>OX596268.1:761164-1359009 GCA_951394255.1 Polyploca ridens
CACGATGTAACTGGTATATATGGGTAGAGGACACTTATACAAACAAAAAATGTTAATCAATATGGTGGCCTAAAGTGTCACGTTTGCGAGATATTTGGAGGTAAAGATCGCCATATGAGAATTATGACATACGTTAAAAATTAATTAATTACGTGTTTATATGCATTCGATTGTATTCAAATAATAGTTCCCAGGGTGATTTATCAATTTTTTAGAATAGAGTTACACTAGGAGCACGAAAAACAATATTTTTAATTACTTACTTACTACTTTACTACTAAACAGTATCGTAATATTCGCTATGAACCACAATGTTTTCAAAGTAGCTCGGATCGTGACTTGTTTTCCATCTTGTCATTATTATACAAACAAAAATGACAATACTTGTCCTAAAATCTATGTTACCAAGTTAATTGAAACTTTGGAACTAAAGATCGCTAAGTAATGTTACCTGGGCGCCAAAATTGCAATAGCGACGTAAATAAATAAAAAAAAACCCGATCCCGCGGCCAGTCCGACCTAATAAAACTTCCACCTAAATGAAAGTCCCGTCTTAGTGGAAGACTGCTCACTAGCACACAATGGCACCGGTGTCTTCTATCGAAGTTTTCGAGGCTTCCCGAAGGACTATGCAAACGGGTCGCCAATTTTCTGTCCAGCAGATGTATAAGGGCTGAGAGATATAAATGCTGGCGTCCTGCTAGGGTCTGTACTGTCCCCAACACTGTAACTGCTGTAAATCAATGAAATGATGTCTATTGACGGCATTCATTATACAGGGGACGCTCATTGCAAATATTCTTCGTTTCGTGGTGGAGTCCGAAATCGAGAGCATACTAACTAGTGTCTCCGATTACGGTCGACTAAACCTAGTCCATTTCAACCCCAATAAGACCCAAGTCTGCGCGTTCACCGCTAAGAAATCCCCATTTGCTGTAGCTTCACAATTCCAGAACACGGACATCAGTGAAAGCATCGGGATCTTCGGCATCGACATTTCTAACGACGTCAATAGGCCGTCTAGAAGACAAGGTTAAGCTAGCAGTACTTCATATCGGGGCAAAGGCTGCAACTTTACAAGTCGCAAGTCCGGCCTTATATGGAGTACTGCTCTTACCTGGATACCAGTTTGGGCCTTTAGACTCGGTACAGCGACGTGCCATTAGAATTGTCCACGATCCCGAGCTCACAATCTGAGGAGAGACTTTGCCTCCTTATGTGTGTTCTACCGCTTGTACAACGGACAGTGTTCTGTAGAATTGTTTAACCTGATACCAACGGCTACTTACTACCATCGCAAGTCTTGCCATTGACGGGGAGTCCATCCTCACACATTGGAACCAAAATAGTTTCAAACTATGCGGTCTCAAAGGGGCTTTCTTCGCTTACAATCAGGCGGGCCGTATGTTTGTTTGCTACCTAAGTAGCTTTAAAAAAACCTTTTATTTAAAGGTTTAAGGTCACGGCTTGTTTCTATTATGTGTTTTAATATATTTATAAAACAGTGATGCAATATTATTTTATATATTGCTTAAAAACATGAACTAAAATTGTACTTAATCAACTTTAAATTATTGTCATTCATCTCATATTATATATACATCGATATTCTAATATCTCGGTAACATGATATTTTAAGACAAGTATTGTCATTTTTGGTTAATACCGGTGACATGGAAAACAAGTTAACCACTACGATCCGAGCTACTTGACAACATTGTGTTTCATTGCGAATATTGCGATGCGGTTTAGTAGGTAACTAAGTAATGAATATTGTTTTTTCGTGCTCTTTGTTTTGCTATATTCTAATAAAAAGTTAAATCAACCTGGGAACTATTATTTGAATACAATCTAATGCATATAAACACGTAATAAGTTAATTTTTAATGATTGTCGTAATTTTCATATGGCGATCTTTACCTCCAAATATCTCGGAAACGTGACACTTTAGGTCACTATATTGACTAACATTTTTTGTTTGTATAAGTGTCCTCTACCTAAATATACCACTTACACCGTGCGCCGCGACATTGAAAAAATATCAAAATGGCGGCGGGTGGCTATGCCAGCTCCCATACAAAAATGTTCGTACCCCTTTGTTTATGGTTAAGTTTCTTAGTAGCATTCCAAAATTTAATAAAATATATAGATATAGCTGCTTGTTTTTCTCTAAAAAGTAATGAAATCTAGACAAAGTCGTGCCAAGTCTAAGGTTCCTTACTGCGATTCCTTTATTATTATAGTTAATGTTGTGTGACTTGGCCGTTATAAGTACTTGTACTAACAAAAAATGGATTCAGTTGTCCGAATAAATATATTTTATTATTATTAGGTATAAGCCCTAGTAAAGCACTTATGAACGTTAAATTGGTACATACAGTTGAATTTACCACCGGTTCGGAATACACTTAAACTGAGAAGACTCCGGCAAGAAACTCAGCAAGGTTTTTTTTTTGTAGAAGATCTTCTTTTTTCCAAATAGGTACAAAAACAAAATACTTAGAAAAAAGTCTGCCTGCTTCTCAAATTGTCGACATAAAAAAAAACAATTAACCTAGTACCTACCTAAGTACCTACCTAATTAATGAGATACTAATTAGGTAGGTACCAATCATTTAAAGCAATCTTCCAAGAATTTGAATAAAATATCAGTTGAATTCTAATAAACATACTTTTTGTGCCTCTGCGAAACAATAGATAGGTAAGTAAGTATACACCGGATATACTTATTCAAAGGTTATCTCCAATCTAACTTTATTGAATACCTTAAGAACAGTGCCTCTACCATGAGTTTTCTACACTAACGTAATCTACACACGCTAACGACTGCGTTGAATATTTTGTATAACGAGCACCGCCTCTAGTGGATACTTTAGAAAGCATTTCATCCAAAATGTTTCACCGTAGCGACGGTAGATTACGTTAGTGTAGAAAACTCATGGTAGAGGCACTGAACTCAGTGGCGTAACAATAGGGTGGCAAGGCTGGCAAAATGCCACGGGCCCCCGACCCTAGAGGGCCCCGGCCCAAGAGGCCGCGAGCTCATAAATATTTTTTTACATTGTACCTGAGTATTTTATTTTATTTGAAAAGTATATTTTTATAAGGTCTGCTTAATTAAAATCCAAAGTGAGACAACTAGTCTCCAATACGCATTAGGCTAGAGTGGGGACTACAGACCATTCCCTCTCGCCTAAGAGAGGAGGCCTATGGCCATTAGTGGGGCATATACAACGTGTAATTGAGTACGCTGAAAATCTCGAAGAATATTAAAATTAAACTGAGTACAACGTGACGATTTTTACTGATAGGGCCCCATCAAAAGAATTTTCCACGGGCCCCAGATGGTATAGTTACGCCACTGACTGAACTCCAATACATAACCATAATGACTACGCTTTTATATTCACCATTTGCTTTTAGATCTTAATTTTAATCGATCAATGATTGTGTTGAAAAAAGCAGTTGTCTGATCGATGTGACCTTGGACAATTGATTATGTAAGTACTTCCTGATTGCATTATTGTTCATTTCGATTTTATTTGCGCCAATTGATTTCCTATATAATAATAGGTACCTACTCATCGTCGATCTGTCTTATCTGTAGTATTCTCATCAAGACAAGAACTGCATGTTTTTTTTTTATACGACTACGACCCGCCTGATGGCAAGCGGTTACCGTAGCCTTACGAAGCATCGCGCTTACGCGTTACCGACCTTTCCTCCTCAATGAGCTCTGGCCAACTTACTCACGCATAGGAACACAACGTAAAGTTATTTGGCTGCGGTATTCTGCCTCGATAGATTTAGAATTTTCTGCCCGGGCACTCTCTGCAGTAGTGAAACCATGCATTCCCTTCTGTAGGGCTTCAACAAGATTCCTGTGTGTGAAAGCCGCCACAGTACAGTGTATAGTAAGGTCACGTCACGAATCGTGAGCACAGACTGACAGCTGCGCAGTAGTTAATTTTTCGGTCTGTTTGACGGAATGAAGAAGGGGGGAGCGCCGAGCTGCACACGATTGGTTCGTCAGTCGATGCTCGTCGTCTATTGGATTCTCGCGTGTCATTTTGGCTACTGTGATTTGGTCAAAAGTGTACATGCGCGAGCTTGCCCCCCCTACTGCCTATCTGTGCTCACCACTCGTGGTACCATCTGTACTAAAAGCATTATAAGATTGTATTTGATTTGCAGCAAATTATAAAATTTTTGGGAATATCAGACCCATTATCATCATATCAGCCTAAGGATGTCCACTGCTGAACAAAGGCCTCCCCCATTAACATCCACTTCGAACGGTTTTGGGCCACTTGCACCCAGAGGCGCCCAGCGACTCTGATCAGGTCGTCGGTCCACCTGGTCGTCCATCGGGAGGCGCCGTCCCGCATGACGCTTTCCAGTACGTGGTCGCCACTCGAGAACCTTTCCCATCAGTTATCGGTTCTTGAAGCAATGTGGCCTCCCCTCGCCCTCTGAATGACTGAGCTTATTGCGACAAGAGGGACAACCACACGCTCTTATCGCTTGGCTCGCGGTTAAAAATATAACAATGACATCAATTGTTATAATAGGACGCGCGTCCCTCGCGAGAACCAACGGGTTAAAACGTTAAAACAATATTATTATAAGCTTGTCTTTTGTCCCTCTTTGACATCCGGCGTCAAAACAGGACAAAAGACCAATAAGGATATTTTAGAGCTTGTGGTAGGCTCCCAGCAGTAAAAGAACACGTAATCAGACCCACAGCCGCACAGAATAAAGAATAGTAAGTAGGTACGTGGTAAGTACTAACGTACACAGCTTACGAATTGCCCTTTCGATGTAGCATTGCGCAGCTGCGCAGTGACCGTTTTTAGGGTACCTAACAAGTAAATATATGTATAATCAGGTGGAGCCGCAGGTGCCGGCTAGTCAATTATATAACTGTTTCTATTTTTATTATGTTACTATATTTGTTAACGATCAATAACATCATTCGATGAAGTATAGAACCGATGGGGAGTCACAATAAACTTATGTAAGTAGATATTAGTACCTACATATTTTAAAGTATTTGTTCGCGGCTCGCGGTTTTCTTTTCTGTATTAAGTAGGTAGGTATGGTTTTTAGTTTTCGTATTTGTCATCGGTCGGTTTTATCCTATAACACCTATAAGTACTATTAAAGGTGAATGCACACCGAAAGCGCCGAACGAAACGAATTTTAGAATTTGTATTGGAAATCTTCTCCAGATTTGGAAGATTCGACGCAGGAGTGTGCGAGCTTTCATAAGATTTCATATACAGAATTCTAAAATTCGTTTCGTTGGATGCGTTCGGCGCGTTCGGCTCAGCATTTTTTTTTTTTTTAATTTCTAACAAACATACGGCCCTCTTGATGGTAAGCAGTTGACGTAGCCTATGGACGCTTGCAACACCAGGGGTATCACTCACGCGTTGCCGACCCTGAAGAAATGTCTTCACACCGTTTTTGAAGAACCTCATTTCGCTGAAAGCTATATGGCGGGTTTTGGGGGCGAAAACTCCAGCTAGCTAGGTCTCATCTCTAGGGAAACGGGGGCGGGGGACAATTAGTAATAGATAACCAGGGTTTTATGTGCTCACGTTGGGGCAGTGTTTCCCAAACATTGTTCTGCCATGGCCCGGTAATTTTTACACCGCCCCTTCGTGACCCACTTAATACTTTTAAACCCAAGCTGGTTCCATTAGGTAAAATAATACATGTTTATTAATACTACAATATTTTGGTATCGCCTATCGGTATTTAGTCACTTTTTAGTGCGAAGTATATCTGCTGCTTATTTTTACCAAAGAATCCAAGTTCGCGGAAAATTAAGAAAGTCTTATCGTAAGGTCTGTCGATCGGTCTCACTTCAAGTCGGTTTTTATATTTATGGTAAACTATATAGTGTTGAAAACCCAGCGTCACATTTATAAGTTGTGCCAAATTTAAATGTTGCGACCCGGTATTTTATTTTGATGGCCCGGTACCGGGTCGCGACCCGGCTAATGGGAAACGCTGTCTTAGGGGATAATGATGATAATGTCTAGCAACTCAGTCCAGAAATATTTCTACCTAGTTTCATTTGACGTCAAGGACACAGGTAGTCAGTGCGTTGTTCCATGTCTAGATTATGTGAGAGGCAATCTCGCAAACTACTTAAAGTAGAGCTTTTTTTATTTGTATTGTAGGTTTAATAGTGTTTGTTACTTTTTATGTAGTAAGTAGTTACCTATTTATGTTTTTACGATCGCAGTTCGTGCGTGCTTTTTATTAACCGACTTCATAAAGGAGGAGGTTATCAATTCGGATGTTGATTCCTACCGATTCTATTTCGCAGATAATTAATTTTGTAAACTTCTTTTACGTCTGTAGTCTTTAGATGATCAATATTACGTGAAAGAAGTCAATAATGTCCATTCAATGGTTCGCGCATATGCATGTTAGGGAATGCAAAACCGTGGCAAAATGAAAACCGGTTTTTTTCTCGGTTATGAGACGTAAAAACCGGTTAAGCAGTTTTAAAACCGTTTTTTTTAATGTTTGCTCGAATTATAGATACTAACCGTGCCTAACATGTAAAAATCGCAAACTGAGGAATTATTGTCAGTTAAAGTTAATGAAGTGGGTATAAAAGAAATATAATTTTCAGTAATGGTGGTAAATTCAACTGTAAGTACCAATTTAACGTTCATAAGTGCCTTACTAGGGCCTAAACTGAATAAATTACTTTTTGATTTTGATCATCACCACCTGCCTGCCTTGTTCCCAATCATTTGGGATCGGCGCAATATGTACGCTTCTTCTATTCGTCCCTTCTATCCGTTATACCAACATTCACTCCTTTCTTACCAATATCATCCATCTCTCTTTCATCAAATTGATGGAAACAATAGTTTATTTAACTCTGTAGATTCATTTTCATCAGAGACTCGTTTATATAGACTACACAGTTCGTTGCTTTTGATTTTATTTTAAAAGAATGAAATCATAAAAACATATCACGTTTGCTTGGTTTTTAATTGCTATGATGACTTCATGTTAAAAAATAGATCAGTAATTAAGAAGTACATACTTATTTAAACATTTATTAAATTATGTTTAGTACGTTATAATATTAATTTCACACGTACTATTATGGACATAGCATATTATAGCGGCACAGCAACTTGTGCGTACTCAAAAACGTGATTATTATTATACGATGTTTTCCTTAGAAAAAAAAAATACATTACCCAGTCTTTGTTTTCGTACAGACGGGTAAAAAATAACACCAATCAGTCCGCTTGCTGTCTGGCAGATACATAAGAACCTTCGTTGACAGTAGTAGCTCCGATAGCATGACATAAAGGCTCTTTACTATTTATTTATTATTATCCCTAATACTGTTCCTCCAGCATATTAAAGGTATACTCTCTATTTCCAGCATTCATCGCTATGCAGATAAAATTACAGGGGACGCTCTTTACACGAGCCGTGCTTATCCCTCGTTCTATTTTGGAGAACAGGCGCGAAGGACTTATCTTAAATCGAGAGTACACAAACTAGTGAATCCAATTAGGGTCGACTAAACCTAGTCTATTTTAACCCCACTAAGTAACACGCAAGCTTACGCATTCACCGTTGAGAAAGTCAATTTGCTGTGGAGCTTCATTTCTAGAACATGTCCCTCAATATCACGAAAAGCATTGGAATCCTTCGCGTTAATATTTGTAGCGACGTTTTGTTCCAAAGTCATCTAAAACCCTGAGTGTGATTAATTGAGCGAAGCAGTACTTCTTATCGAGACAAAGACTGCAACTATATAAGTCGCAAGTACGGCCCAAATGTAGTAATGCTATCTTCTGTGGGCACCTGGATACCTGCTTGGGTATTTAAACTCAGTTCAGCAACGCGCCGTTAGAATTGTCGACGATCCCAAGCTCGCAAGTGTTTTACAGTCCCTTAGTCTGAGGAGAAACTGCCTTCTCACGTGTGTTCTACCGCTTTTCCAACGGACAGTGTTCTGAAGAATTATTTGACTTGATGCCCAGTTACCTTCTATCATCGTAGTCACTGACGAGGAGTCCATCCTCATACATTGGAACCAAAATGGTCTCGTACTGTGCGGTTTCAAAGAAGCTTCCACAGCTTGAGCGTTCACGATAGTGAACGCTCAAGCTGTGGAATGAGCTCCCCGCTTCAAAAAGGTTGAGGGTTGGTAACGTCCGAGTGATAAACGTTATGTTGCAAGCGTCCTTAGGCTACGGTAACTGGTTATCATCAGGCGTGCCGTACGCTTGTTTGATGCCTAAGTATTGTAAAAAAACAGTTTAACATATTTTATATCTATCATAAAAATAATTATTATTTTCTTACCAGCTCAACACACCAAACATCAACACACTTCAGTTCATCACAAAAATACTCACTGCATTACACTCACTTTACAAAACGGCGGCAAATCTTCCGTTTTTAGTTTTTCCAAACATTGAAAGAAAAACCGAAAAAAAACGAAAGACCGGTTTTGGTGTTACGTAAAACCTTATGTAGTGGTTCTCAAAACCCCTTTTCGGTGCGAAGAGACATAGAGTCTGACCAACGAAAGCTGTCCAAGAAACAAAGGCGGGAATTTTAAAAAATCTAGTGCTTACAACGCTGACTATACACTGCTTAAACGGAGTTGATACTATTTAATATTCTATCATATTATGCGATATTTACATCAGCATTTCAGATTTATATACTAAGAAATAATAAGGTTATTAATAGTTACCAGTTTAAACATACAATTAATTCGTGGACAGCTTTCGTTGGCCAAACTCTAGGCGTAGGTAGCCACTTCCGATCCGGCGGGTCGTATGCTTGTTTTATAAAAAAAAAACATGCTTGGGAATTAAACACCTGTGGCGTGGCAGTCAGTGTATGTAACACCTAAGATTTTAAATTCACTATGATTAGCATTCCAAAGCTGTGGATCCCTGACTATTCAAGAATTCTGCTTAAAGCGTATACCTAATTTAATTACACATTTTGAATTTTATCAGCACGACTTGTGCACAAATTGTGACTAATTAAACACGTTCACATTTAAGTAGGTAATCTGACTTTGTTTTGCATTGTGATTATGTAGCACTGCATTGAGCTATTATACCAAAGATGCTCAATGACCTCCACCAATTCCTCACCACCGCTCTGATTAGCTAAGAGTGCGTACCAAGCCAGAAAAATATGGCAATGTCAGATGAAACAAACTTATGTCTAATCTTCGCGTGGAGATGAGATGGAGATAGCGTGTTTCGCGGAACAAAAATGAACTAAGCGCTTTTTATCTAAATAACTCGTAACGTATAGAATATTTAAAAAAATCGTTAGTAGCAGCCCTAGGTCATATGTTAGTGATATTATTTATCGAATTTTTGTTTTAATTAGATACACCATGAACGAATAAAACCGAAAATTCATTATTATTAGAGGTAACTTTGTGATTTTCTTCTATCGAGAAACATTCCTTTATGTTTTTGCTCAGATAGAACCCTCGCGTATTTAATGAACATACCCATATAAAAATATTTTTTCATTTAAATACTATTTACTTGGGTAAACAATTCTAAGATTGTTATTTTGCTTTATACGCACTCTTAAGTCAAGAACACACAAAACATTTAGGTGCAGTGATTGGTCGGTAGCAGCACCAGCACATTAATGAAAGGGGTACAGTAGTACCTACCCAATTGATATGATACCTGCGCAGAAGATACATTTTCAAACGCGGGAAACCGCTATTCGTCGGCAGCTGCCGCCATGTTAGCGCGTGCCGTGCGGAGGGGCCTCACGCGCGAGTGAGACGGAACTAACAGCTGCAGTGTATTATGAACCTTATAGTAGTGATCTAAGGTTGATTGTAAGTTTTAAGCATTCTTTCGTTAATCTTCGGGCCATACTTTCTTTTCTGTGCGAACGAAGATTCACGACGCGACGATTTATACAAATAGACCTTCGCAGGCATTTATGTAAAGTCTGATTCTAATACTCTTCCCAGCTTTCGTCACGGCAGAAATCATCTTCGTTAGTTCCTACTCATTTGTTTTTATACTGCTAAAGTAGCAAACAAACCATAAGGCCTGATGGTAAGCGGTTACCGTAGCATATAACGCTTGCAACAACAGGGTTATAAGAACTCACGCGTTGCCTGTTAAAATCTCTTCACATACAAACAGGGTCAGAAGAAGGTTTGAGGAGTTGCTATGTTTGAAGCGGAAGGGAGAAAGCGTAGTGTAATTTAGGTCCGATTTTTCAATCGATACTCTATCGGTATGTACTCTATATGTTTGTTTGTTTAAACCGCTAATCACTGGAATTCAAAATCGAATTCGAAATTTCTTTAACTTATGAGAAAGCTATATTATCTCCGAGTGTTATAGGCTACTTTTTATCCCAGGAACGCGGGTGAAACCGGGAGGAACGGCTAGTCGGTAGATAAAACTCTGATACGGTATTCCTCTGATCTATATCAATCAACCGCTTATACAACGGACAGTGTTCTGAAGAATTATTTAAGATGATGCCCACGGCTACCTTCTACCATCGCAACTCTCGCCATCGACGGGGAGTCCATCCTCACATATTGAAACCAGAATTGTTTCGAACTGTGCGGTCTCAAACGAGCTTCCTTACGCGGACGCTCAGATTGTGGAATGAGCTCCGCGCCGTGGTTTTCTCAATGGAGTACAGCATGGGGTTCTTCAAAAAGGGTGTGAAGAGATTTCTGCAGGGTCGGCAACGCGTGAGTAACACCCCTGGTGTTGTAAGTGTCCATAGGCTGCGGTAACCGCTTACCATCAGGCGGGCCGTATCCTTGTTTGCTACCTAAGTAGTATAAAAAAAAAACAACTCGCTTACCATTGAAAAGTCTGCTCTAAATTAAATAAAGAATTTATTAGCCAAATAGTTTAATTAAGAATACATAAATAGATATCTAAAAACAAACTAAAATAATTATTTACTATCCCACGCCATTGTAAAATAACACTGAGAAACGCAAATATTTGTAAATCTCCAAAATGCTAGAGATAATTAGATAATAAAATTGCTGATCATCACACACGTGTGACACTTGGAGGTTTCTTTATTAGTTGGAGACTTCCGTTTGACCACAATCGCAGATAAGTGTTGTTTTTTGGGGTTTCGGTGTGTTCCGACAGCTGCACTTGAGAGCCAGTTCCTTCTACGCTTTGTGTGCTTACCACCTTCGGCCGCATCATCACTTACCATGGTGAGATTGCGGTCAAACACAGGCCTATAAACAGTAACAGTAAAAAAAAAAAAAAAAACAATAAAACCTTTGAGAAAAAACGGAATCCTTATAGGTAGGGTTTCCATACGTCATTTCTATACGGGACTGTTACCGTATTTGACCATCGTGTCCCGTCCCGTATTTATTCCGTATGTCGACAATTTCGACACTCAGCGTTGCCAGACGCCCCGATTTTGGCGGAACGTCCCGATTTTTAGCCCATAATTAAAAGTCCCGCGCGGGACAGGATCAGTCCCGCTTTTCGAGGATTACTAGATGGTGAAATCATCGTTGGACGTAGAAGTGGCTAATTATAAAGACTGCACAGAAATGGTATCAGAGTTCCCGTGACTCGTCTTAAACACAGCAGTGGTGTTTAAGGAGAACCGTACTTAGGAGTATACCTACAAAAATGAAACATCCGAGTCAACGCAATCAAAAGATACGGCCGTATATGCCGCATATTTTGAAGCTCGCAAGGGAATTAAAACCTATAGGGTACATCCCGTTAACCTAGAATCATAAGGAAAGCAGCAATTCCATGCAGTACAAATTTTGAACTATTTACATACCTACAAGTTTCTACGGAACCCTCGGTGCGCGAGTCCGACTCGCATTTGGCCCAAGGGCGGATCCAGGGGGGGTCATGAGCGTCATGACCCCCCCTGGGCCTCGGCCGTCTAGCGTCAACCTGAACTAAAAATCTAAATCACTCGCACGCATCACACCCTTGATTGTGTTGTCAATAGGTTCTGTGGTCACATGAGTAATGAAAATGTGATTGACGTGGTTTTAAGCATAGATCACAAGTTTTAAGTATGATTTTTTCGCACTGCGTGACCCCTCTTTTCTGTAGGACGTAGACTAGAACTAATGGACCGATTTTGAAAATTCTTACAAATGTACCTACTTTATTTTCGTGTCGTTCGTGTGTACTTTACTTTATTTGCGGGTAACAGCTATAGTATTGTGTATTTTGAAACCCATCCAAGCTGGATATAGTGTGTGACCCCCCCTGACCTGAAGGCTGGATCCGCCCTTGATTTGGCTTTCGGTGATAGAATCCCGCTTTTTTTACTCAAGAGGTTACAAAATCCCGCTTTGCTTGAAAACATCTGGTAACGCTGTTCGACACTGACCGGGAAAAAATCTAACTGTACCTACTAAGTACTTCGAATAAAAACTTATATTAAAAAAGGTTCATATGCATACTTTGATGTATTTGAAAGTCCGCGTAAGGCTACCTAGTCAGTAAAAAAAAACTACTATCGGCTTTCGGGGTAATGGTATTTTTTTGGGCAATGTCCCGTTTTGTTGCCAAGAAGTTATGGCAACCCTACTTATAAGATCACTTTGTAGTTCGTCGACATAGCACAGATAGAAGGATAAAAAGTAAAAAAACTTAAAATTCAATATAGAAGTTTCTGAGAAATTCGCGCACTTACACAAACCTACTATGAGGAAACAGTACCTTCTTGAGGATGTAAAAATTACAAAACGTAAAAACTAGGGCACTCTTGCCCAGTCCCTGTAAATTGCAAGATTAATTTGCCTTGAATTGAATGGAAATTAACATAATCCACTCGTCAGTGACTCATTATTATTGATTGAATTATTACGCAATTTGCAACATCTCTTAGCGCTCTTTCGCTTTTTTTCAATAAATAGGTATTAGTTATATAAGGTGACTGCTACGAGGTGACTGATATAATTAGTAAACGATACTGTAAACTGTACTCATGATAACAAACAACTTTCCCAAAGAAACAAATAGGGACTAAATTAAATAAAAGCTGATGATGTATACTTATTCTTGTTAGGAACTAAATATTATGAGCTTTTTGGATGAGTTCTTTGAGGTACCTAAGTCTATCACAAGATCTCGAGCTGTGTGCACCTTAGTACAATGATTGTTTCACCCGCTTCTGAAGCCTATCATAATTTAAGACTGCACGTATAAGTGAAGTAAATAAATAAATATCCTGGGACATTCCTCACACACGGTCATCTGATCCCAAACTAAGCAGAGCTTGTACTATGGAAACCAGATAACTGATATAATACATATACTACTTTTTGTCTGTAAATACATACTTAATATACATAATTACACCCAGACTCAGGACATAAAGACATGTTCATGCACACAAATGCATGTCCTGTGTGGAAAACGAACCCACGACCTGCGGTGCAATACGTGGAATCTTAACCAGAGTCTGAACCAACCGCGCCAACTGGCCCGTCAATGTGATTATTTAATTGTAATATTACGACAATAAATTTATCGGGCCCATGAGGAGATTCTTGCGTGCGCTTCTTCTCCTCATACGGGACTTTTCCGAAGGGATAGTAAAGGGATGGCTGTTACTGACACTGAACTCCCGAAACTGCACTTGAGAGTCAGTCCTTCTAGACTTTGTGCACACTTTCGGTCACATCCTGACATACCATGACAAGATTGTGGCCAAACTTTACTTGAAAAAACAAACCTTCTAATAATAATAACCTCTTTAAGCAGTTAAGTAAGTACTTTAAGTTTTTTTTCGAAAATAACACCTGTAATTCTCGATTATCTTACCTACCGCATTTTGTGAATGATGCGTCCATGCTAGGCGAATCAATCACGAGCACACATGGAGCACGGATTCGCGTAGCGTGGACGGACTTGCGAGCCTCGAACGAGCATTCGTCTCGCACTCGACTGCGCTTCGACGATTGTCAGTTTTTTTACGAACATAGGGATTCGTGTCACGCTCGGGGCTCGTGTTGTAGGCTCGATTGTACGTCCACACTTGACATCGCTAGCAACGAACGAATAGAGACTGAGCTCGTGCCCTGCTCACGTAGCATTACGTAAAAAAAAAACCAAATTCAAAAAGCGTATTTTTTTTAAATCGATACACTTCTGGGCTAAAGACCTCACTGTCAGCCTTTTAATCCAGCTCTTTGGAAGTCGTCACTCATACTGTTATGTCACATAGATACCTCTTGCAAATTATATTGTGTAAAATATGACGTGTCATTTACTCAATAGTATTTACGTGACTCGACGGTCAAACAAACCTACTGATGCAGTTAGTTTACATTAGGGTGGCGACATAGTTTGCCAAAATTTTATCGATATATCGATTATTATCTGTTGTTACTAACAATAATAAAATGATTACTAAAAAAAAAATCTCATTTTATAGCTAGTCGAATGTAAAATATTACATCTATTATAAGTACATAAGCGAAAAATAATTTGCTAGTTTGTAGTAAAATATAGAACTCTTACAAATTGAGGTTTTGTAATTTGCTGTGCAATTTTTTTGTAGTTATAAAGAAATTCTTGGGAAAATAATCGCAATGACTACAGTTATAACATCACTAGATGAGAGACGGGGTTGTGTCGTAATCGTTCTCGATGTACAACGTCAGTCGATTCGAAGCCCAGGGAGAAATCGACCGACTCGGGCGTTACTTTCCCCTCACTATGCAAACTTCGCGCGTATTAACAAATTCTTAATTTAAAAAATTGTTTATATTGTTCTTCCGTATTCGTGTTTTAATTATTTTATTGCAATTTTAAATAAATGAAGGAATCGATTTGATAATGACAGAATTGATTTACGATGACTAATAATGTTTTATGTGTGTGAATTAATTGAATGCGAATTATTAAATTGGAGAATGTTTACGGAATTAATTAAGGTAAGAAGAATGTTATTTTTTTTTTGGAATTGATAAACGATAAATAAAATATTTTACGTTTATGAATTAATTTAATGGGATTTATAAATTGGAGAATTTTTACGTAATTAATTACGTATGTAATTTCTTTTTTTTTTCATTATGTTTTATTGCTTTATTTTTCGACCTAACTGGCCAGTTCAAAAATTGTGTTTATATTTGACCTAAGTCTTTATCGAACTAATTTCATCTAGTTAGAATTGAATATACCTACAGATAAAATAGTTCGTACCTATGAAAAAATATCTGAGCCACCAAAAAATATCAAGGCAATTAAGAAACATAAGTACCGCTGTTGCAAATTATTGCTACACCTATGATATAATACGAGAAACTCAAATACTTATACCATACAAACATACATTCATATTTGAACTGAGTGTTTGCAAATATTCGCCACACTATTTTAGACAATAATGTTCTTTATTACAATATCTTTAAAGTTTAATATACGTAAACTAGAAAATACACGTATTTAATTCTGTAATTTGAGCTAGATACTTTAGTTCCAATTTCGACACTCATCAGTTCATCAGTAGCTGAATAAATATCAGCTTTGACTCCTCGGCTCTCACTAGGTCACCTTATGATCCCCCTTACCAAAAAGTCTGTACTAGATATTTTGTCAAACCCCTTTTTTAGGGTTCCGAACAGCGTTGCCAGACGTCCCGATTTTGGCGGGACGTCCCTATTTTTAGCCCAAAATTAAATGTCCGCGCGGGACAGGCCCAGTCCCGCTTTTCGAGGATTACTCGATGGTGAAATAATCGTTGGACATAGAAGTGGGAAATTATAAAGACACCACTGTCACAGTATTACCATATGCCTAATGATAAAACTGTGCCTCTGCACAGAAATGGCATCAGCTCTCCCGTGACGCGTCTTATACCGCGCCGAAGTCACAGTGACAAACTTCAAAGTCAACGCAATCCAACAATACGGCCGTATACTTATGCCGCATATTATGACGCTCGCAAGGGAATCTAGCTTCCCGTTGATCTAGAATCACATAGAATCATAAAATTTGGCAAGAAACAATTCCATGTAGCACAAGTAAAGGAAGAAATCCGAAAAGTGTTTTGTAGTTACATCGCAAAAAAAAATACTTATTACAATATAATCGAAAAAAAATGGGAAAAATCCTCGAGACTCCCGTGATGAATGAACTATTTACATAACTACAAGTTTCTACGGAACCCTCGGTGTGCGAGTCCGACTCGCACTTGGCCGGTTATTTTTAGAATGTCCCGCTTTCGGCGATAGAATCCCGCTTTTTTTACTCAAGATGTTACAAAATCCCGATTTGCCCGAAAAAAAATCTGGCAACGCTGGTTCCGACCCAAAAAGGTAAAAAGGAACCCTTATGGTGCCACTCCGTCCGTCTGTCCGTTTATCACCGAGATATATTTCACCACCTACTGATGCGATGTTATATACCTATATATAATATATTACTTACCCATACTCTCGAGGGACGCGCGTCTTATTATAATAATTGATGTCATTGTTATATTTTTAACCGCGAGCAAAGCGATTAAAGCATTTTTTTTTTTTATAAATATCTTTAGTTTCTTTGTAAAAAGGGGTGAAATAGGAAACCGAAATTTCTAAGTGAAAAAGATTTATTCGTGCATCTTTTATGTTGCGTATTTTATGAGTTATGATGAAAAATCTCAGAAGTTCACAAAGCCTTGGCTTCTGTAATTATTTCAGACTAGCTGACCCGCGCGGTTTCACCCGCGTTCCCGGGATAAAAAGTAGCCTATGTTCTTCTCCATACCATAGGCTATATGCATGCCAAATTTCATCGCGATCGGTTCAGCGGTTTAAGCGGGAAAGCGTAACAGGCAGACAGACAGAGTTACTTTCGCATTTATAATATTAAGTTAGGATTCAGATTCAAGAATCTGAAATAATTACAATAGGTAGACATTGATGTAAATATTACAGGAAAAATACAATGATGTTTCTAAATACCGATTTTGCTTTTATCTAGGCATGTATTTGACCACAATCTCACCATGATAAGTGATGATGTGGTCGAACATGAAGCTTAGAATAGAACTGGCTCTCAAGTGTAGGTAGGGAACACAGCGACACTCTCAACATAAAAGGGTGAAAGTCAGACAAACGAGTTCTACAAAGTACGTATACATGGTCACCTCACGATATTTTTCTTCACGCTTTTTGAAGAACCCCATGCTGTACTCCATTGGGAAAACCACGACGGGGAGCACAAATAACGAGCCAAAGTCTCACCCTCAGTCTGAGGAGAGACTTGATACAATTATATATGAAACTGTAAATGTGGTAAAATTAACGAAGTATACCGATTTTTTGTAGTACTAATGTTTGAGCACCAATGGTATTCCCTTTTAAGCACTGATCAATATTTTAGCTGGGTGCTCAAATGGGAACACTTAGGTGGCAAACAAGCATACGGCCCGTCTGATGGTAAGCGGTTAAAACGCGCGCGTTGCCTACCCTGCAGAAATCTCTTCACACCCCTTTTGAAGAACCCCATGCTGTACTCCATTGGGAAAACCACGGCGGGAAGCTCATTCCATAGTCTGAGCGTCCGCGGAAGGAAGCTAAGAAGCTAATTTATTTCCCATAGGCCAGCCACGGTTTTGTAGCTTCTAGGACAGAAGATAATATATCGATGGTGCAGGTAGTAGGTGTAGTCTTTAACAAAACCTCTTTTTATCGGTATAAAACTGTTTTATTTTACAGAATGTTATGTTATAATATGATATGAATCCGACATTTAATTGTTACAGATAAGTAATTACTTATTATGAATACTTTTCTAAACCTAAATTTTATGTACTCAACCCAATTTTGGGCTGTAACAAACAAAAAAACTCAAGCTAATGTCCGTAAATCGTGTAAAGTGAACGTAACTTAAAACATGTCAAATTAAGTTATACATTTCCTAGCAATTATTTGATAAACTCAAACACAAAAGCCTATTATCGTTATCATTTCCCTATACTTCGATATAAACGTGCAAATATGTCTTACTTAAAGTACATATATAACCATCATAAAATGGCCTTCCTTTATACTATCTTACGTACAACTTAGATATCTAATTAATTTGGTACTTATTACATTTTTATGACGAGAAACCAATATAATTTGACCTATAAGTCTTTTAGTATCTGTTAAAATATGAGATCTTTGAAATCTGGGCGGGATATTTACAATAACATCCGCCAATATCTCTTGAGCTCTAGTTATTACCAGGTTATTTATAGTTGGGAGGTCTTAATAAATTGGGCAGAATACCTATTTACCAATGTCAAGGTTACTAGGTTTAAAAGAAAAAAAAGCAATGATTTAAAAGTGTGCAGTCGTAGCAATATTGGTTTAGTCGGGCACCGTTTGTTCTGTGGATGAGTCGAAATCGCAGAACAAACCAAATCTAGTGAGAAATTGTGTGGGGGATATTATTTCGGCAAGTATTTTTTTTATTTTCATGGCAACATCAGGACTTTTTTTAATATATGTACCTACTTTCTTTTTTAATAAATCCTGAAAATCCAAATCAAAAATACCTTTTAGTTTTTGGCAACGAATATTTGAATTTATTAAATTAACTAGGTCTATATTTATCTATATTTGGGCATACGCAACAAGGCATAAAAGCTTTAAAAAATTAAAATAATGCATAGGAAAATCAAAATTAATTTTAAATTAAAATAAATAGGTAGAAAAAATAGATGAATAATTTAACGATGTTTTTGCGCTAACAAAGTAGGTAAATATTTTAACGTATTTTTAGTGCGAAGCCACTTTGAAATCTGTTTTATATTTTGTTAAAGGGACGATAAAACAAATGAATATAAAGTATTCCATCAACAAAAAAATATATTATTATAATAGATGAATGTTATTATTAAAGCCTTTCATTTTCTATAGCATTCTTAAACGTCATCTGGGACTTTGCATGTGTACCAATAAGGTATAATTATGACCATTAGAATAACGATAAGGTATCTATCAGCTCATAATGTCCCACTGCAGGCCTCCTTTCACAGATGATAAAAGGAATGCCGGGAATGGGTAAATACTCCACCACGAGTGCCCACATTTTTTTTATCGACTTCAAGAAAAGGAGGAAGTTCTCAATTCGGATGTTTGTATTTTATTTTTATTTTTTTATGTATGTTCGGGCATAACTCCGTCATATATGGACGGATTTGCAAAATTCTTTCGTTTCTCGTTTATGCAAATGGGCGAGCAAGCTCTCAACCGCAGTTAGGATTAGGGTAACTACGCTTGAGGGCGCCCCAGTTGGGGCACGAACCTCGGCTCAGGGCATTAACGGGGGGAGGGGACGGACTTAAACGAGTGCCCACTGCGAAGCGGTATGTTTAAGTACCAATCGACGATCGATTAGGTATCTATATAAGGTCCTAATGAATTAGTGAACTTCCTCTTGAGGGATGAATGTATAGGTCATTAGTAATCAAAAAATAAAATTAGAAAAATAATCCGAGGGAAAAAAAACTACTTGCATAGAGACTTACCATACAAGTCAAAAAAGTTTTTTTTTTTCCGCAGATTTTTTTCTAATATTATTTTTTGATTACTAATGACCTATACATGCATCCCTCAAGAGGAAGTTCACTTATTTATTAGGACCTGATATAATCTGACAAAATTAATAAAATACATAATTATTATTATTTTTATACATAGATACAAAGTTAACTTCGTAAAAGCTTAATTGAATTTGATCACATATCTCAAAGAAAAAAAGGCACAATATTATCTATGATATGTGATTGGAGTGCTGAGTATGCAAAGCGCAACCATACATAGCCTAGACATGAATTAGCTGATAAGTGAGACTTTGGCTAGACTCTATAACGACGATAGCTAGAAACGTCGAATTCTTGAGCGATGTTCGAGGATTCGAATCTAACCATAGCGCTGTGGTGGGGTACTTTGTAGTACCCACCTGGCTGCGTTCTGTCGCCAAGCACCTACCGGTGTGTCCTGCCAATCAGGCGGGAACCCCACCGGTTTCTTGTCTTTGAAAAGCGATGTTATATTTTTTATTACAATGAATTGTTATATGGCTGTCCACAGAGATTATTTGTTATTATTATTATTTCATCACTGTATAGTTGATTATTGCCAATTAGTAAATAAAAAAATTATTCTACGACTAGGTTACCCCAGCTACCTTTTATTTACAAGTTTTTCACTGTGGAAACACTAAAAAGTGAATAACGATGTTAAAAAAAACGTACAAGATAAAATTGCTAGGTTCCAGGAAGAGATTATTATTTATTCTTGTATGTGATGTTTATTGATTTGAAATCGATTTCAATGTAATGGAGTTTTATTGTATCGATTCGATCAATGGTTTTTTTGTTACTTAAGTGGTTATACTATAGGCTCGGGCATGTTTTTATCAGGTTTTTTAAGAATAACTTTATGTTTATGGTAAAATTCTCAGGATTGTGGTTATTATGTTGACATCACAGGTACATTCAGGTACTATTATTGTAAATTTATCTAGGTACGTAAAGGCAAGCCTGTTTCATCGATTTTATTACACTAATAATGATATTGTTGTTGCTATTTTCTTTGTATTTAAATTCATTAATCTGTAGATAATGCCAATTCCATCCTTGGACGCCAATAACCGTTATTATCGGTTTATTTTAAATTACTGTAATTCTAGTTCATAATGAATCGTTTTCCGTGGCACAGATTGATCATAATTTTTGCACGCAACTCATTCAACAATTGAACTTTGATTTGGACCCGTCAAAAGTGTGTACTTTTGTTAACTATGACAGCCTTTACAAAGGGCATCCTCGATACATAAAGGTGTCTGGACTTAAAATCAAAGTCAAAGCCATTTATTCAATTTAGACCCCAGAAGGGCACTTATGAAGGTCACATTTACTGAAGTTACCACCGGTTCGGAACTTGGCCTTCAACTGAGAAGAATCCGGCAAGAAACTCAGCAAGGCTCATAGACTACATTTTTTAAATATTTTTGGACATTCTATGTTTGGCTTTTTTTTCCAAATAATTAACAAAAAAAGATATACCTAAGCATAGATACAGACTTAAAACTACATTATAATTATAAAAACAATATTACACATGGAAATCCTATAATATAACTATTATAAATGCGAAAGTGTTTATTTGTTTGTTACGCCTTCACGCTGCTGCTGTCCCCCGCGGTTTCACACGCGTTCCCGGGATAAAAAGTAGCCTATGTCCTTCCCCATACCATAGGCTATCTGCATGCCAAACATGATGATCCGTTGAGTAGTTGAGGCGTGAAGGCGTAACAAACAAACTCACTGTCACATTTATAATAGTTAATATATATTTAACAAATGGCCGCAAACAGATACGAATAAAATATCTAATTTTATTGAATGGATTTATTAATTTTGCACTTGTGCTTGCGTAAGTTATTCTTTCACTGCCAAGGCTAGTCTTTTTATAAACTAAACTAGATATTCATTATTGTTATCAAGATTCATAAGTAAGGTAAGTATACTATATTTGTCAGTCGTACCATGCAGACGCAAGTTTTAGTATCTCGCGAAGTCTCTCCATCCTGAGTGTTTTTTTACCAGTGTATTTTTTTCTTTATTGACACTACCCTGGTATCTGGTAACTCTCGGTTTATTTGTTAGTGGTAAACGATTTGGGAAGGTCAGTATTAAATTAAATTCAATTAAATATCACTCTCCTACATCTTATAATTTTTGCTGCGCCCGATAGGGCCCATAAATTGATAGATTTACAATTAAGTATATTGATGGTCTTACTGCCAGTCCAGACTCCATAAGATAGATTTTTACAAGGGTCAACTCTGGTCAAAGAAGATGCTATCAGCTATGATACTTCGCTGACGAGTCAACCCAAGCTGCAGCATTTCTGAGGTACTACTTACAGTGCAGCCGCCGAGAGAATGCGTTTTGGCAAAAGAATCATGGCGAGCTCCATACATTGATTTGTACAAAAAAATAAAACATTTTAGAGGGTTTTGAATCACTTCCAATGTTGGGATTACATTACCAGCAACATGTTAATATACATGAAATATTTTATAAACCCCGCAAAACATAACAACAACATAACGGTTTTGGTCGCGAATAGTCGCAATTCGCCGGCATGCCATAGAAATTCGCATTTTTATCCCGGGGTTCTAAAAATATTTTAAATGGCTCAAGTTGTTCCTTAGGCACCAAGGATCAAATATAACGTCATTCCAACGTCTCTAAAAATCTTTATTTTTTTGTACAAATCTTGCCATGATCCTTTCGGAAATAGTTGATCAAATTGCTTGTGAGACTTCCACGGGATGGTTCAATATTTCGTAGGCATAGTTTAGGGAAAGTCTCATCATAAACAGATTATCTGTTTCCATTATTTGGCCAATATTAACAGGTGTCAGAAACGCATTATCTCGGCGGCCGTTTACTATTCATGGAGCATCGACTCATCGAGCAATACAATTCCGCAACTAGTAGGTAAGTGCTTTTGCACTGATTAACATTATCGACCAACCACTGCATCTAAATGTTTAGTGTGTTAGACTTAGCCAATCAGAGCGCGCATGTGTCCTTAACTTCCAATCATTTCATAGCGCATAGTCGGTGGTGGGGAATTGGTGGAAATATTTAATTGCGCTTCTTTAGGTTAATTGTTCGATAGTGACACCATGGATAAGGTTCAGTGGTGTCAGGCAGGATTCATGGGCGTAGTGCAGACAATAAAGCAACATTATACTATAGCTTCGGAAAAGTCCCGTATGAGGAAAAGAAGCGACGCAAAAAACTCCTCATGGGCCCAATAAAAGCGATTATGAATAAGGGGTTAAATGTTTACCGTACCCGTACATATAAAGCAATTAAGTACGTACTACTCTAATAGTAAATATTTAATGGAAAGTCAGTTTTTTACATTTTCCCAGTAAGAAACGTAATCCTTAAGACCTACCTGTTCAAAAAAACTTTTTACGTTTACAATCTTTATTTACAACAATGTGTTACCTACACAAAATACAATCTTTCCTACAAAATTTTAGTCTGCCGTTGCTACTAACCCAGCAGGCCGGCATCGTTTCATCTTTGGATAACTAAGCTATTGCGTTGGCGTAAAAAACTCCCCGTCCGCTGGTCTCAGGAGGCCTCGGATCAATTTTGATGACAAAGTGCGAAGGAAACGGTGAGCTTTGGACCCCCAAGGTCCCATGATTTGATGATTTTTAATAATACATCATGATACATGTGTGCAAAGTTGGTTAGGCGGTATTTAGCGATAAGTGAGCCGAGAGTGTAATAATCAATGCACACGCGTATCATACGACGTTTTTCAACGCACTTGCATGGAAAAAAACAGTTGCAATAAATGTCACTTTACGAGCGAGTGTGATGAAAATGTCTTTATTTAAAGGTTATATAAAATAGTATACAAAATGATCATATTCTAAATTGTACACAGTAATGTTATTATTTATTAGAGTTGATTAGGTTTGATCACCTTTATAAACAGAAAATACATTGCATATCTGTGACGAGACGAGTTTTTAATACAAACACTTTTGTTTACACTCTAACATACTTGATGTACCTATTCATGTGTTAATCTTAGTGGGATTCATAATTGAATAACATATTTTTCATAACATTATGTGAATAACATAAATAACAGTAATTTGAACAATTGTAAAAATAATTAATGTGGGTATTGCGAAATAAGTTAGGACAGAGTACGAAGCGGTCATAATAAGCGACCGGTCAGCCGGCAAGGTCCCATAGTCCCGCGTGGGGAACGGTTACGTGAATAATAGGAGAAGGTAGAAAGGTAAAAGGTATTGAATATCTACAGAAATAAAATGAAATAAATGTCTAACGAAAATATCTAGCGCGTTGTTTTTTTTTTTTTATTAAATGGGCTTGCGTTTGGCCACTGACCCGCCCACAAGGGGCGATGACGAAGCCTAAGATGAAACACGCTTACCCAGAAGAAATCTATTCACTCTGGCCTTGAAAGTACCTAGATTGTTAGCGTCAGGAAACACAGACGCCGGAAGCAAATTCCACTCCCTTGCTGTCCGCATTATAAATGAGGATGTTCTTCTTATTGCCAATGACTACTGTGGAAATTCCTCGATGTAAGTGCATGTGATGTGTCCACTAGTGACGTGCCGCCACATCACCCCCTTTGGAGATTTGAAAACCTGAGAAAATAAATTATGTTGGAAATCTTATTTTGCGACCAGCCCGTCTTGTTTGGTGGTAATCTTCTTTCTCTGCACCAGCCAGGATAAAAGCGGGTTTCACTCCATATATTATAACTATAATTAATTACCTATTTGTCATTTTTTATTGGGTGCGACCTAAAGCTGTCACGTTCACGTACTCACATTTCAGAAATTTCATGATAAGTACAGTATGTTTTGACGAATGCAAAAAATACCACTGTATATTTATGAGCCGCTAGCAAAAGCACGTTACTGTTTATAGGCCTGTGTTTGTTCGCAATCTCACCATATTAAAATAATGTGACCGAAGGTGGTAAGTACTACAAGTAGAAGGTGGTACACCGGTAACGTGGTAGAAACCGCAGCTAACAGCTAAGCAGTTAATAAAATGCATTTAAACAAAAAGATGCAAAGAGCATGTAATGCGTAAGCACGGCGTATCGTAATTTCGCAATTCCATTGTTAGAGTGGAAGATTTGTGTCACGCCATGAATAGAAACCGGCCGCGGCTTTAACTGCTAATTACTGCAGATTTACAAACAACTGTCAAGTGCGAGTTCGACTTGCGGTAGTTGGACATAAGCTTTGGTTCTCAAGTGCAACTACCGACCACACTAGCACTATTTTATTCAGTTCCCAACGGCCCCATCAATGGGAATAGCGCAATGGGGCGGTTGGGAACAATTTTAAATAATTTTAATAAATTCCCAACGGTCCCATTAATGGGGATAGCGCAATGGGGCGGTTGGGAATAATTTTATTAAATTCCCAACGGCCCCATTAATGGGGATGATTAACGGCAATGGGGCGGGCGGCAATTGGGAATACACCTGTCCGTCCATCTCTGTGAAGACTTTGACTACATCGCATATCATAAATATTTTATTATTCTGTTCATAATAGTCCGAGAGGTGTCAAAGATTTTTGGGTAGGTTAAGTATACTTGAGGCAGCCTGAAACACTTCTTTTTACAAGCTTTTTATTAACATGCTATATTTGTAAGTATGTATGTTCGGGTAAAATCTTGCAAGTGGAATTTCACCCACTTACAGTGGTCCGATTGAAGAGAGAATTTCATTTCTCTGTGGGATTGACTTAATAATATTTAGTATACCTACTACATTAGTATATTGGAAGACAATGCAAGTACAGTAAACAAAAAACTTGTAGGTATACATATTTTTTTTAACAAAATCTTATGCAATGTCTTACGTTAGAACTATTAAGACCCCCTCCCACCCCCATGTAAGAAAAAGTAAGACTTGTACGTAATAAATGAATAGCCCCCTATCATTAGTAAATTTTACAAGTTTTGGAGATGATATTCGAAACACCAAACCCCTAAAACCATAGTTTAAGACGTGTGTTGAAAGCAGGTGTGGTAGAGTCATTACAATGTTCAGAAAATCCTTCTAGAGTTAAGATATTTTGAATGACGTCCTTTTTACCTAATTTGTTGATGTGAAATATTTATTTCTAAATCAGCACAAAACAATTAGGTTTTAGATTACCTACTTATTAGTGTTGCAATTATGATCTTTACGCAAAAATTGCGTGTTGCTGTCAGTATAAATTATATTGTTGTGATCACGGCTGATAATGAAAACCTCAATAGGCAATAAGATAAATAAGAAAGGTAGAGCATAGCGGTTATTCGCTCAAAGAGCAGCTCGACTGGGGAAGTACCTCCACCTTAAAGAATACCGCAGCCAAATAACTTTATGTTGTGTAAAGTTGTGTTCCTGCGTGGGAGTAAGGTCGCCAGAGCACATAGGGGAGGGAGGAAAGGTCGGTAACGCGTGAGCGATGCTTCGTGTGTTGCAAGTGTCATATGGCTACGGTAACCGCTTACCATCAGGCGGGCAGTATGCTTGTTTACCGACTTAGTCGTATAAAAAAAATAAAAAATAATTAGGCCAATACAGGCTGCGATCCAAATCTCTGAACTAATACACGTTAGAAGGTAGTTAATTCATTAGGACCGATTAAAGTACTTCTAATGCCGGTGGTTGTGTGAAAATCGCTCTGCAAATCACTGAATGTGCCTCCGAGTACCTACTTAGGTTCTTTTACATGTCAAATGACTATGTTGGCTATGGTCTTACACCCTCTCGTTATCAGGGCAGTGTATTTGTGAGCTATAAATGCATCGGTTAAAAATATTTAAAGTCTCCATATTGTCGTTTCTGGGACTGCCCTCGCGCCCACGTGTTAGACTAGGTAAGGGGAGCCACGTGCCCCATCGATGTGGGATCATGGGTGACCATTAAATAATAATAAAAACAACTTATGGCAATCTTGATCTCTTTTTTCGAACCTACGTCTACAACGTTTAATTATATCATTATTACAATAGTTCTAATTACTATCTGATTTATTCAAGATAATTGGAAAATCGTTCAAGTGAGTGATTGTTTCTCGCGTTTTTTTTAACAATTGAAGTTACCGCTAATCATTGGTTTCACGAGAAATAAGAACAAAGGTCCATCTATCATTTATATCTTGACCAAGATCTAAAACAAAAGAATAACCAATTGTACCTAATTAGGAACAAACTCTACTAATAATAAAAAAAAAACATGTTCACACTTGCGAAGGTCTCCGTTACCAAAAGACATGACCACAACGAGTTATGTAGCCGAAGCAAACACGGCACACAAATGCAACTAGCAGAACAAGCCCGTTCCATCAATATTTGACTAATAACAGTCTTTTACACACAGACTACGGAGGACATATTCTCGCTAACAAAAAACTGTGTCTATGGAGTCGGCCACCTCTCACGCACACCTTAGTTGGCTATTCCGCGGGAAATTAAACTCTGTCGCCGTTTACACAGAGTCGATTACTCGCGCTCAACTAATGTGTGAATGTGTGCGTGCCGGCTTGTACATACAGCGTGGTGGCCGACTCGAGTGACACAGTTTTTTGTTAGCGAGAATATATCCGACTTTATTTAATATCTGTGCTTTTACATTACAGATTCCCGTTACTGCATGAAGACCTGATGAGATGAAGCCATTCATAAAACAGGTAAAAAGAACATTTGAACTTTGTTGTTTTAAATTACCTGGATTTAGCATATTCACCTTTATTTACACAACTTTCTCAGATGTTTGTTGTCCTAGATTTTTTTGAAATAATCAGTAAATCGTTGACGTACTCGTTTACCGAATACCTACCTACCTATTTGCTAAATAGTCTTTTTTTAATTATGAATAAGCATGTGTTAGACTATACGGGGTAGATACGACAATAAATGAAAAGCTGTATTTTTGTTTGCGATTTCGACGTTGGTTCGATTGATCGTATTTATGAGTAGGTCGGTACTTTACGTGGTTTCATATATTGTCGTATCCACCCCGTATATCACCATGGTAAGGAATGATGTAGACAAAGGTGGTAAGCATACAAAGCCTAGAAACTGGCTCTCAAGTGCAGCTGTCAGAACACCGGAAGCGCTTCTCGACAGATTTTCTAATTGAAGGTGGCAGACAGCCAGGCGGGTACTACAAAGTACCCTATCACCGTGCTATGGTTTCCTCACGATGTTTTCCTGCTACGAAAACTCAAGCTCATTGTAGAATTCGAACCCATACGGCCTTCGTCAAGGTATTTGGCATCGCTACCACTGAGCTGTCATCGCATTTCTAAATAGCACGCCAATGACATGATGTTCACTAATCTTCAGTCTTCTTTTGTTGATAAGTCCGCCCATTTTAATACTCTCACCTGTTTTATAGTTACCTACTGCTCCAAGCAACATAAATTCTATCATAATACGGCTTAATTCAAGTTACCAAAGTATAATTTGGTCCTTCGACCCAGATACTTTATTAGCATTTGTCCCAAATTCTATTAAATCTGGTCTAAAAATCGAATTACAGGCTTTCGTGGTAAGCGGTGCGGCTCTGAACATAGCTGGACATGGGTGCGCGCACGGCTTCCCGGCGGTACTGTTTGCGCAGCTGAAGAGCGACGGCAGCATCAAACTTACTGATCATGACACTTCTTGGATTGGTGAGTCGCAGGGTTGCCAGCGCTTCAGAGGGTAAAAAATAGTAGAATAGTGACTTTCTTTCACAAAAATAGTGACATAATAGTGAGTTCTTCGTCTAAATAGTGACCAAATAGTGATATATTCTGAAACAATTTAGGAACTTTTGTGAAACCTAGTAGACTTTTTCACCATTTCAGAGCTCATTTGCAGTATATCCGTGAGAAATTTGTAGGATATGGGATGTAAATGATTGACAAGACAAATACTACAATAAAAGTATAAGAATATTTATTACGATTTTTTTTTTCTTTTTGGGGATTGAAGTTGCTCGCGTGGGTGGTGCTAAACGAGCAACAAATTCTGATGGTAGGCTTCGGCCGCTTCTTGTCACCACCCCCCGAACTAAGCTACGCCGACAAGCGTCTGCCGTGCTCCGGCGTGAAGTTCGGAAAAGCTAATTATGGGGTTGGGTGTAAGCAGTTGCGTTGCACTAGTGAACCGGTCTAGACGATGTAGGTAATGTGTACGGGTAGTCTCGTCTTGGAGGGTAGCTGGATCGAAGCACTGTTCTCCGCTGGCCGACAGCAGTTAGAAGGGAGCCCAAGTATTAGGCCAGCTATCTACGAAAGGCTGCCCCGCCAACTTGCAAAAATCCCGAGGTGCTCCATCGTGCCGGTTGGCGACCGGGTGAGAGAAACCGATGGCCACTGCAGTTCGTCCCCGCAGGCTCCAGACGAGCCTCCCATCAGTTCATCTTTCCAACGTTTGTCCCATGGTTCCTATTGCAATGCCTTGCTTAACTGTCACTCACCCACTCACCTATTCACTCCACATCAACATGACCAAAAGTAAAAGAGTAGCGTTAAACAGCGGAAGCACGTCCTCTAACTCAAAGTGCACCTCTCTAATATTCGAGCTCTGCACTCCAATCTCGATGCCGTCCATCCCCACCTTGAGAAGGACAAGCCTAACCTACTCTTTCTCACGGAGACGCAAATCAGATGTCATTCAGACGCGGCATACCTATATTGCCCAGGGTATACCCTGGAGCACAACTTCAAACCACGCGCTGGGATCTGCGTGTATGCTCGCGATGACATCTGCTGTCGGCGTCTCCGTGGCTTTAAAAAAACAGGTTTTTCCGTCCTGTTGATATTGGTGGGCACTGGTATAGAGCAAATCGTCTGTGCCTCTGTCTACCGATCGCACAGCGGTGACCAGAAGATGATCGGGCTTTTTCAATACCTCGGCGAAACGGCGGACGTGGTCCAGCGAAAATATCCGAGTGCGCAGCTGGGCAACGCTCATCATCGTGAGTGGTTGTACCTATACCAGGAAAACGACCTTGCTGGGAGAGGCGTTGAAACTACCAATTATGCTAAATCTCTCTCAGCTCGTTCGCGAAGCTACGCGCGTTCTGGTTGTTGCTGTCACACAGCCAACTGCTTCGGTCGGAGAGTGCCCCATTGGGAATCTCCGACCACAGTCTGGTGAAAGCTGTGATGTCGTACTCTCCACCTGACCCTGGCCTAAAAAGCTCCAGGCGAGTTTAGCGATACAATTCAGCAGCAATTGGGATGAGATTGAACTTGCTTTACTTCCGATGTTTTACCCGTCCAGCTGTGTGAGTGCCATATTAGATGTGATATGTTGAGCTATGGAGAATATTATATCCTATTCTCCGACATATCACACAATAGCGGTCTCCCAAGTGGTACAATACTGATTGTGCCTCTGCTGAGGCACGTAAACAGTCAGATTACCGGATCTGGGCGGATCTCGCACTCGCAAAGCTCCTGATACGGGCTTGAAGAAGAAAGGCGTTAACATCGCTGCCAAATAGTACAAAAAGGCCCTAAAGAAGGCGCGTTTCGACGATGTTGGCCGGATCGGGAAAAAGCTATCATCTTACCCCTGCCCTTTGGGAGTAAAGCTTTCTGGTCCGTTGCCAAATCGGTCGAGACTAATTTCTGCCACCCGTCGCTGCCGCCATTGCTGAAGCTTGATGGATCACTAGCTTACACTGCTGTAGAGAAGAAGGCCAATTGGTTTGCCTGTCTATTTGCGGAGAATTCATGTCAAGACGCTGGTTTACAAACACTACCCACTTGCAACTGCCTAATGCCGGACATCAATATCCGGCAAAAGGAGGTTGTAAAGGTACTACGCGCTCTAGACGTGAATAAAGCCAGTGGTCCCGATGGCATTCCAGCCATTGTCCTGCGCAATTGTGTGCCCGAATTGATTCCTGTCTTGACACTCCTGTTTCGCCTCTCACTTCTAATGGGTCAAGTTCCGAAAGTCTGGAAGCTTCCTAACGAGCAACCTGTGCCTAAGAAGGGCAGCCGTGCCAATCCTTCATACTATCGACCGATTGCGATCACTTCCATACTCTGCAAGACTATGGAGCGTGTATTGAATCGGAGGCTCCTGTTATATAACGAACTCCTCATCGATCGACAGTACGGTTTCCGGCAAAAACGGTCCATTGGAGATTTTCTTGTGTATACCACACACCTATGGAGCGAAGCCATTGCAAGACACGTGGAAGCAATTGCCGTTTCCCTCGATATTTCTAAGGCTTTCGATAGGGTCTGGCACACCAGCCTTCTAAGTAAGCTTCCTTCATATGGAATTCCTGATGGCCTGTGCGCTTGGATTTTCGATTTCCTGAGTGAACGGTCTATACAAGTGGTCATACACGGGTGCTCGTCAGACCTCTTGGCAATAAATGCCGGAGTTCCTCAGGAATCAGTTCTCTCTGCAACTTTATTTCTGCTGCATATCAACGATCTGCTAAAACCCGGTATCTTAGTTTGGGTACGCAGACGAGAGCACTGTTGCAGAGCGATACATTTTCAGCGTGCGAGCCACCAGTGACGAGATCCAATTGCTTCGAGAGGCCATGGTAAAGCGTTTGAACGTGACCTTGCAGGCGGTCTTCGATTGAGGCAAAGCAAATATGGTATTTTTTGACGCCACCAAAACACAGACATGTCTTTTCACTGCCAAACGGAGTCCATTCCACCAGGCTCCTACTTTCTGAAATGTATACTTGCAATAGTATTTTTTAAGCTTTCGCGAAATAAATTCATTTTAATATTAATGTATCGGGTCTATTCGCGCATAGATTATTATCAAAATTTAATTTTGACTAACCTCGACGTATCGATCAAGTTGTATACTTGCACACGGTCTTAACCCAGCTCCGATCTTATCCCAACGCACCTTACGTCTAAGGAAGGTCGGAACCATCGCTACGCAAATTAAACTCTCACTTGGACGGCTTTTTTTTCAAGCAGCGGTGGTGCGAGACAATTCGCGCGCACGTAGGACGCTTGTCACTGCATTGGACCGCATCGCAATCGCGATAGCTTATATTGGACGCCACGTTATACGTCACTCAGAGACGACGTAATGATGTAAATCGTACCGTTTAGGGAAAGAAAAAGAATAACTAAATATTATTGTTCTACAAAACTTTGCATAACGAAAACTGAACTTTAAAGTGATATATTTTTCTTTTTCCTTAAAGTCATAGTAGAGATACGATGTGAAAAAAAAATTACATATTTACCATAGAATTATAACAATCTATGGCCAACTAGATCTCGCACAACAGTGAGTGATTCCACGCGTGACAAATTTGTCCCCTGCCAACGCGAGTTTATCGTAGTAAGCGAGTCGAGGTACAATTAAACCACTTGAGCTCTGAAATAGTGACAATAGTGACCATATTCCGAAAATAGTGAGAAAAGTGACACGATTTTAAAATAGTGACTAATAGTGATAATAGTGACTCGCTGGCAACCCTGGTGAGTCGACATTTTGTTTTATCCCTGATTAAATATTAAAATCGTGGTGGCAGATGTGTCACTTATGATTGATGATTCAAAGCACGAGGCCCAGTGGCGTAGCTTGCCCTAGACGAGTTCTGTATTAAAATTAGTTGGGGGTGCCCTTCTACCTGACTGCGGCGAATCCATGTGGAGGGTATTTTTTTTAGTAATTTATGCATACACATGTTCGGAGGCCTTGTAGCCCGGGAGCCCCGTATTATTGATACGGCAGTAGCTACGCCCCTGACTAGGCCGCACATGCAATTAAGTACGTAATTCACCAGTAAAATTTCGGTGAAGGACCATCCTAAGAAAACCTGCATAGGTTCTCGGAAATCACCTCTAAGCCAGCGAAATGGATCACTTCTCTAGTAGTGGGACATTCTGACATCAAGAACCAGTACTTTTCGGCAGCAACGCCTGTTTCGACTTCAACTATTTGACTATTTCAGCCAAATATGAGGCGAGAAGCAGAAAATGCTTTGACCACACAATATCACTAAAAACATTGGTTACGTCAATCGATCGCTCAGAACTACCTAATGGTGATCCTACAATATGTGCATTGCATCTCAAAATGGCTCTTTAAATTTCCAGCGTCTGTCGTCGGCGTGATGGGCATCGTCGGGAACTTCGTATCACCGATCTTGATGACCAGATTCGGCCGACAGAAAGCACATCTCATCTGCACCGTGCCAGCGCTCCTCGGCTGGATAATCTTTGTCCTTGGAAACTCTGTCCCTCTGTTCCTTCTAGCCAGACTTCTTCACGGTTTAGCATTAGGACTCCGTACACCATTAGCAGCTATACTAGTCGCCGAATACACTGATCCTAAATACCGTGGAGCATTCTTAGGAACCTTTGCCATCTCTCTTGGACTTGGGATATTCCTGGCACACCTTTGGGGCGCACATTTAACCTGGAAAATGACTGCCGTGGTCTGCTCCATGTTTCCTTTAATATCCATGGCAATAATCAGCTTATCTCCTGAATCTTCAAGCTGGTTGGTATCTAAAGGAAAATTTGAGGAAGCAAAGAAAGCTTTCAGGTGGGTCAGAGGAGATGGAGTCGAGCAGGAAGAGGAGTTAGAAGCAATGATAAGCGCACAGAAAACCGAAATGGCAGAAGAAAGGAAAATCAAAAGTATGAGGACCGGTGTTTTCAAAAATATGTTAGGCACTATAAAGGATGTTTTGAAGATATTTAAGAAGAAAGAGTTTTATAAGCCAGCGATCGTAGCGATAAGTATGCTGATAGTGTTTGAATTTGGCGGTGCTCATATGGTAGCTGCATATGGGAATACAATGCTCCAAGCGATCTTAGATAAGGACGACCCCAAAGACGTTGCATGGCAGTTCACTCTCATAGATTTACTAAGGACTATCTGTGCTTTCTTAGCTATATTCTTATTGAAATATTTCAAACGGCGAACCATTTTGTTCACAAGTGGTATATTAACAGTGTTATCATTATCTTCTGTGTCAGTGTTTGTGTACATGAGAAAAGCAGGTTTCTTCACTGAAGCGTGGATATTAGACATTGTACCGATGAGTTTAATGGTTATTTATACTATATCGTTTTGCTTAGGTTTAGTTCCATTAAATTGGGTAATTTGTGGTGAAGTATTTCCATTAGCATATAGGAGTTTAGGTTCTACGTTATCTACATCATTTTTAACACCTGCGTTTGTGTTATCTATGAAAACGGCTCCACATTTGTATTCTTCAGTTGGAGTCGAAGGCGCGTTTTTGGTGTATTCAGCAACTCTGACAGTTTTTCTATTGGTAATTTACGCTTTATTACCAGAAACTAAAGACAGAACTTTGCAGGACATAGAGAATAGTTTTAAAGGAAAGAAGAGTCAGGATCCAGAGGTACAAATGACGCTAATAAAGAAAGAAGATATTAAAACATAAATAGATATATTGTAAGCGATTTGTACTTATGAATAGGTTAATATTAGGTTACACTGTGATAGATATGAGTACGCACAAGGACTTTCCTTATATTTTTTAACCAGGATTATATGGCCGTGTGAGAAGAATAACCAAGGATATGATTTCTCTGTTGCTGAGGTATTTTTCAAAGAGAAGAAAAAAAATTATAGTTTATATAGTTTGTATGAAAATTGTCTATTGTCGATAACTGTACAATTTTAGCTGAACAGCGCCATCTATTAGTATAAAAAAGAAACGAATTATAACCTATAAAATCATCAAATAGGAAAGTCTGTGTGTACTCAGTTTCATATAAGAATAAGCACTAATTATTAGTGAGATTATAATAAATCTACAATTGTAAGCAAAATACTATTTTTTATTAGGAACTAAATACACAGCAAAAATTACCGACTGCTATGATAAATGTACATTAATTCAACTCTTATATTATAAAAATAGTACAAAATACAATACTTACAAAAAGCACACTTACAAACATTTGTTTTATTACCTAAACTTTGATTGGCGGTGGATTATATACGTTATTTCTATGATTTAAATTCCATTTTAGCTCACACTAAAGTCGACGTTAAAGGCACCGCATAAGGCGTATAATACACTGGCTTATAAACTTAAGGCATATACAGAATGTATTCTTCAAAACAATACCTTATTACAGTAGTACCCAACTGATATGGCTTACCAATGTACCTGCGCAGAAGATACATTTTCAAAGCGCGGGAAATGCTATTGGCCGACAGCTGCCGCCATGTTAGCGCGCGCCGTGCGGAGGGGCGTGACTTGCGAGTTAGACGGAACTAACAGCTGCAGTGTATTATGAACCTTATAGTAGTGATCTAAGGTTGATTGTAAGTTTTAAGTATTCTTTCGTTAATCTTCGGGGCCATACTTTCTTTTCTGTGCGAACGAAGATTCACGACGCGCCTTATCAGTTGGGTAATACTGTACCAGTCTAAATAGTATTTTTATACTGCTAACGTAGCAAGCATACTGCCAGTCTGATGGTAAGCGGTTACCGTATGAACGCTTGCAACACCAGGGGTATCACTCGCAGGTCTATCTCTGCAAAAATCACTACCCACATTTTTGAAGAACCCTATGGTCTACATCAATACTTTATGTTTCTAGTGCAATACTACTTATTTTACATTTCTCTGGATACTTGGACTTCAGAATTTCATCTATTCTATAAAGACTTTGTAACTTTTTGACAAGCATAAACTACTTAATAAATTAATACTAGATAACACTTATTAAAAGAAAAGTTATCACACAGATTGCAGTCCATGTAAAAGTCCAATAAATACTAAAGTCCAAATAAATAGTTGCAATCATTTTTTTTGGGCTAATCTGTGAGCTCTCTAGCATCTGGTCAGATTCAACATAACACATCTGTGTTAGGGTCACCGCTCACTATAACATTGCCATGCAAGTGAGGCCTTTAAATCATATGCGTTAAAGTAAATTATACAATGACTAGACAAAATAGTTGACGCGACGCGCACGCGCTTGCCACAACAAGCCACTAGTCCTGCTGACCACTCCCTTGCGTGACGCCAGCAAGCGGTATCTTGCCAAAGCCGCGCCACCAATTTCAGTGGCGTCGCGCGAGCTGCCACCTCACAGGCGACGCGTTGGCAGCTAGTGGTTAAATTCAGTTGAGGGTCATCGCTCACTATGTCGCGAGGCATCCACTACACATACGATTTAAAGGCCTCACTTGCATGGCAAGGTGTAGCCGTGCTGTTATACTGAACGAAGACCTTTAGTTTTGTAGGTTGTAGCTATCATTAAAGGGGTACTTCCCAGTGAGAGGACCCCATTCAATTTAGAGTTTATTTTTTATAGTAGCTATTTTACTTTTTTAGGCCTCAGACTCAAGCTGGTATAGCTTTCCAAATCTGACACATTCGACTCGCATTTATTTCAGGAGGTCCAAAAAGAAACGGTCCAACACCACTTCTTGAACCAAACATTGTAAGCAATTTTGCTTCGGCGTCTCTCAAAATTAGATCATCTAGTGTTGTTCTTCCTATCCCTATTTTTTGGGCAAGGATTCCTGTTATGTGGACATCGTCAATCCAAAAGTATGGTGTTTCCTGAGCAGCTTTAAGGAGTTTCTGTACCACGTCTTGAGAGTAGAGGACTACCCAGCCTGGAATGTGAAAATTTCCATTATTAAAACGGATAATAGGAATCATATCAATGCTTTAAATTTTCATGATACATAGACATGCAATTCTAGACCTTTTAGAACTTATTATTATGTTAGTATTTAGTTAATTATACTATATTCATACAAGGTTCATTTTAATGTGAATTTTTTTAATGGTTGAGTAAGGGTGATTTATGTATTTGTACTACATGCTAAAGATAACTATAACAATGCAAATATAACGTATTATTTCATAGATTGACATTTATTTTCTCTTTTGTTCTACTATGTCATGCAATGCATGCAGCGTGATTAATGATTAATTAATGTGTCATTGTCACAGTTCATCATATTATTGAAAACCTCATACAAATCCCACATCAGCACACTGTTACCCCCTTATTCATAATCGCTTTTTAACTAAATCAGTGTAATAGTGTACCCCGTCTCACTCTTTCGATCATCAAATGTCACCTGTCAGATAAAGACTTCGGAATTTTAGCTAATCAACATTTGATAACTTTATCATGAATAAGAGAGTTAGTCGTATGAACCATACTGATATAGTGACAGCTTTTAGACTTAGGTCAGGACATATTCCCCTAAATGGTTATGATGGGTAAAGTTGATTCACCCTTATGTACTGAGTGTGGAACGATAGAAGATGCATACCATCTTATGATGGAGTGTGTCCGAAATGAAGCCGAAAGGAAAGCACTTTTTTATGTTAATAATATAAATATATTTAATGTTGGAGAATGTAACAGTATATTAGCGTTTCCAGTATCGGAGACTGCCAAAATGTTATACAAATTAGTTCAGATAGGTATAAGTAGAAGATAACTGTTTATGTATTTCCGATGAGGGTAACATATTCATTGTATGAATAAATCCCTCTAAAATAAATTAAGATAAAAAAAAAAAAACAGAGTTAGACTTTTCCAAGAATACAACATGTTGAATCTTTCTTAATCGCAGTTTTATAGTGAAAATATTTGTAGTGAGGTAGAATTGTGCGTCAAGATACTAACCTGCACAGTAAGAAGGATAAAAGAATGCAGGATATTCTGCATATGTCACCATCCATTTAGATTTAATTCGATGCGCCCTGGCATGCTCCAGTACCTGACAGGCAATCAAGTCTTTGCTACCCCACGGTGACAGCTCTCTCGCCAAGAAGTGCCTCAACTCATGGGAATTCACTATCACATCATCATCCGTCTTCAAAACATACTTCGCCTTTGGACAGTGGTGGGTCACCCATTTTAATCCCATTACATGTTTGTAAGTCATATTATGGTATGCATCAATAAAGTTACCTTGAACTATATCACCATATGTGTTACTCTCGCTTTCAACTCGCGAGTATATTGTCGCATTGTCTGACTCTCCAAGTAAAAATACGAGACGTGTTGAATCAACAGCTCGCCCCCAAGAACTTCTGATAGCCATTCTGTTGTCATAATTACTGGGCTTGGACGCTACGATTACCATGAGTAAGAGTCCAGACGGGTAGTCCTTACAAGGCTGTGGGTTCACAATAAATGTGAAGTTTTTAACATCAATGAGTTGATCGTAAATATCGTCTGCAATTAAACTGGTCGTTTGATCGGTAGGCCCCAAAAGACTGAATTTTGGGTCCGTAATACGAACCCCGGTCGGCTCAATGAAGAAAAAATACTCGTAAGTTAATATAAGAGCGATTGTAGGAATGAGGACTTTGTGTATATTAATCATTTTAGTTTTTTCCGTGTCGTCTGAATTACAGAACCATTTCATGAAATTAATATTTTTTCCAACACGCTTTCACATTCTGATGTTACCGCTGCGCTGTTAACTTTTAGTCAATTGATTTGAAAACTGCCTGATTTGAATAAAACAATACACTGAAAATTGCAGAATTTCTTGAGAATTTAAATTTCAGGTTTTTTTTTTAGAATATTTTGTTGACATTTAACTGACTGGGCTGCCAGCACCCAAAAAAATATCCCTGAAAATCAATTTCTGTATTATGCCTCGTCCACAAATTCAAACGTGTGGATGGGTGTTTGGCTTGGCTTGCCAAGGGTTTGCAAGCGCTTGAGCGCCGATTCAAACTGTGTCGGTTTTTGATGCTCAAATCTAAGGAAGTTTGCGGCAAGCGCTTGCGATCCATCCACACGTTTGTGTGTAGTTAGTATCGCTTCGCTTGCACACTGGCGGCGAACACACATTTGCCTGCGTACTGTTTAAACTATACAATGCAAAAAATAAATCAGCTGCTGAAAAAAAAAAAAAATTGTTAATGGTATATCCAGTAATTTTACAATTCCTCGAATTTTCTGCATTACCCTGCATAATACATTTTAGACGTAATGATCAGAAACAAGATACTAATGCATGGAATCATGTCAGTCAATAAAAATTTAAATAAGCATGTTAAGGAAATAAAATACAAGAAATAAATACCTACTTATGGCATAGAGTAAAGTGTCTAGAGTGACAAGCCCCATACATTTGAGCGTGTCTCGGAACTTTGCCGAAATTTCGTATTAAACCTAGATGGCGCTTAATTTTGAGTATGATATAAGTTGCCAATAAAAGACACGGGAGCGCTAATATCGTCTTACTGTAAAATCCATGCATTACATGATAACACTATAAATAGATGGCGTTGTTTAGCAATACGATAGATGGATTTGTTGACGACAGATACGGAATATGTGTAGATATAAGTAGAATTGTATAGATTGGATGACCGCGCTCACAATTTGTATTTTACTTGATCGAGACTTGTAGCTGTGCTTGTCGCCACACACAGTAGGTAGCTACAGAACGCATGAGCACTATTTAGCACAGATTACTATAAGTAGGTTGGGTAGGTACACTATTTTAGATTATAATGGTATTATTTTAAGGATAAATTTTGATTAAAATGTTTGTCAATTTAGTTAATTTTAAAATCACAGTTGAAGGGATTCTTTTTTCTTTTATTTACTTTCATTTGTTAGTTGTTAGGTTCTGGGTAGGATCAGGACAACTAAGGCCCGGTTTCAATAATTTACCGACCGGTATCAGTTAAGATTTATTAAAATTAAGACTTATACCTTTACTAAAAATGAAGCAAAGACCTCAAAGCTTTGCATATCAGACCATCCCATATGGAAGTAGCTATCACAGGTAAAATTAGCTTATGAAATGATCTATATGCCCAGTTTGGAAATAAAAAAACCTACCATTGGTAAGCAAAACGATTCGTTTTTGTTTATTGAAACCGGGCCTAAATCAATTTTGAACCAACTTTCCATAGTCCTCTAACTGACGATGCATCATTTACTTACGGACTTTCTTTTTGAACGAGAAAATGAACAACACAACTAAAAAAAAAATACGGGAAAATACGGGAAAGAATGGAAAAATACGGGTAAATTCCCGAACGGCGGGAAAATACTCAAGTGGCTTTTTGTACCTAAAAAAATATTTTTAGATGCTTTTGATTGTTATTTTAATCATACTCGCTGTTGTATGTACCTACATTACCTACGCGCGGACCCACGCGGACCTTGCGCGAACTGAACCGAGTATCACACTTCCCGACTTCGAGTCGGACGAGTATGTACTACCATGGCGTGGTAATTGTGTGGGACCGCCGCCTGTCCACTAAAACACGTCACTTTTTTAAAAACAATGCACTCCTTCATCACAAAAAAAATATATTTTTTATTGTATGATATATGTGTATGACCGTGGTATAACCCTAATAGAAATCTTGTTAAATGTTATTCAAACGATTTTGTTAAGGTGTCTCTCGCTATACCTACGCAAAATCTAGTAACTGTGACCATTTGAGTATTTTCCCAGCCAATGGGAAAATTCCCGGGTTTTTCCCACCAAATTGGAAATTTACTCGAAGTTGGGTTTATTCCCGGGAACAAACCCAACCGTAAACACAACTACTAAATACACCGTGACTTTTTATTCGTCTTAGAAACGCAGCCCACATTATGTACCCAATGAATAGGTACTAACCATTAAGAAAAAAAATTGTTTTGGTCATTTGTATATTTAAAAAAAAATATTATAATTTATTAGAGATTTTTATCCATAATTTGGTTTTATTTAATCATCTTACGTAGGGTGATTATACCAGTTCACGACCACTTAGTGGACTTACAATTTTTATACCTAGGTAGTAACATTACTCTTGGAAATGTAGTTTTACTAACCGATTTAAAAAAAGGAGGAGAACCTCCTCCTTTTTTCATATATATACAGGGTGTATTTTGCATGGTAACGCAAACTTCGCGAAAAGGCTACACCTAATGCCACTAATCAAATTGTGAAAGGCATTCACCTCGCTAATGATCGGTTATAGAAATTGTCATTTTCGAGCGCGCAATGTATTGTGAACACCGCGATTTAAACGCGCGATAACGTTGTGCCTACGTAGTATGTCGCTGACTGCAGGCGAATATCGCCATAAGACACCGTTTCTAGTTTTATTTACATTGCTACTTTTAATGAAAGTAATGAATTAATAACTTATTTATTTTAAATCTCTTTGGGTTAGGTAAGAATAACGATTATGAACAGTCTAAAGTAAAAAAAACTTTTTTTTTTTTTTTTTAATTTGGGAAAACGACGAAAAATTCCAACATGGGGGAGTCCAGAATCATGTCCTGGACCCATGGTATCCGTTTGTGCGGCGATGTCCCTTACACCCTGTATATAGTCGATGCGTATGTAATTTTTATTTATGTACGTTCACCGATTACTCGGTAACGGCTTATGCGATTTGTTTTTTTTTTTATACCACTAAGGTGGCAAACAAGCATACGGCCCGCCTGATGGTAAGCAGTTACCGTAGCCTATGGACGCTTGCAACACCAGGGGCATCACTCGCGCGTTGCCGACCCTAAAGAAATCTCTTCACACTCTTTTTGAAGAACCCCATGATGTACTCCAATGGGAAAACCACGGCGGGGAGCTCATTCCACAATCTGAGCCCGCGCAATTCGAAACAATTCTGGTTTCAATATGTGAGGATGAACTCCCCGTCGATGGCGAGAGTTGCGATGGTGGAAAGTAGCTGTGGGCATCAAGTCGAACGATTCTTTAGAACACTCTCCAAGTTCCCGGCCAAGTTTCCGTCCGGCTTACGGAGTGGTGGCAAGGACGACTGGCAAAAGTTTCCTTCAGCAGCTTTGGCAAGAGACCAGAAAGCGTGACTTCCAGAGGGAAGGCCAGTCAGCCTCTCACCAAACCTACCGACGAAATCGAACTTAGCCCTAGCAGTCATTCATTTGGATGGTTTAAACTTTAAAATTTTTGCTGTTTTTTTTTATTGAAAAAGTTGAATTTTATTTGGATCAAAAATGATCTAACCGCCAAATTATTTTCACCTGTAAACAACTAAATTAAGTATACTAAAATAATAATAATAATAAACACTACTCTAAACTATACCTAATCTTTCAAAATTGACTGGTTTCGGAGGATCCTGGGGTTCTACCGCGTAACTTTGGTGGTAATTGTAACAAACACCATTTATGAATTTCATCCAATCAGGGCTCACGAATGGTCATCGTCATGCCACGCACGTCATTGGATAAAATCAATAAATGGTGTTCGTTATGGTTACCACCAAAGATACGCAATAGCCCGGCTGGTGTGCTGCTACATTTCTACCATATTCCCAAAACTTGAAAAAAAAAATGTGAAGATTAGGTCACGACTGAGTTCCAACCCAGAATTCGGAGTGGTAAAAATAAAATGAAAAATAGTATATTTTCTTGTGTTCTTTTTAGTGAATCACAATTGCAAGTTTAAATGTATTATAATCGAAATTGCGGTGAAATCAAACCTGCTTGTCTTGAAAGTAAACAATTAATATTTTTGGAAAAAAAATGTCGATATAAAACGTCGTCCTATCAAACCCTATCATGGTGTTCAAATCGTAAAAATAAAATAAATAAATACTTAAGATGAGGAGCGGCAGACGTCTGACTTGCACAGCTTTGTCGCAAGTCATCTGTAGAGTCGTCGCTGTCCAGTCACATCAGTAGTGCAATTTTTTGACAGCTGACGACGACGACGTCCTTCGTCGCGGTCTATTCTCTATACATTCGTAGTGCGGTGCTACATTTTTCAATTGGTCAATTAATTAATGTTTAATTTTAGGAAGCTCCTATTAAGGTCGTATTATGTATCCATTATTAAAAAAAACCTGTCACTTTGTGGATCACTTTCATTTATGATAGTTTCTGTGTAATGTTATGATATTTGAAGTAAGTATGTTTTATTACAAATTATTTATTATAAATCCAAGACTGTTCTTTGTCGAAATCAGTCAAAAACAAAGGCCCAGTTCAGCAGAGGACATCTCGTGACAGAATATGATGATGATACTAATTTTATAGTGGTTACAGAGTTGGTATACATATTTCAGATATCTGCAGCTCGGATAAGTCATATTATGGGCATCCTTAAATCAGCCAATGATGAAGATATCTTGGAAAAACGTCGTCAAGCTCAACAGTTGAGACTTTTGGCGAGTAATTCTTAAACTATTCTTGTTGAAATAAACATTGATTAAATTGTGCACAGCACTACAAAGTCAATGCATTTTTATTTACTGGAAATGCTAAAATTCTTCCAAATTCTATATAGAAGTCTTTGATATCTGGCTTATTTTTATTATTCCTTATAAAAAAATACCTCGTCAATTTAGTAGTATGTACTTACATACGAGTATGTTATTAAACATTATTCGTGAAAAAATGTTAATTGTTTCAATATTTTCAAAATATGGGCGCTATATCTAGCTTTCTTTTTGTGAAGTTTAAGTCGTAATATTAAGATAAAGTTAAACCAATGAATAGCCTTCATATTAAACCTTTAAAATTGGTATATTCAGTACATTACAATTTTACTAAAATATGAAATAAAATTAGCCTTTATCTAGTTTCCATATCATAAGTTTGCTTAGCTTGGGATTACGACTCAGATCATTAAAATAAATGAAATCCACTCGCAGAGCGCAGTTGATGTTTACAATACACCTTCCAGCCCATTTTAATTCTTTTGACCTATTCAAGTATTCAATTGTTTCGACATGCAATAGTCCGGGAGGTACTGATGCATTTTAGGTAGTATTAATACGCCGATCGATGGCCATCTTTTTCAATAGATCTTGAATGACTAATATGTGAACCACGCATCAGCGATGCACCCGCGGTGGGTTTAGGATTGGAAGGTTACGGCAGGGGTAAACTTTTTTTTTTACAAATTCATGCGAGCAGCTGACGCGTGTTCCCCCCTCCACCATGCAGCAGACGATTTTTTTCAGCTCAGTATTATGTCAAATACTTATGAAACAAGTTTGAGCCGGCGTACTATGTCTTTTTTTTTACTGGGAGTGGCTGATGACGGATGTAGAAGACTTGAGCACTTACTTGAGCAGACGGTCGGTTCACTTATTAGTCATATAAGATCAACTATACATTTCAACGTCAGCCGGCTTACTATGACTTTTGTGTTTGCAACGCTACCTCCCGGACTAACCGTCACAACGGAGTCGTCGTCGGTTGCTGTCAAAAACGTTTCTCTGAAACGTTGGCGTATGTGGACTATGAGAAAGCCTTCGATTCAGTCGAGACATGGGCGGTGTTACAGAGTCTACAGCGATGCCAAATCGACTATCGCTATATCGAAGTGTTGAAGTGTTTGTACAGCAAAGCCACCATGTCAATCTGAGTCCAGGAGGTGAGTACGGTACCAATCCAGTTGCAGAAGGGTGTAAGACAGGGTGACTTAATGTGCGGGCTCAAAGGAGTTTTCTTCCGCGGACGCTCAGATTGTGGAATGAGCTCCCCGCCGTGTTTTTCCCATTGGAGTACAGCATGGGGTTCTTCAAAAAGGGTGTGAAGAGATTTCTTCAGGGTCGGCAACGCGCGAGTGATGCCCCTGGTGTTGCAAGCATCAATAGGCTACGGTAACTGCTTAGTGCTTACTATCAGGCGGGCCGTATGCTTGTTTGCCACCTTAGTGGTATAAAAAAAAAAAAAAAAAAACCCCGAAACTCTTCACCACTGTAATGGAGGATGTATTCAAGCTCTTGGACTGGAAGGGATATGGCATCAACTTCAATGGCGAACACATCACTCACCTTCGATTTGCCAATGCTATAGTCATAATGGCGGAATCGCTGGAAGCTTTGAACATCATGCTCAATGATCTCAACAGAGTTCCCAACAGGTAGGCCTCAAAATAAATATGGACAAGACAAAAATTATGTCTAATGTTCATATTCCGCCAATGCCGATGATTGTTGGGAGCACTGTTCTCGAAGTTGTAGACGAGTATGTTTACCTAAGATAAATTGTCCAACTAGGTAGGTCCAACTTCGACAAAGAGGTCAATCGAAGAATCCAACTTGGCTGGACAGCGTTCGGGAAGCTCCGGCACATCTTCACGTCTAAAATACCTCAGAGTCTGAAGACAAAGGTCTTCAAGTGCGTGTTACCAGTGATGACATATGGAACAGAGACGTGGTCTTTTACTGCTGGCCGAATAAATAAGCTCAGAGTCACTCAGCGCGCTATGGAACGAGCTATGCTCAGAATCTTTCTACGTGACAGGGTCCGAAAAGAAATGTTGATAAAAGAAAGAAAGAAAGGTGTAGAAATAATTTATAATTCTGTTGCCACCATGGTCGATATTGATGAGTCGGAAATTATCCTGTAATTTTTTTTACTCCCTCAATCCACCGGGTCTTATGTAGCGTGTAGGTGCTCCTATCATATATGCGTGTAGGTTTGGTTTATTTTCACTTTTGCTTTTCGTTATTATATCAAAACGATGATTTGTATAGTTTAAAAAGAAGGAAACTGTAATTGGCAATGTTTTAAAAGTATGTTTCAAACTGTACCTTTAATTTTAAGTGCTGTTGTTTCCATGATAATAAAATAAATAAATCATATTGATTAGAATTATACGGCCTCCAAAATTGTGCAATTGAATTAGACTACAAGTAGCAGCTTTTATTCCATTCTTATAACTTAAAAATAATATAATGATAGGTATGATGATTAAGTGCCGATAACTATCCTGTTTACCCTACTTACATTATCGTGCTATAATAACCACAGCAACGCAAGCGCGTGCGATGTTTTAGTGCGAGGGTAGGGGTTTGGATGGCGGAGCGGGAAACAAGGTCACACCGCAGGTCATTGGCGACTCCACGCGCCGCCGGTCCTCATCTCTGGTGGACATGCAGCCTTATGCGAGTTCTCTGTCCGCGCGAAACAGTTTCAAAAGAAAAACATTGTGCCCATTTCTGCACAGATTTTGTCACGCGAAGTACCTACCTAACTCGCGTCTGTGCTCGCATCATCTATTTAGATGTATAGGTATCTGTAATACTGCTTTTTAGTTTAAAAACTTTAAGATCCGAGGTTCGATCCTCCGTGTAGGTATTCGTTTTTATCGATTTTTTTTCATGTATAATGGATATACTTAATAAAAGAAAAACAATTTAGACACAATATTTTTAAAATTAACAAAATTCTTTTGAAATTCGTTCAATAACGGTATTTGAAAATAGTTTTGACATTAAATTATTTTTGCGTTCGAAGACATACCTACCTACCTAGATTATTTCGTGTTCGCGCTGTTAACTCTTGCCGGCTCTTGCGCAAGCTTACAAATTCGCCTACCGCCATCGACATAATAATAATATATCTCAATGGCCTACCGCATCAAGTCGTTGAGCGTTTAAAAGCTAGGACCAATTGAAAGTCTAACTAAAATAATAGTATTTTTTTTTAATGTTAATACATAATTAGTTTTTGATTATTAGCATTATTATTATTCATTTTATAATTACTACTATCTACTATCTCAGAGTATATAAATACTACGTACAACTACTATGTACGTACTGTCTAATATTACAACGCCATCTAACGGTTGTCTTTGCGTTATTAAGATCGCAAATGAGATTCAATGATAAGGTTTTATTCAGAATGCGTTTTCACTTTTAAATCGTTTAAAAATCGTGGATTCAATACCCGTAGTGACATCTACATAGCCTACGAGAACTAAGCAACGGTGCTACGCTTTTTTGTATGGGCTTGCTTGTCCTTATCTATTCGTCCATGCTTATGGTCACATTCCGTAAACATTTAAAGAAGAAACGTTATTGCAGAAGCGAGCTCGACGTATGTATGTATGTAAACGTTTATTAGTTAAACTTTTCAAAATAATTACATAGTTACATCTGCCAAACTGCATAGCAGTTTGTTGGCAGGTGAGCTCTCACATTCACTTATACTTACAATTAATTACAATGGTAATACATACATTTTTAATAGTTTACTGCTATACCTTATTATACTATTACTATTTTACATAGTTAAAAAAAAAAGGATTTTAATTTTGAACTGCTTTGAGAAAATGTGATTTTATTTTATTTTTTAATACAAATTTTGAACAATCTTTTTTGAAATATTCTGGTGGAAAACTATTCAATATCTTTGGTGTTAAGTACTGCAAAGTTCTTGTGCCATAGTAATTTGATGGAATGTATTTTTCTATAAACAGTTTAGGTACTCATGCTTGCTTGTCAACGCACTCGCAAGCGTCTGCTATGCTAAGGATGGCTATGTTTGTCTTCTATATTTTGTCCAAGCTTTTGTAGGAGTTTGAAGTTTGCGGCAAACGGCAAACGTGTGGACAAGGCATCAGGTACTGTTAAATCATGCTACGGCTAAAATAAATAGATTTAGATGAGTGTAAAAATCATAGGTGGTTATTAAACTGGGTATAGTTAGCCTAGTAGAAAAGGTAATCATTTTTTAAAATACCTACGTTGGTTACAAGAATTAATCTGCAAAACGTACTAAGATTGTAAAATTAAAATAATGTAAGCAGAATATTACCAACAGAGAGCCCAAAAGTATGCCAAAATCTTGTGTTTTCACACGAGACGATAACGACACAATTTTGCCTTGGCGATAGACGACAGACGATATATGGCAACAAAAAGTCGTGTCGTCGTTCGTTTTCACACGAGGGACGACATCGCACCTTCACGACAGTAACGAATATTAATTTTAGCGACTACACGTCCATCATATGTCCAGATTTCAATCCCCGGCAACTTCTAGCAATCCTGTTTTACATAAGAAGTGCCATAAAATACTGGGTTCATCCAATCATTTATTACTTTTATCCCCCAAACAGGGTTTGTCCCCACTGCCTATATTAAAGTTATAAATAATGTCGTCTTTTAATTTTTATTTCATGATAAAACCATTAGAAAACTCTTTACTAGTAATCAGACACCATTCAAAACAAACAGCGAGTGCCGAGCGGTCACAAGAAGTGTCGTGTCGTTGTCGTGCAGTGCACCGTGTGGAAGTCCTGACGTTTTTCGATACATTTCGAAGGTCTACAATCGTCACTGCAAAAAAATCGTCACGATCTAGCCGAATTACCGTTCCTGTGTCGTGCAGTCCTGTGTCCTGTGTCCTTGTCATTGTGTGTAAAAACGGTTCATAGAAATGTATAGTCCGCTAGATCGACACAGTTTTATTACGGTGTCGTTATCGTCTCGTGTGAAAACGGCCTTACACTCTAAAAAATACCCTGAAGTTAAAAATAATGATGTTGGTTGCCAGATTTTTGGGATAAAACAATGCTGTAAACTTTTTTTTAAAATCTGGCCGTTATTAGCTAAGGGCACAGACATATAATATTATCATCTGTATATATAAAAGGAAACCGTGACTGACTGATCTATCAACGCATAGCTCAAACCACTGAACGGATTGGGCTGAAATTTGGCATACAGATAGTTATAATGACGTAGGCATCCGCTAAGAAAGGATTTTTGGAAATTCCACCCCTAAGGTGGTAAAATAGAGGATGAAAGTTTGTATGAAAGTCCGTCAGTTTTGAAGTTAGGATCTTCAAATTTTGTGTTTAGGCTGACGTATATACAGGCTGTTGTTTTGGTCGGCGACAAGCGACCCAGGAGCGATAGTACAAAATATATATTCCCCAAAAATGGACTTAATTCCATTAAATACTGTAAATATGTTGAGAAATACCTTATTCAATTTGAAATAAAATTACCGCAAAGTATGGTAACTAGGCACGTGCACAGTCTATAGCTAGGCGCAAGCCGCCATCGCACCACCCCTTTACTCCCTCGTACTCCCGTTGAGTATTATGTCTACACTTTAGCTTATTACATGATTTTCAAAAAAAATATTTTTTATTTTTATTATTAAAAAAAAAAAAAGTATTTTTTTTATATTTTTTTTAGCACCAGTATCATTTGTACTATCGACCCTGAGTCGCTCGTCGCTGACCATAACAACGACCTGTATAAAAGGAAACCGTGACTGACTGATCTATCAACGCATAGCTCAAACCACTGAACGGATTGGGCTGAAATTTGGCATACAGATAGTTATAATGACGTAGGCATCCGCTAAGAAAGGATTTTTGGAAATTCCACCCCTAAGGTGGTAAAATAGAGGATGAAAGTTTGTATGAAAGTCCGTCAGTTTTGAAGTTAGGATCTTCAAATTTTGTGTTTAGGCTGACGATTGAAAATTAATTTATAGGTGTCTCAGCATTTTTGATAATTCCGACCCCGAAGGGGTGAAACGGGGGATGAAGTTATGTATGAAAAGTCCTTAAATGTCAGAGTAATCATCACTAAATTTAAAATTATATAGTGAGGGCATCCACTTTAGAAGGATTTTTGTAAATTTCACCCCTAAGGGGGTAAAATAGGGGATGAAAGTTTGTATGAAAGTCCGTCAGTTTTGAAGTTAGGATCTTCAAATTTTGTGTTTAGGCTGACGATTGAAAATTAATTTACAGGTATCTCAGCATTTTTGATAATTCCGACCCCGAAGGGGTGAAAAGGGGGATGAAGTTGTGTATGAAAAGTCCTAAAATGTCAGAGTAAACATCACTATAAAAGGGGTTTGAATTTAGTTTGATCACGTGTGTAAGTTGTTGGTTTGTTATTGCGTATTTATACTTTATTGTGTAAATAAAAACAAAATGTGGTAAAAAAAAATGGCAATCATATAGCCCAACTTTTTTTTTTAAATATTACTTATAAATTGAAGGCCGACTTACGAACTGGTAGTAGCTTGAGTAGCTTTGACCTTCATAAGTGCGCCCTACAAAGGCCTTAATTGAACAAATGGCTTTGACTTTGACTTTGATTCTAGGTGTCGATTAACTCGAAAATTGGTTGTGTACCAATTTTCACTCTTCAATCTTCTTAAACTCTTCAATTAAAATTATGAGACACGACACGTGTATCAGTTTTTCCAAAATCATCCCCAAAATTCAAAGTCCTAACTCATTAACTGGCTGATATATAGACATATGCACAGACTAAACTGGTGGTCCTAGAGACATTAAATTTAGGGCGTGTATTCTTTGTGAAGTGTAAGTATCCACTAAGAAAGGATTTTTCGAAATTTTTCCCCCAAAAGTGTGAAACGGGGGTTGAAATTTCTTCGAAACTTATCGATTTGTATTCTTTTTTTTAGTTTTATTGTTTGTATCCTTTGGATCGATTGCAAAATCGTAGTAGTATCTAATCGTAGGCGCAAAATTTAATAGTACCAAAATTTACCTTAATTTTCAACTTTTTTATTTTTTGGAATTTTCCCTTTACTTGTGCTAAGACCTTGCTTTTTGCCAAATTTCTTGATTCTAGGTCAACGGGAACAGCCATATAGGTTTTCGACCCAAAACCTATAGGGTACCTATTTCCGGTTGACCTGGAATTGTCAATTTTGGTTAAAAGCAAGGTTTTACAGCACAATTAAAAGGAACATTCCGAAAAGTAAAAAAAGTTGAAAATTAAGGTAAACATGGGTACTTACAAGTTTTCGCGAAAATCTAAATTTGCCCATATCTTTTTATCGTGTTGAAGCAGGACCTTGATTTTTGTACACCTAATAGGGACTAAAGACTTCAGTATCTGGTATAAATTTGAACTTGCTCGGTCCACCCGTTCCTGAGAAAATCGGTGGTGACACACGGACAGACAGACAGATGGGCAGAAGAATGATCTTATAAGGGTTCCTTTTTTACCTTTTGAGGTACGGAACCCCAAAAAGTATATTACAATATAAGTGTAACTTTAGTAGTCTCTTTCACGCCGTGCAAACTGTGTGCACTTAAGTCAAGAGTATCATTTTTAAAGCTTTTATATAATTTGAACTGTTAACCGTTACGGTGTGTGTACAAAAAAATTAAAGCGACTTCAAAGTACATTAAGAAGTAATCAAATCCTGATCTGAGAATGAGACGAAACGGGAAGTGTACCCATCCAAATGAAAAAAGAATTTTCCAAATCGGTTAATAAATGACGGAGTTATGAGATAACAAACATAAAAAAAAACGAATTGAGAACCTCCTCCTTTTTTGAACTCGCTTAAAATACGTAATTGGTACTGTAAAAGTATTAAAATGAGTCCAGACTTCATCATTCTATGTTTAGTCACTGAGAGTCACTGAGAAGATACTTTGTCTACCTTCCGTCTCCATCATCAGTTCAGCTCGATGTCACCATAATATTGTATTGTCATCGGAATTTGACAGGCGTTTCGTTGTAATCAATATAAATTATTTATTATCCACTTCTGGCTGTCTCCTATTTAGGTCTTTTCACACACGCTTCGAGTACTCTCATCCCAGAGATTAGTTTAGTTTTACGGAGAACTTCGTCATTATTGCTTTCTATGGAATAATGATAATAATAATAATAATCAATAATAATAATAATGATAATAATAATCAATATTCAATTGAGAGGGAGTGAGAGCGCTTATAATGTTTGTTTAAGAAGAAAAATATGTCATTTGTTTCCTGTAGGCCACGCGGGCGAAGCCGCGGGCAGAAGCTAGTATAATATAAAAGGCTAATATGGAATTATGGATGACATTTGGAACACAGGCCTAGTTTTTTTTTAAAGCTGGACATTGTATACCTTTATTCATATGAACCCCTCTTGAACACGTGGTAGGCGGTAGCGTTATATTCTCTTTGAGTAGGTACCTAGGTAAAACCGTGCAAAACTATCTAGCTTCGACGAGAAACTGTATTTGTAGCGTCAGCTATTGGGAATTAACTAATTACTGTTTGTGCTTTTATTAAACAGCGGATTAAATTACTATACACCTTGGTTATTTTACCTTTTCATAAAAACATTTTTTACCTTTTAATAAATAAAACTTGATATCACAATAAGAAAGGGCTTCATTTGGGATTCTAAAAATAGATTTTCTTTTATAATGCGTATTTATTCACTATAGAAATGACATAATGTTTTTTTACTTCTACTGCAATACTGTGGTGCTTTGGTAATTTTAATTAAGTAAGTACTACTTACCTACCTACGAATACCACACATAGGTAATACACGCAATGCCCAAGTGCGTTGCTTGAATTACTTAATTAGGGTCCTCAGAGGGTTCGGTAGTTATCAAAATTTTGTCACGACATAGCTTAGCTAGCATAGGTTTGCTACAAAATATTCATTCAGCTATCTCTTCTTAGTTACAGGTGTTTGTGACCTATTAATATTAGGTTATTATTGGAAACGGCTAATCCTATTGCGATGTGACTTTCACAGGAAGGTTCAGTATTTTCTTAGGCATAGCTTATTGAAAGTCTCATCATAATCGAATCAGCCGTTTCCGTGACTTGGCCAATATTAACAGATTTCAGAAACGGATTATCTCGGCGGCCGATTTACAATTTTATTTGAAAAGCTATAGTTTTGAAGATTAGCGCTTGTACTATGAAATTTTAAACAGAGATGTCACGTCATGTCTAGACCGTTAACGAGGCGTATAATGATGGTGCATGTACATGCATTAATAACTTCATAATGTTACCTACATATAGCTAACATAATAAAACATAATTAAAACTGGATGGGGTTGCAATCGTGCGAGAGTTTGAGTGGACTGTATCTGGGGTGCCTTTAAAGTACCTATAAAACAGGGCCGACTGGCACTTCCAATGTGGAAACAAATGCCTACTTATTCCTAAAATGCAGTTAGGAGACAATGTAGATATAAGTTTCATAGGTATAAATAGTTTCTCGTGTTCCGAGGATAAGTTTTCGCGGGATAAAAAGTATCCCTATGTTATTCCAGAGTATGTTCTAAGTAGGTATCTAATGGCAAGCGCAGATTATTGTCTAAGTATGATACTTTGATGTATTGTACCAGTATGCTCGTTCCAAGTGATTTTGAAACTAGAACGATCAATGATATTATAATAAAAAATTATAATATCATTGAGAACGATTCTTTCATTTGTCTATGATTCTATCAACTGGTAAAAACAACAATTAAGTATTTGGTAGCAGCACATACTTTTTTTTTTTTTTTTTTTTTTTATACCACTAAGGTGGCAAACAAGCATACGGCCCGCCTGATGGTAAGCAGTTACCGTAGCCTATGGACGCTTGCAACACCAGGGGCATCACTTGCGCGTTGCCGACCCTGAAGAAATCTCTTCACGCCCTTTACATACTAGTAGAAACCTATCTTCCTTCTCAAGGACTGAAGCCGTTTTTTATTTCCTTGGAGACAAGTGAGTAAGAACTGAAAAGTCAGCGGGGCTGCGGCACGGCGTGGGCGGGGAGCCTCGAGAGCTAAGCTATACCTATTCTGACCCCAGCTACAGACACTGACAATTACGATACAATATACGTTCTACTGACAATTGTTGCTTATGAAATATTGGCAGGCGCTAATTTCCTACAATTTTTAATAACTACCTACAAGCGTAGTCACCAGTTCTTTCCAGAAACAAAATCTACATTAAAATTTAAAATATAAGTAGTTAGGTTACCAATGTTCACCGTCATTTTATATAGGTATACATTTGTATACATTTCCCGATATAAAGAGCTGACGAAACGTGCTCGAGTGGCTGTAAGCTCCGCCACAAGATGTCGACAGCCAATAATAGGCGTCCACGAGCTGCAGAGTTGAAGATAACCAGCGAGCAAACAGATCCAGCCCACTTGACCGCTCTAAAGTTTAATGCAGTCTATGCTATTAATAAGTAGTTTTTAGGGTATTGTAGTCGGAGCGTGCACTAGGTATTTACGAAGCCTACGGCTGTCTTTTCTTTTGTCTTTTTTTTATACTACTTAGGTAGCAAACAAGCTCACGGTTCGCCTGATGGTAAGCGGTTACCGTAGCCTACGCTTGCAACATCAGGCAAGGCTGTGTATTTTTAAACGTTTTGAAAAGCCGGCCCAGTGCGAGTCGGAATTGCGCATGGAGGATTCCGTACTATTATAATAATGATCAACGAAATTTCGTGGTGTTGTAATTCAACTTTGCTATATAAAGATGCATGATCTTATTAACTTGACGAAATCTTATTCAAAAGTATTATATGTACATGTATCTTGAACTAGCTTTCCCTTGTATAAACACACTATGTGAAAAATTTCTAGTTTCAAAAAAGCACAACGTTAATATTCAAGTTTCCTCTTCTGCCGGCACTCCCGGAGTGCATCCCGTTGTTTTTTATTAATATTAACGTCATGATAGCTCAATGGTAGTGATGTCGGATACCGAGACGAAGGTCCCGGGTTTGAATCCTACAATGAGCCTGAGCTTTCGTTGGAGGAAAACATCTTGATAAATCATAGCACGGGTGGTATAGTACCCGCCTGCCTGGCCCTCAAGTTGTTGACAGATTTTCAACTTGAGGGCCACCAACGTACTAAAGTGTTTTCAGGATTAGAAGATATCGGTGACAGTTCACTTTTGACAATTATAGTCATGCACCTTAACGATATCCAATCGATTTTTTTGTCGTATCGAGAAAGTTAATAAAGAAAGTCTAATCGATTTTCATTTTAGTGCTTTTATTTTCCAAATTATATTTCCTTATCACTGTCTTACTGCTTAATACCGCCTCGTGTGTAATTACCGACTTTGCACATATGTATCATACTGTACTATTATCGTTGTTCTTAATTTCAGATAATTATTACAGGATTTATGAGAAATTATGTTTGTTACTTGATATTTACCTAATAATGTAAGAATATTCTCTCTCTCTTTGATATCGTACCGATATATCGAATTTTTTTGGTAATTAAAAATATTTCGATATTGATAAACCAATTCAAAAATAATCGATATAACATATAACGATACTTTTTTGAATTTCCCTGTCGATCAAGCATTGTCAATCACTATAGGTCAATGTTCCGTTTCATGCAGCAAGTATTTTAAGTACATCCTATTTCTTAATTTTTAAAATTATCAAGCTGTAGTATTAATGTGCTGAAATTGTTTCTTAGTTATATATAGCGATATATATTGTATTTTTGCAATGATATAAAATGGAATTTAAAATATTTTTTGTAAAATATTATATTAGTTACTCGCAAGTAGTATGAGTGAACCGGAAAATGTGAACTGTCACCGATATCTTCTAATCCTGAAAACAGTATACAAAGTACCCTATTCATTGCTACGGCAAGATATTTTCTTCACCGATAGCTCAAACTCATTGTAGGATTCCAACCACTTCACTATGGCGAGGGCGGTGGCTGCCACACGCGTCATACATGTGAACAGGTGCTGCGTGTGGGGGCTGGTCTGCTTAAGTTTGGTATTTACGAGTCTACTTTGTAGTTTTTGCCGCCAAGCCACACAATTGTGGTCAGTAAGATCAGAATGTATGAAAATAGTTCTCAGCAAATGCAACCTTCCGAACCATGCAATAGAGTACATATTAGTGTTGGACTATTCATAAGTGCCTGCGAAGGTTTGTTTAATAAAAAAAAAGAAAAACAGAATTTAGTATTTTACTGTAGCCCGACCATCATCACAGCATTTGAAGTCACTACCACTGAGCTATCACGCTTGGTTATCCTATGTTAGGTATTTCACGCAAACCCGAGTATATTAACTAGTATTGAATCATAAAACTTTGACTAGGTACATCGTAATGCGCATGTCACAAAATTGAAAACGCATTCGGTCAAGTGTGACACTTTTTTACGGTCCGTCATTACGTTTCCCGCGGTTTTGCCGGCCACTGTCAAAAGTCGCGCGTTTCCCATCACCGGCAATTTTTTTTTTAAACGATTTGAAAAAATAAAGAGGTTCTATATACGCGTGCGTTTCTTCAACTGTAGAATCCGTGAAAAAAAAAACTCTCAGCTGATAGAGAACCAAAAAAAAACTAAATAAATATTGTACTAGTAGTTAATAAATTATTCAATTAATTACTAACTGTAAATACCTGAATAATAACTACCTAATAAAAAGTAAGGATAGTAAAATATGTTTTTTTAAATAAATATAATAATTAAGTAAAACCAAAGTACAAGTTTGAAATTAGAATTCAAGATGGCGGCGGAAAAACTGTTGTGGATCTCAACGGTTTTAGTCCGTCTTTGGCTTGGAGCATCGGACTTATGCTATGCACAGTAAGTACCTACCTACCTTTTTTAATAATCTAGTTATGCCTAGAGACATTGAAACAAGGATAGTCTGCAAAGTTAAATTTCACACTAACTTGTAATTTTAGCATCTACTAAGACACTAGAAAACAAGATGCATAATGGGGATTTACTCGAGCGTCGTGGGGACCTTTTGGATTGTGAAGATTAGAAATGCGAAAAAGAAAAAAAGGTTATATGATGTATGCCCTTACCAGCGTTGCCACATTTTTTTTCGGGCAAATCGGGATTTTGAACCCCCTTGAGTGAAAAAAGCGGGATTCTATCGTCGAAAGCGGGACATACTAAAAAAACGGCCAAGTGCGAGTCGGACTCGCGTATCGAGGGTTCCCGTAGAAACTATTTACATTAGTTCGTTCTTCAATTCAACTCCCGGTCGAGTCTCGAAGATTTTTCCGATTATGTTGTAATATATATAATCAATTTCTTTTATGATGTATCTAACTAACTACTACGTTTTTCGGATTTCTTCCTTTACTTATACGGCCGTATCTTTTGTTTGCGTTGATTGAGAACTAGAAGTTTGATTTTTGTACGTCACAGCAAGTAATATTTAGCGCACTTTGGCGCGGTTCTCCTTATAAGTACACCACTGCAGTGTTTAAGACGCACCACAGGAAAGCTGGTGCCATTTCTGTGTCTTTACAATTACCCACTTCTACGTCCAACGATGGTTTCAATTTCACCGTCGAGTAATCCTCGAAAAGCGGGACCGTGCCTGTCCCGCGCGGGACATTTAATTTTGGGCTAAAAATCGGGACGTCCCGCCAAAATCGGGACGTCTGGCAACGCTGGCCCTTACACTGGTGGAAAGGGCATAGTTACATCCTTACTAATATTATAAACGCGAATGTTTGTATTTGGATGTTTTTTACTCTTTCACGCAAAAACTACTGAACGGATTTGGATGAAATTTGGCACACAGATGGAATATGTTCTGGATTAACACATAGGATACTTTTTATCTGCGAGAATGCGGGTGAATCCGCGCGGAACAGCTAGTCATTTATATAACAAAAACAGTCACAAAGAAATACACTGGCATCCCACGTGTTTCTGATAAAGGAGGAATAGGGATGGCCGTACGAAGGGGTAGCAAAGGGGCTTTTTTATTCGAGATATTCAGAAGGGATGTTAAGTGAACCCTGAAGGAGCTCCTATTCAAAAGTCTGACGATTTGGACGCAAATAAAACTCATGAACGATTTTTGAAAATGCAAAAGAATCGGCACATTGAAATACTCGAGCGCGTCAGACGGTATACAGACCGTTCAGCTTGATGCCCGAGTCGTGGTGACCCATTATCTGACAATTATGTGGAGGAGTTTCCTTGATCTGAAGGTTTGAAAAAAATCATCGGCTGCCATAGACACGTGACCGGCGTGAACCTATATAAATAAAGTATATTATTTGTACCAGGCTAATTTTTGAATAGCTAATCATCGTCGAGTATAGTCTTCATGAAAATACACCATGCCATACTTTTCTGACGATTCCAAATAGCCGCCATACCACCGCAAAGGTGCGATTAACGCCCACGTATTTGGGCCGCCGGTACCAGCGCTACGACCATCATTTTCCTTTTCGTCATTACGTAATTAGACCCCTGAAGGGTCACCATACTGGTACAAATGACAAGGAAATGTTTTCCAATATCTCCCGGTCTATGTTGTTGAAGTGTTGGCAACGCGCGAGTGATACCGTGATGTTGCAAGCAAACCGCTTACCACCAGGCGGGCCGAATGCTTGTTTGCCACCTTATAAAAGAAAACATACATACCCCAAGCTGTTTTCGAGAAATCTATAAACATATAAAAAACATACGCGTTGAACATCTTTTTTAAGGTCGGTGAAAAACAGGCACGTGTACCAAAAAGCTTAGACAAAAGGTCCTTACAGACCCCTTGTATTCTGCTTGTGGAGGCAAATATTTATCCGTTGAATTTTTAATAAAGTCAGAGTTTTGTAGGAGGCATGTGCCAAGTGGAGGTTTATGAGGAAGTGAACATAAACAGTCAAGTTTTGAGTAAATATTTACTTTGAAAATTGGGAATGTCGAATGCTGATTATTTTTATTATCCGATTGACCCAATATACTTGTATAATCTCTATTTAGATGGCACCACGCTTTGTATAAACGGCTTGATAGATTTTATCATAAGTATGTGGTGTCTTTTGATTCGTTATCAATGGGAGTGACATAGGGTAGTTCAATACAATATGGCGTCTGAGAATAAAAAAAAGAAGATCAAAACTTTTTCGCGTTCGTTGACGTTAGCTTTTTTCAGCGCGCCCTGTGCCAGATATTGTAACTGTCCACAAAAGAACCATACTCGATCGGACTTACTAACTTATCTCTTCATCATCATCAGCCTATAATATCCCACTGCTGAGCACAGGCCTCCTTTCACAAATGAGGGTGAAAGGGAATGGGCAATACTCGACCACGCGCGCCTACTGCGGGTCGGTGGAGGTAGGCTAGTGGTCAACCTACTGTTGTAGTTTTTAAGCCGCCTAGGAGACCTCCAACTAGCTTAACGACTATCACAATTAAGTGATAACCGGAACCAACGGTTTTACATGCCTTCCGAAGCACGGAAACGCTCGATTTGAAATACCACTAGGAGGTCACCCACGACCGACCACGACGGTGGTAGCTTAACTTTGCCGATCGATTAAGAACGGCTAATCATGCTACACCACGAGCGCTTCACTTGTCTCTTACCTGAGTAAAAACATTGACTGGGTTAGTACTAAACCATTGATCCCAAAAAGCTGGTGGATCGACCTCACGATAACAATCCTCAAAGTTCGATTGTAAACTCTACAAACGGATGTATTGAGTTTGCTTACGCTTGACAGAACGAAACTTCCTGATAATGTTTGATAGTTTTATTGATTCCTTAAAACCCCCTATCTTGTTACTTTGTAAGCCACATTGAAAAGAGAGATGAACTGTGATTGATACTGGTGAAAGATTGGAACAAGTGGCGTGCGTGAGTCAGAGGAGGGACGATCTAGCAAAAACGGTGGATGCATGTAGTCTGGTAGTATAAAACTTAATTTTTAGCTACCCAGAATGATAGAACGGGAGATACTGGCACCCTGGTCATTTGTACCAGTATGGCGACCCTTCAGGGGTGTAATTACGTAATGAAGAAAAGGAAAATGATGGTCATAGTGCTGGTACCGGCGGCCCAATCGCGTGGGCGTTAATCGAACGTGTCGGATAAATTACGAGTGTCGAACGATTTGTTCCACAAAATTTTTGTATTTTCCAATAGTCGATGAAAAGAAATGCGGTTGCGCGTATTAAAATGAAATGTTGTAGACTTAAGGTAGTTATTAAGTTGGTTTCAATAAAGTATTATTATTATTATTATTTGTACCCACGCGATAGGGCCGCCGCGGCGCCGGTACCAGCGCTCTGACCATCATTTTCCTTTTCGTTATTACGTAATTAGACCCCTGAAGGGTCGCCATACTGGAACAAATTACCAGGAAATTTGTGCTAGTATCTCCCGGTCTATGACCAATATATTCATAAACATTAATGTACAATTCATTAACAATGGTTATATCGAGACCATCCATCTCTCTATCAGGACAGCATCTTTCACTAGTCAATGACTTATCAACATATTTGCCCCCAGATCCACCTTGCTGACGTTCCAAGACCTCTTACCAGATGACCCTCGACTCTATGATAAGATGAGGCCACCAAAGATCAACGATCAGCCCACTACCGTCAATTTCCATGTAACTGTTATGGGGCTGGACTCCATCGATGAGAATTCTATGGTATGTCATTTGGTGTTATAGGAAAACGATCTCATGTGCAGCTGTCGGAACAAACCGATAGGTACTTGGCGACAGATTTTCAATTTGAGGGTGGTAGCCAGCCAGGTGAGTACTACAAAGTACCCTACCATCGTGCTATGGTTTCATCACGATGTTTTCCTTCACCGAAAGTTCAAGCTCATTGTAGGATTCGAACCCAGACTGCCACTCTTGCTGAGTTTCTTACCAGTGCTTCTAATTGAGGGGTGGGTTCCGAACGGGGTAGCTTCGACCTTCAATGGCATGTATTGAAGGTCTAAGGTCTTCTAGGCCTTAATTGACTAAATGGACTTATCTTATTTTAAGTACTCTTCTTTATTTACAACAAATATGTACAAAATACAATCTATATATAGAAAATTTAATCAAGTCTGCCGCTTCTTCCGATTTACGGCAGGGTTCCCAGAAGGCTGGCAGCGTTTCCTCTTTGGATAGCCAAGCTGACGCGTTGGCTGAAAAAGCTCCCCGCCCACTGGTCTTCAGAGGTCTCGATCAATTTAGATGACAAGGTGCGAGCAAAACGGCGAGCTTCGGACAGTCCCATGGTCTTGACCGCAAAAGGCACAAAAATATAATTGGGTCCAATCGATGCGTATTCTTTGAATTTTGAATTTTCCGCACTGGCCGCAGCTGGCGCGAGTGTATCGACACATGTGGAATCCCACACCAGCGACTTGCCAATACTCCAAGGGATCAAAGACGTTAATCTTTTATGTAAAGTTCTGTTCCTCCCTATATTGAGATTTAAATGATCCAACACTGATATTTTTTCCAGACTTATGCTGCAGACATATTCTTCGCTCAAACATGGAAAGACTTCCGATTGAGATTGCCAGAGAACATGACATCTGAATACAGGTCAGTTTTTATCGTTTACAGGTACTCAGCATCCGTAATATTTACCTTAACACTTCGAAGAGTCATTGTGTTATAATTGTTACAAGTATGACTCGTGTGGCAGCCACCGCTCTCTTCGCCGTAAGGGAGCCACATGATGCTACGCAAAAAGTAAAATAATAGTCGTGTCGTGGCGAAAACCTGCCACAAATAAAGACACTCACTAATATTGAGTACCCTTTTTGTAGAATATAAGCATACGGCCTGCCTGATGGTAAGCGATTACCGTAACCCAGGTTTTAAATTGCCATTCTTCAATTCCAGACTGCTAGAAGTCGACTGGCTAAAGCACATGTGGAGACCAGACTCCTTCTTCAAGAACGCAAAATCTGTGACGTTTCAAACGATGACAATTCCCAACCACTACGTTTGGCTGTACAAAGACAAGACCATACTGTACATGGTGAAACTGACTCTCAAGCTGTCTTGTGCTATGAACTTCCTGATCTACCCTCATGATACGCAGGAATGCAAGCTGCAGATGGAAAGCTGTGAGTATTATAGCTTGATTTCGAGATTCTTAAGAATTTTAGAGGGTATTGATTTATTGAAGCCCATTTTGCCGGCCCCTTGATCCGACTAAAGCGAGATTGTTTTTGCCGCCCATTGACGCGTCGACGTATAAAAGCGAGTACATCGCGAAAAAAAAAAAAATACAAAAAAAAAACTGCCATTTCAGAGCTGAGTGGTAACATACATACACATCAACAGCTAGTCCATACTAATATATATTATATTAACATGTTTACTTATTTATATTATAGGTACTTACTCTTAATTATTTTCCTTAGTTTACTAAAATTTACTAAAATTATAAATGCTTATTTGACTTAGTTTGTTAATTTGTTTGTTACGCTTTCAAGCTTTAACTACTCAACCGATCATCATGAAATTTGGCACGCAGATAGCCTATGATATGGAGAAGGACATAGGCTACTTTTTATCTTGAGAACGCGGGTGAAACCGCGAGCGACAGCTAGTTATTAATTAATGAAACATCAAACAACAAACGCTTGTTGTTGCGTGTTACGTCTATGATGGTTAATGTCGAAGGTGGATGGATGACAGGTTCACTAATAATGTGTACCTACTTATTATAATAATTTCGTCGTCAAACACACAACAACTTACTTATATTAATTAAATTGGGCGCTTTTATTGTCTAACTAAGCTAGTGCCTCTATGATACTTTCTCAATCGATATCGGCTATTAGAGTTCACAATCACTGTACAGTAGTACAGTCGCATATCCTTAATCTATGAGTACAGTAGTCCCCAATTAATATGGCTTACCGATGTACCTGCGCAGAAGATACATTTTAAAAAGTTCGGGAGACGCTATTGGTCGGCAGCTGCCGCCATGTTAGCGCGCGCCGTGCGGAGGGGCGTGACTTGCGAGTGAGACGGAACTAACAGCTGCAGTGTATTATGAACCTTATAGATCTAAGGTTGATTGTAAGTTTTAAGCATTCATTCGTTAATCTTCGGGGCCATACTTCCTTTTCTGTGCGAATGAAGATTCACGACGCGCCATATCAGTTGGGTACTATCATCTTATTTTACTCCCATAGATAATGCAATTCTGATATATTGTCCTTTCGATCTACACCTTATTAATTACTAGCTGTCCCCCGCGGTTTCACCCGCGTTCCCGGGATAAAAAGTAGCCTATGTCCTTCTACATACCATAGGCTATCTGCATGCCCAATTTCATGATGATCCGTTGAGTAGTTGAGGCGTGAAGGTTTAACAGACAAACAAACTCACTTTCGCATTTATAATATTAGTTAGGATTAGGACTAGGATGTTCATGATTAATATCCAAATGGACCCTAAGTCTGAAATAAATGTTTTGAATACGAAAATCTAAAACCCAAAGATCTTTAATGTTCAGCACAGCAATGGCAAACGGTAATTCACCAATCTATGCTGAACAATCAACGGAGCTAAGCAGAAGCTCCACAATACACTAATCAATGAATCGCTGCAGATTACCTTCACAAATCGTTACCGTTAACCAATAAATCAAGAGTACCGGATTCAGGGAACAACGAAACGAAATACTAGTAAAATTATACATACAAGATCTTATCTTATGATAAACAGATCAAAACGCGACAAAAATAATATGGTCACAATATTTAATTTAGTAATGGCGGTAAATCTTTCAGTTTTTTTACTTCCAACAATGTTTTAAAACATAACGCTAGATAATGTAGACGAAAATACAGCTCGGGAGCGTCAAACAAGACGATTATAATTAGACACTCGCTAGGGTGTCAAGTGTCGGGTGTCGGTGTCGGCGCAACTCGAGTGTCAGCCACTCTAGGCACAATGAATGAATAACGAGCGATCAGAGGGTCTCGCTACAGCTTTTTGTGGCTACATGGCGTTTCCTCTGTGAAGTGTTGCTTGCTTACACATTTTTGTGTGGGAAATCTTATTATAACTAGACTAGCTTTCCGTCACGTGGATTCACCTGCGATTCCATATGGGTTAGAGGTAAAACTGAAAATCCACTTTATTAGTGGATGCCTACATTATAAATGGAAATATCCTATGTTACTAGCCTACTAATAGCCTACTATAAGGTGGCTCATTACGTGGAAGACAAGAATATATGGTTGTAGTAGCTTCTCTCTGCACTTGCATCCCCCTGGCTAAGTGACAATTGTACGAATAAGCATAAAATAATAATGTATATATTGTATAAGTATTTGGAAAAAAGCTGCAATATTAAAAGATCTTCCACAAAAAACAATCTTGCTGAGTTTCTTGCCGGAGTCTTCTCAGTTTAAGTGTATTCCGAACCGGTGGTAAATTTAACTGTATGTACCAATGTAACGTTCATAAGTGCCTTACTAGGGCCTAAACTGAATAAATGACATTAAGATTTTGATTTGATTTTGATTTTATAATTCTATTGGTTAGGCCTGTACGTTGATAGGTCAGTCAAGTATTTTTATAGTTAGGCTTATTAGTTTTGGTTCATCATCATCATCACACTGTTGAGCACGGGTCTCCTTTCACCAATAAGGGTAAAAGCCAAAGGGAAGGCAGATACTTTTTTTTTACTGTTTATAGGCCTGTGTTTGACCGCAATCTCACCATGGTAAGTGATGATGCGGCCGAAGGTGGTAAGCACACAAAGCCTTGAAGGAACTGGCTCTCAATTGCAGCTGTCGGAACACACCGAAAGGTGTTATATTTTCTATACATATACCTAAATGATATTTAGTATAAACTTGTCAATAGTCACAGTGATAACAAATTGCGTGTTTAGTAGTTTCCCTTTAGTTTATTTTTTATTTCTAAGCCAGACTTAAGTAAGTCATGCTCACTTTAAGGCCTTTGCTTGCGGCGGCGTCGTGTGACGGGTCGCTCACTTCCCTCCAATATGGCGAGGAGGGCGATGGCTGCCACACGCGTCATACTTGTGAACAGGTGCTGCTTGTGGGGGTTGGTCTGCTTAAGTTTGCCATTTATTTATTTACTTATTAAATATAGATTCAGTCTACTTTGTAGTTTTGCGGCCGCGCCGGGGCACGCAATTGTTGTCAGTGCGATTAGAATGTAAATATTATGTAATTAATCTAAGCTTGTTTTGAAAAGAGTAATTGCTGAGTTTATTGCCGGCTCTTCTCAGCAAATGCAACCTTCCGAACCGGTATTAGAGTATTAGAGTCAGACTTTTCATAAGTGCCTGCGAAGGTCTATTTGAATAAATGATTTTTGAATTTTGAATTTTGAATTTTGGTGCTTGGCGACAGATTTTCAACTTGAGGGTGGTAGCCAGCCAGGCGGGTACTACAAAGTACCCTACCACCGTGCTATGGTTTCCTCACGATGTTTTTCATTCACCGAAAGCTCAAGCTCATTGTAGGATTCGAACCCGGGAACTTCATCTCGGTATCCGACGTCACTACCACTGAGCTATCATCCTTAAAACCTCTACGCGTGCCCTCTGCGGATTGGTGGAAGCGGCTAGGGTCAACTTATTGTTGGAGTTCTCAAGCCGCCTAATCACAGTTAAGTGATAGTCGTGACTTCCGAACACAGAACAGATAAATAAGGTATTACCTTATTTATCTATTCCGTGCTTCCGAAGCACGGAAAGTTTGAGTGACGGAGAGTTTTGGTTATCAACTAAAATTAGTCCTCATTTTCGTCGAATTACGACGTGGGTTCAAATCGTACAAAAGGAAAATATGATGACAAAACCATAACAAGGCAGGGTACTTTTCAGTTCCCTTTTTTTCTTTGTGTAACCCCGAGTTGACAATCTTTCTTCCTTGACTTTATTGAACGATCCGACAGTTGTACAAAAAATACAAATCGTGGCAAAATCCTCTGCACTGTTTTCGATTCAAAATTCGTTAGCAAATGCTGTCATCACATGACGTCATATATGTATACATAATACCAACATTCCTGATTGATTAGGTAGTCCTCAGCATACAAATCGATACGACCACTCGACAATCAAAAAACCTCAAAGTTTGTCGGGGCGATACAGAAAATTGTCGTCTAGAGTGCCACGTAAAATGTAGGCCAAGTGTACTCGAGCGAGTACTTACCGCTTGTGAAGTCAAGTCAGCGAGATTTTATCGTAGATCGGGCTATCAGAGCGTTGAGATGACGAGATGTGTAAAGGGGCTTCAAGTGGTCGTCAGATATAAATAGCTTTTCGATGGTTCTTGTGTTCCATGTTTGAATTGAGAGGATGGGTGATTTTATTTTTAAAATAGGTTTTAATTGTAGGCACAAGTTATAATTCTTTAGGGCCTCAAAATTATTAAAAAGATCAAAATTCCGAGGTTCTGTTAATTAATCTGTGGTTCCAGCATTTGTGGTCAGTTCTCTCATTTACTTTGCCACATCATAGTGTACCATGATCATCAAATGTGGTTTGGTTTTTCCAAGTTAGTACAGCATGGAGAGTAACGCGCAAGGGTGTTGCAAGCGTCAATAGGCTACGGAGACCGATTACCATCAGGCGGGCCGAGGTATAAAAAGACAAGCCTATTCATGATAAAACAGAGATTTTTGGACACAATATTTTCGACGGAATATTACCGAAAATATGAGTCAAACGAAATTCCATATTCATCAATCCACGTAATCATTTCTTCCCTAACATTTCCTCATACGAAGACCCATCAAAACTGTCTAATTATTCTGAAAGCATTCCCGTGTCACACTCGTAGTAATGAACCAGCGGCTCGACGCATCTCTTCATTAAAAATCACTCATTATATTTCCCTTTGATGTACATTGACTATACCATAGAGTTAGCGACTGTACTAGAGTACGGTCCGTGAGCATCGGCACGGTCCAAATGCCTATAAACGAAGTGCACGTACATAGTTTGAATGCATTGAAATATATTTCGTTGTTTGAATGACTAAAATACATATAATTAACCGCAATGCCGGTGACGGTACAGTTTCTGAAATTCCAAAAAAATACGCATCGATTGGACCAAATTATCTTTTTATAGCTTTTGCGATCGAAACCATGCATGGAACCGTAGGGGTCCGAAGCCACCGTCTCATTTTTTTTTTTTTTTTTTTACTGTGTATAAGCCTGTATTTTACCACAATCTCACCATGGTAAGTGATGATGTGGCCGATGGTGGTAAGCACACAAAGCCTAGAAGGAACTGGCTCTCAAGTGCAGCTGTCGGAACACATCGGTAGATGCTTGGCGACAGATTTCCAACTTGAGGGTGGTAGCCAGCCAGATGGGTACTACAAAGTACCCTACCACCGTGCTATGGTTTCCTCACCATGTTTTCCTTCACCGAAAGCTCAAGCTCATTGTAGGATTCGAACCCGGGACCTTCGTGTCGGTATCCGACGTCACTACTACTGAGCTATCATCGCCTTAAAATTTTGCTCGCACTTTGTCATCAAAATTGATCGAGGCCTCCAGAGACCAGCGGGCGGGGAGCATTTTCGGCCAACGCATTAGCTTGGTTGTCCAAAGAGGAATCGCTGCCAGCCTGCTGAGAACCTTGCCTTTTGTAAATATCTGAATCTCCCAATATTATTTCAGTATCTCACACGACAGACGACCTGATCTTCCAGTGGGACCCTGACGTGCCCCTGGTGGTAGACGAGAACATAGAACTGCCTCAGTTGGAGCTAGTCCAGAATAGAACTGCTGACTGCACCCAGGTGTACTCGACCGGTAAGTTTCATCTTCTAGAACTCCTGTTTTTCATCTCGTTTTATTTAGTACCGGCTGTACTCATTCAAAACCATGTGTATTTAATTTGCTAAAGTTTTTCATCGCTGCACCCTCATTTAACTTATTATTTTTAATATAACTATATTTTTAACGCTTCACTTTGTTTGTTTATTTATAATCACTGGTCGTTTCCCACTGATATTCGTGACGCACACTCGCGACTCAGAGTATATAAATACTACGTACAACTCGCGAGGCGCCGACAGAATATCAGCGTTGAGGTACCCCACCTCAACATTAGGTTGAATCGGCCGACTTTTTCTTCGGATACGCACAGATTGGATTTTTATTTATATTTTGATTTCCTGTTATGTTCTTTTGTTGTTATTTGTGTATTTCTGGATAAATAAATTCATTTTCTGCTTTTCTTCTTCTTCTAGAATGTATTATTTATTTTCTTCTTCAATATTTAAGGGCTGATCACTTGTCGGTGTAACTTCCTCAGCTCTACTCTGCTGGATGCTTCTTCCTTCACCTCCCTATGCGACACGACGTCTACTTATGCTTTTTTTTATCGGCAACGACGTGATGTGCCTAGTGTTCTAAAAGTATACCATCAGGCGGCCTGTTTGCTACTATATTAAAACTTGTTCTGCATAGCTTATCCCTGGCCTTCCTCTTCCTCGCTTTACCTCTATTCCTTATACATAGTTGGGTGCTATATTGTAAAGATCTTCTGAGATGGAGTAGCTGATGGAGTAGTGGATAGGTCATGTATTGAACGTATTTGTAGGTGATCAGCCATTGGTCAGATGGACAGAACGTCTTATTGGGCTTGAATCATACAATGCCTTTGAGCTTCAGATAGTGAGGAAATTATAGCGCGTTGGTTGGTAGGGTACTTTGTAGTACACGCCTCGGTTGATCATCATACGTATATTCCGACAATTGCATAAGAGAGCCAGTTTCTGATAGGTGTTTTACTTACTTTTGTCAAAACCTACCATAATGAGATGATCACACGATCGTATAAATATTTGAAAAATCAAATCATTTAGATCTAAACAACAATAAATACCTAATTAATTAAATTAAATAGAAAACAATACACCTAAAATTGATAATTATAATTAATTAGTGATAAAAAGAGACAGGTGTCCTTAATACATTTCCATACGACATCATTCGCAAATTCGGAATTAGGAGATAAGGCCGGGGTAATCCGTCTTTAGCCGCGTTAAATTGTCGTAAACAATGCAAACAGATCATAGCTTTATGGCCATATTAAGGTTTTAAACACAGTTTTTAGATCAAGGTATTATTTGCCGAGGTCGGCCAACTTTAGGAATACCTACTGTTGCTGGATCTATAGATGCTTTAAGACTCCTTAATTATGTTAGCTGTTTCTTTTGGAATAGTTCATACGTTTTTTAACTCTACAATTTTGATCGTTTAGCAGAAGTAATTTTGTGATTTGCATCAGGTAGGTTGATGTTTTGTAACAAGAGCGTGACCCGGCCTTCTAAACTACAAAAAAAAAATTGAGAACATCGCTTGCCCGTAGAAGTCGTTTTAAGATTCTTGTAACAGTCTGCAAACAATATCTATGCAAGAGTTCTGAAGGTGATGAAGGTGGACGCAAAATTAACAAAATCAAAATCAAAAAGTGATTTATTCAGTTTAGGCCCTGGTGAACTTAAGAACGTTAAGCAGTAGGTACATACAGTTGAACATAGATTTAGAATTTTCTACTACATCTAAGCAGTTGAATCTACCACCGTTCCGGAATACTCCGGCAAGAAACTCAGCAAGGCAATTTCTTTTTGGTGGATCTTTTTTTTCATGTTACAGTTATTGTTCTAAATACTATACATAATATGCTTACTTACACAATTGTCCTTAGCCAAGAGTACGCAAGTGGAGAAAGAAACTACTACAATCATATATTCTTGTCTTTCATGTAATGAGCCACCTTATAGAATGCTAGAAGAATAACGATGTAGGTACTCAAATATTTGGAAGATAGGGAATTAATTTTAGCATCAATGGATGGAGGTGCAAGGTTGATGACACCTCTATGCAAAATGGAAGATATTCCGCCAGGCTGGGTCGTCGTGCCTGGGGACCGCGGTCCAACTGTACATGTCTGACGGTTGTATATATGCAGATTCTCGAGAAAACTTTGTAAGCGAGATGCAGGATATTGTGCGCCACGCCATCTATCTTTCTCTGTGTGAACTATCTCAGTGTAATGATAGATGGCTGATAGATGTCGCTACACATCTAGTACCTAATTCGTTGACCGAATCTACTACCTTTCTAAATGCTTGAAGAAGATTTTCAATTTCATGCTGTTTTCTTTGTAATTTCAGGTAATTTTACCTGCCTCGAAGTAATCTTCAAACTGAAGCGGCGCCTTGGGTACCATCTCTTCAACACATACATACCGACTTGCCTGATTGTCATCATGTCTGTAAGTACATTTGATTTCAACTTTGTGGGAGGTCGATGTATTCGTGCTTCGTAAAGTACAATTAATGTTTCCCTCAGCAGCTTTGCCAGGGGACCAAAAGAGCGCCCCAAAGGAAAGGCTCGTCAGGGTTTTGCCCACGAAATTGAAATTTGCCCCAGTATTCGCTTGTTTACTGAACCTTGAGACCAGATTCAAATAAAAACACTTTACGATCAATTTGTCTAAGTGGCAAAAGTTTCAATTCCAACTACCCGAAACGTCTCGAACTATCGAAACGCCTATCAGCAGGGCTATTTTAAAACGTCGGATTCGATATCAGAAACGGATTCAAAAATTTCCGAGGCGAATTTCAGCAATTGCTATTTTAATTTCCGAAAACTTTTCGATGAATCGAATTGATATTTCCGTAAAGAAACATCAAAAATAATCGAATTCGGAAATTAAAATAGCAATTGCGGAAATTCGCCTGGTTAGTTTTTGAATCCGTTTCCGATATCGATTCCGAGCGTTTTAAAATAGCCCTGCAGAGCTTCCAATGAGCAAATCGTCTCTCTCCTTAGCAATATCCTAATAGGGATGATTCTAGCCTACTGTGTTTGAACCGTAGTGGGTGTCATTCTGGATCAAGCCTGACGCTGCCCCGGCTCGCGTGACCCTCGGCGTGACGTCACTGCTGACGCTCTCCACGCAGCACGCTAAGTCTCAGGCGCAGCTACCGCCAGTATCTTATTTGAAAGCTGTCGATGCTTTCATGTCTGTGTGTACTGTGTGAGTATGTGTGTTGTATATGTGGATGGTAATGCTATCATCATCGCATTCAGACTAAGGATGTCCACTGCTAACAGAGACATAAACTCCATTAAATTTCACTAATACTATCCCTTTCGAATACGATAGTGAGTTCATTTTTTCTAAAATTCTACATCGTAGTCTACCTGGATGTCACGATAGTCCTATGCACTTTCTAGAAGTTGTGTAAGTGGTATATTTTCTAAATATGTTTTCCGATGATACTTACCGTACATAATAAGATTTTAGAGAAAAGAAAAAGATTTGGACGGAAAACAATCTCAGGTGCGAAAGGGCTATAAGATCTCACACAACTAGCCAAATAACTTGATCTTGAATAGAGTACAAGATTTTTGGGCCAAAGAGAAGGAGGATAATTAAAATCAGGACCTAAATGTGGAAGTGGTGATGATACGAGTCAAACTCCACGCGAAGTGTTCCTTAAAGACGCATGGGCCTTTTTATTTCATTTTAATTATTTGCTGTTATAGCGGCAATAATACACATTCTGCGAAAAGTTCAACTGTCAACCTATTACGATTTATGAGATAAAGCAGCCCACTGACAGACAGATGAACAGACGGATGGACGGATAGCGGAAGCTTAGTAATAGTGTCCCGTTGACAATCTTTGGGTAGGTACGGATCTTTATAAAGACAATGAGGTTAAAGCTTAAAAACAAGCTATTTATACCGATAAAATAAATTATACAATGAAGTCGCTGCAGGTTTTGAATTACTCTTCCAATTGCAGATTTGTATTCATGGCCCTGATGGAGTATTGCCTCGTCAATATAGTCCTTGGAGACGGCGCTGGCAAACCTAAGGTAATTAATGTATTAATCACATAAATTAATGAAGAACAGGCAAATATTGACGCGCCAGAGAAAGTAAAAGACAATTTGTTCTAGGCGTTCGCTCTGAACGGGAATTATTGCACATAAAATTGAAATGTAAACCTCTAGCTGTTAGAAGCTAGTCCAAATTAAGGCACTAAATACATGGATAGTGATAAAGAAACTAGTAGATGCTAAGAGTATAGCAACTGGAGGAGATACGAAATGAATAAAATCAGATGAAAGTAAAATAAAATTAAAGTTAGGTAATTAAGTTAAATTACGTTGTTGACATACCGAACATACGGACACAGCGTTTTGCATCCTCATTTATAATGCGGACAGCAAGGGAGTGGAACTTGCTTCCAGCATCTGTGTTTCCTGACTCATACAATCTAGGGACTTTCAAGGCCAGGGTGAAAAGATTCCTTCTGGGTAAACGTGTTCCATCTTCAGCTTCGTCTTCGTCCCTTATGGGCGGGTCAGGGGCCAAACGCAAGCCCATATAATAAAAAAAAAGTGAATTTGTCTCTTGTTTTTACTCACTTCAACGTCTTAACTTAAACAATCGTGATGAATTTTGACATGCACATAGCCTATGACATGGACGTAAGAGCTTAAGTATACATAAGTAGTATACTTATGCGCATTGTCACCAAACAATGGACCTCCTAATAAAAATGTCTAAATTATAAAGTATGAAAATCTGTAATTTTAAGATGCATTAGGACTTTCCTAAGCGATGGAATCTCTTAGCTGGTGCTCATCATCAAGATCATCATCATCTGCCTGCCCTGTTCCCAATCATTTGGGGTCGGCACAATATGTTTACTTCTTCCATTCTTCTCTTCTATCCGTCAGCACTCATTTCTTTCTTACCCATGTCAACTTTCACACAATCCATCCATCTCTTTTTTGGTGTTCCTCTTCCCGTATATCCATCCACTTTCATATTCATAACTTTTTTATATACTACTTCATAACATCAAGATGACGAACCTTAAGGAATTTTTCGATCTCAGGATGCAGCAGAAGCGGCCAAAGCACGCATGAGAGCAATCAACATCGACAGATTCTCTCGAGTATTCTTCCCACTTCTCTTCTCTGTTCTCAATGCCACGTACTGGCTGCAGTTCGCTCAGTACATCTGACTGCAGTTAGACTAGAACATTTAACTGCATTGCAGTCAGCTCCTCTATTATGAGATTATTAAACTGCAGCTTGCATCTTCGCAGCGTTAATTCATGAATTTGGATTTGGAGCTGAAGTTTCATATTCTCTTAATGGTGGTCCTGATTTAACTGCTAGAAACGACTTCTATACTTGTTCACTGGTTACATGTTTTAGTAAAAATGCACTTTATAGGTTAATAAATAAAGTTAATTATCTTTGAAGATGAATTAAAGGTATTTAACGTGTCTAGTTTGTAAGTTTTTAATTTTTCAACACACTCGCTCGTAAAATGACAATTATTGCAAAATACAAGTCTGTTTTTTCCTCGCAAGTGTGTTGAAAAATGTCGTATGACACTCGTGTGAATTGATTTATTACACTCTCGGCTCCCTTCTCGCGTTCGCTTAATACCGCCTGGAGTGTTAATAATCAAATTTGCACACATGTATCATAATGTACTATTATAGTACTGTGTGACCTAATCCTGCACTTATTACACGCTACTCCGTGACCTAAGTGGTCCATTACTATACGGAGAAGAGTGTAATAAGAAAGGGTTTATGTCACACGTGCTATAAAATAGGATACGATACTTGTGATTTAAGTCCAATTGCACAGCGAAGTTAGCACCCTCGATATCAGGATAATGTCACACGTATCGTAATATACTCATAATGTTATTTGATGTCTAGATTTGATATTTCTTAATAAGGACAGAGTTTATAATTAATGTGTGATTGAAATGATATTTTAGTCTAAGTTGGAGAGTAACATAGGCATTACTATATATAGCTAGGTAATTTAAAACCGGAGCGAAAGATAGTCATATAAGAATGATAGACCGGGAGATACTGGCACAAATTTCCTGGTCATTTGTACCAGTATGGCGACCCTTCAGGGGTCTAATTACGTTATGACGAAAAGGAAAATGATCGTCATAGCGCTGGTACCGGCGGCCCAATCGCGTGGGCGTTAATCGAATGTGTCGGATAAATTACGAGTGTCGATTTGTTCCACATTTTTTTTTTTTTTCGATAGGCGATGAAAAAGAAATAGGAGGTTGCGCGTATTAAACTGAACTGTCGTAGACTTAAGTTAGTTATTCTCGCGAGGGATATATAACCTCCTCCTCGCTCCTATTATAACAATTGAAGTCTGAAGGGTCGCCATACTGGTACAAATGACCAGGAAATTTGTGCCTGTATCTCCCGGTTTATGAGTGGATAAGGTTTTTAAACAAGGTAAAAAATACGATTTCTGTAGTATATAGAAAGTTTTATTAAAAAAATTAAAAATACGCATCGTTGGTCTAAATATTATCATTTAATGCATTGACTTAAATAGTATATTAGTTATACTATAATAGTATTACGTGGCGTTTTTTAATGCCTTTTGCGCTCGAGACCATGGCACCATGGGGGTCCGAAGCTCATAAAATTTATCGAGTGGGCGGGGAGCCTTTTCCGCCAATGAATCAGCTTGGCCATCCAAACATTTTTATGTATCGACATGTCTGCTGGTCCTGAGTACTCCTGAGCCACTGTATTTTTTTTGAATAAATTTTTATGTTGTCTCGCAGTTCCTAGTTTTTCATTATGTAAGTAGTAAAGTAAGGCTCAATTCACACCCCGAGCGACGCCCCGCGACGCCGCGGGACGTTCTCTAATTCTCTCATTGAAATGTGTACCTTTTTGTGTAGTTAATAAAGTTCTATATCGTATATGCTGTCATAAAAGACGAGCCACGTCGCGTCTCGGTGTGAGCTGAACCTAAAAGGACGCGCGTCCCATTTGCGAGCCATGGTTTACGTCCTAAATGTTACCGCTACTTCTAGTATTTGATGATCTTATATAAGATGTAGATATATAAATGTACAAATCATTGATCTTAAAATTAATTTGTAAGTACAAAAATTGTTTTACGTTACCAAATAAATATAATATTTGTTTCTAATTGATGGTTTTAATTCCCGTCTGGTGGTAAGCGGTTACCGAAACCCTATGAATGAATGAAGGAATGATATAATATGGACGCCCCTATGAGTGCCGATGAGCTCAGGCGACCGCCATTCACGCGCAGGATCATAACATCAAGTTATTTGGCTGCGGTATTCTGAAGCGGTGCAGCTCAGACCAGCTGACAGAAGGTCAGCTATACTAAATGGCCAGTAGTTCCCGACCCCAGGGCCCCGCATGTATTAGCACGCGGCGATTTGACACTGCAATCATGGGGTCTTACGAACTCGGGTTTGCTACCCCACCACCCTTTTAGGAAGGGTGTGAGACGACTTCAAGAGACCTTGCACCTCCATAGGTAATTACATTATGGTATCTCACCAGTGGCGTAACTAAGGGCTGGCAAAATGCCACGGACCCCCGATCCAAGAGGGCCCCGGCCCACGAGGCCGCGAGCTCAAAAATATTTTTTACATTGTACTTACCTGAGTTACGGACCTCACGATGTTGTTCCTTCATCGAAAAGCTAGCAAATAGATGATGAATGCATTGAGATATTATGTTCTATGGATATGGATGTGAATTCTCCAATACGCATTGGGCTAGCGTGGGGACTACAGACCATTCCCTCTCGCCTAAGAGAGGAGGCCTATGGCCATTAGTGGGACATATACAACGTGTAATTGAGTACGCTGAAAATCTCGAAGTTTATTAAACTTAAACTGATTACAACGTGACGATTTTTACTGATAGGGCCCCATCAAAAGAATTTTCCACGGGCCCCAGATGGTATAGTTACGCCACTGTATCTCACTTAACTTTCCAACAGACTTCACATTTCTTGTAATTAGATAAGGACAAAAACAAACCTTGAGAACAATAATTCCATGTTTTGGTAACAAAATTAAAATCATCTCAAAGTCTCAAACACACAAAAAAGCAACAAGGTTATTATCAGTCTTACATAACAACTTATGGTTTTTTAACACTAATTGATCTAATAGTGAGACAACCATGAGAAATACTTTTATAATACTCATCGGAAAGAAAAAAGACACGAAGCCAAACAAGATACTTGAAATCACAGATTACAGAATAGAATTCATCTTCTGTCCTGTCATCTGTGCTTGAAATAATTATGTTACGACATTTAGCGTAGAAAAGGTATGTGGGTGGACATCATGCAAGCGGGGATCCTGGGGTCATGAATCATGAATATGATGTCAGTTTTCTGTGAAAGAAAGCATCGTGGTACAGAGTCGGCTGTGATATTAGGCGCGGAACGCTGCGGAGTAGCGAAAACGAAGATATGCAGTACATTCGAAATGACTGTACCTGCGCAAAGCCAGCTCGCAGCGCACTTCACAGCCGCCATTAAGTTTGATTCGGATTCTAGGCTACATTGCTTGCAGTAACCAAACCCACCCGCTAAGCACATTTTTTTTTAAACGGTCTTACGTTTGGCCACTGACCCATCCATAAGGGACGATGACGAAGCCTAAGATGGAACATGCTTACCTGAAGAAACCTATTCACTCTGAGCTTGAAAGTTCCTAGATTGTATGCGTCGGGAAACACAGACGCCGGAAGCAAGTTTCACTCTCTTGCTGTCCGCTTTATAAATGAGGATGCAAAACGCTTTGTCCGTATTTTCGGTATGTCAACAACGTACGGGTGAATTTTTTCCCGGTGTCTTGTGGTTCGGTGTAAAAATGGGGATGGTGGAATAAGGTTGAACAATTCCTGCGCACACTCTCCAAAATATATCCTGTAGAAAACCGATAAGCAAGCAACTTTTCTTCGATGGTCGAGGCTGACATACTTATCAATCTGGCAGCTTTTTTTTTACTGTTTATAGGCCTTTGTTTGACCACAAGTCACCATGGTAAGTGATGATGTGGCCGAACGTGGCACACAAACCCTAGAAGGAATTGGCTCTCAAGTGCAGCTGTCGGAACACACCAATAGGTGCTTGGTGACAGATTTTCTTGAGGTTGGTAGCCAGCCAGGTGGGTACTACAAAGTACACTACCACAGTGCTATGGTTTCCTCAGGATGTTTTCCATCACCGAAAGCTCAAGCTCATGGTAGGATTCGAATCTGGGACCTTTGTCTCGGCATCCGACCTCACTACAAGAGCTGTAGCTAATTTAGCTGCACATCCCTTTCGCACCTGAATAATACGATAGTGAATTAATTTTTTCTAAAATTCTACAACGTAGTCTACACACCTGGATGTCGCGAACGTGCTATGCACTTTCTAGAAGTTGTGTAAATGGTATATTTTTTAAATATGTTTTCCCATGATACTTACCGTACATCAATGGCGTAACTATACCATCTGGGGCCCGTGGAAAATTCTTTTGATGGGGCCCTATGAGTAAAAATAGTCACGTTGTACTCAGTTTAATTTTAATAATCTTCGAGATTTTCAGCGTACTCAATTACACGTTGTATATGTCCCACTAATGGCCATAAGCCTCCTCTCTTAGGCGAGAGGGAATGGTCTGTAGTCCCCACGCTAGCCCAATGCGTATTGGAGACTTCACATCCACATCCATAGAACATAATATCTCAATGCATTCATCATCTATTTGCTAGCTTTTCCGTGAAGAAACAACATCGTGAGGTCTGTAACTCAGGTACAATGTAAAAAAATATTTTTGAGCTCGCGGCCTCTTGGGCCGGGGCCCTCTTGGGTCGGGGGCCCGTGGCATTTTGCCAGCCCTGCCACCCTATTATTACGCCACTGCCGTACATAATAAAAGAAAAAGATTTGGACGGAAAAAAATCTCAGGTGTGAAAGGGATAAGAAGTTCCTACGACCACATCATAGATAACCTATTAAAAAAATGTTTTGCCATCAAGCTTTCTAGTTATCTAGAGACTATTAGGCTGTATTGTTTCTAATCTTGTTTTGTATCAAACAAAATTTCTCACATTAAGTACTTATCTCAAAGATACTCGAGTAATAAAACTATAAACAGTTTTAACGCACAATTCACTCGTTTACGACAGTTTTAGACTATGTAGTAGGTAAACATATTTTTTGTAAACAACAGTTCACCGAGATAGATTTTAATGAACCGCAAATTGATCGGTTTTTACGATATATATTTCGCTCGGTCACATTCAAGGTAAGTTTATGTTGTAGGTATGGGATTTGTGAGAGGTAAACAAACGATTAAGTTTTGGGAAAAGAATGTTCTCACTCGTATAAAGGAAAGGTGGGAAAAGTTATGGTTGGGTTTATACCTATACCTATTCTAATTGGTTAGGTAGGTACCGTACCCCGAGTGTAAATAATTGACGTTAGTAAACGCTTACTAATGCGTTTGCGTTTACGACATTTCTATATCATTGAATTGGCACAGCGCCTCTACCGGAATACTCATGGTACTAATTTCTCCCGTACAAAATAGTTAACGCAAACGTATTAGTGCGTTTATAAACCTCAATTCTTTACACTAGGGGTACCGATTTCAAACTGGTGTGAAAGAAAGATCCATTATGGATCCATTGCTCCACTGTGCACATAAAGCAAGCCAGCCCGCCCGCACAGCCCCGGTCGGTGGCCCGTGTTGCTCTAAGTTTAAACTAAACACACACTGTGCGTGTGTCACGTGTTTTATTTGCAAATTAATCTGATAAAACCATTATCATGACTGGCACGAGAAGTTAAATAAATACGAATTTACTGGGTAGATAGATACCTACGTAGCAGAACGAAACGTTTTGATTTGATAATCAAACTTTAGTTGCGTTCAGAATACCATGACGATTGTATGTCTCCAACGCGCAACGTACGCACGGTATTTTTTATTTATCAAACAAATTTATTGAGTAGTCTGATAGTCGATACAGATATAATATTGTTACAAGAAAATGCAATCAGAATAAATAAATAGATAAGATAAAAGTTCAAGTTCACGGCCGCGGATCGAACATTTCGAATGCACGCTGTCATTTGTCAACTTTTTGTCAAACAAATGTCAGTCGGTCACTGAATGACGTTCTGTTTGAACGTGTGTAAATATAAATTCGCCGGCGCACGAGCAATTTGCATGAAATCGCGTTTATTCAATTACACATTATCTTATTACAGTCGTTGGGTCCTTGTATGACGAGCGGGGAGATGGCTGACCGTGACTGGACGCAGTGATTCTAAACCAGACGACGATTTTATAAAAAAAAAGTTAGGAGCGCGCGCGAGTGGCCGACGACTTTAACAAGTCTTTGTTTTGGTAAAATCAGTTTTTCTGTGTAAAAGTTGAATAACTTTTTGAGTGAATGATGAAAGGAATACAAAATAAAGACGAGACGTCGGACGATGAGTCGGGGTTGGGGTACCAGAACACATTGGTGAGTAAAATTAAAAACTATTCGCAATACTTTCTAATTTCTAGAAAATCTAGGCATCAAGTCGGCTCTCTGTATGTCTAAGCACCGAGCCCTGTATGTTGTAAATGTGCCGTTTATTCTTCGCATATATTATGTAGGATTCCTTTCATGAACATTCTATTATTATCAATTGTAATTTGTAAATCAAAGGTAAGGTCAGTTGCGATGTTTAGATACCTATATTTATGACCAAAAAATAATTTTAAAGATTGAATATCTAATGAAATGATTTGCTATGCTTGTCTAAGATGCCTAATAATAATATGTAAGTTATTGATGCCAAAGTTTATTTTTAAACCTGTTATTATCAACCTTTTAAAATTGCATGACTTCCTTATCATAATTATTTACGTATTCTGTATTAAATAATATATTTATGGTTCCTGATATTAAATATTTCGGATGATCAATTGTTGATTGGTCGGCAACACATTGGTACAGACTGAGTCAAACTTATGATATTAGGCGCATAACGCTGCGCAGTAGCGAAAACTAAGATATGCGGTACATTCGAGATGACTGTACCTGCCCTAGCTGGCTCACAGCACACTTCACAGCCACCATTAAGTTTGGTTTCGGATTCTAATCCCCTTGGTATTGGCTAACATCCGTAGGTTCACAATTACCATCTAGTAGACCGCCTATCTGCTTGAACCTTCTGGCATAAAATAGTACTTATATATAATTCTACCACAAATTTTGAATTTCTTTTGATTTGCCGTTTACAGCACATACATTTGACAACAATCTCCAAGTAGTAATGATTCGGTCATATATGATAAGATATCAGGGCTTGACTAATACTAAATCTTACTGACTATACTTCACTTCAAGTTTACAACACACTACTGTATAAATAAACCTTGTATCTTAATTTACTATTTAATATCACCGTGTATTTTTTCTATGATTGTACCTTGCCTATATGAATCTATGTTATCTAAAACTGATCTACGGCTACGCAAATCTATTTTTAAACATACTCATATACATAGCCGTTTTGGCTTGGCCATAGTCAGGTAAAAAAAGGAAAAATTAATTTCTAGATAGTTTAAAATGCAGGGTCTAGGAATTTAAATTAGTATGCAAGTTCCTAGCATAACATAGACATCAATGAAGGAAAGCTTTTCGAAATTGAATCTCTAGAGGGGTAAAATAGGGTTTAATAGACTTTAAACACATAAATTCTTGCTGCAAAATATGGAAAAATACTTTGTGGGCTTCTAAGATATGAAATAATAAATGGAAAGTTATAAACCTGTGTTATATGAAGGGATAAAATCAGATCAAGCCTCAAGAATAGATTGTGTTAATCAACAATAGACTTAATATCATTGGTGCAGGTTCCAAATTCAACAAATTCTATTCCAGAATACAGACTAGTCTCTGCTATAAAAAGTGTGATACAGTGAATGTAAAATTGGTTGAAAAATTCATATGCATTAAAGAAAACACTTGGATCCACCTTTTTCATATGTTAATATGTTCATTTCAATTTTAATAATACTGACAGTATAACCCCAACCATGACGAATTGTCTCAACCATACCTAACCATACAAATTCTTTGACCCAAGCATTATTTTCGCAAATTACTAATTTGATAACACATTATCTAATCTGAAATGGATGATAAGTAAATGCGACATGTTACCAGCACTTACATATATACTTAAAATTATGACTTAATTATGTAAAGATTTAAAGATTAATTTACATTGTACCTATAGGTATTAATAGCATATATAATATATATATATATTTTCTTGAGTATGTTAAAAAGTATTCCAAAATTTTTAAGAAAGCCTGTGCTTCTGCTAAGTCCATATATTTAAAAAATAAAATTAGTCAGTCAAACAATAAAGTCAAAACTACTTGGAACATTATCAACTCTGAAAGGGGAAAATACCAGAACAGTAATAAGCGTATTGAGTTAAATATTAATAATAACATTATATCTGACGATAGTCAAATCGCACATGCTTTTAATTTATTTTTTACTAATATACCGGTAGATACAACTAGCTCTTTGAATTCGTCACCGATAGATGCTGAATTGTTATTAAAATCCAATGTGTCTGAGTGCTGTGAATTATTTAAGTTTAGGCACATTACACCTTACGACATAGTCAAAACATTTAAAACCCTGAAACTTAAACGCACCGGGGACTTATGGGATATATCCGTGACTGTTTTGCAGGGTATCATTGATGACATTGCTCCCCATCTAGCTTTAGTATTTAATAAATGCGTAGATTTTGGCCAATTTCCAGATTTAATGAAATATAGCAAAGTTATACCTTTGTTCAAGGCGGGAGATCCCAGTGATCCTACTAATTATAGGCCAGTTTCCATTTTGCCAGCTTTGAGTAAAGTATTTGAAAAGATTATTTTAACGCAATTACTCGCTCACTTTAATTTGAATAAACTATAACATAGTGAGCAGTATGGGTTTACAAAGGGTCGTTCAACTGTTGATGCCGGGGTAGCACTTTTAAGAAATATATTTAACGCTTGGGAGAACTCACAGAATGTTATTGGAGTCTTCTGTGATCTATCTAAAGCCTTTGATTGTGTTGATCACCAGACACTCATACGTAAACTAAATTATTATGGGGTTAGGTTAGGTTAGGTTAGGGTGCAGCACTTGATTTGATGAAGTCGTATCTCGGGGAAAGAATTCAAAGTGTTGATGTCAATCGTATTAAATCATCTGGTTCTCCTGTGCATATGGGGGTGCCGCAGGGCTCTATTTTAGGTCCTTTTCTATTTTTAATTTATACTAGCAGCGAAACCCGGCGTTGCTCGGGTTAAAATACATCGCATGTTATTAAAAATATATAAGGATACATTTTTTAACATATTATAGATTTCTATTTTCGATATTGAGAGACTTTCCAGAACATTCAAATAGTTTGTTCTTTTTTTTATTCAACTGCAATCACAATTGAACTGACGAAAAGTCACTGAATTTCGATTTATTCTCCGAAATTTCCAGTACCAGATCACTCTAGAATATTTAGATGTACATCACTTCGATTTGGTTTTTATAGATCAATAACTCGTACACATTTTGGAACTTTCCAGACCAATCCAAAAATTCTCGATCATAATAAATTGCACTCATTTATGAATTTCCCAGATAATTCGGAAAATTTCTAGAACGTTCTCGAACATTCTAACTCGATAATAACAGTTTTGGGACATTTTGGAACTTTCTAGATGAAGCCAGAAATTTGTAGAACTTTCTCAAAACATGCTATATCCATTATAATAGTTTGCATTCACTCTAGGATTTTCTAGATCATTCCAGATATTGGTTAACTTTCTAGAACATTCCAGATCGATTATAACCGTTTTACACATTTTGGAACTTTCCATTCCAGAAATTTTGAGATCAGAAGTCCTCATGCGTTAGAAAAGGACAGCAATATATGTTTTAACATTTTCGCCACCCACAACCACCCCCTTCCACCCACCGCGACCAAACTCCCTTACTACCACCTGGAGACCAAGGGGTATTTACCACCCCAACGGGAAGTTAATTGGGGTTGGTGGTGATTGAGAAAACTGCGTATTTACGTACCCACAAAAGCATTTTATATATATTATTAGATTAATGATCTTCCTTTTTATATCAAAAATACCTGTGGAATTGTACTGTTTGCTGACGATACCTCACTGATTTTTAGTGTTGATAGACTGAAATCTAATTTTGACGATGTAAACGGTGCATTATCTCAGGTATTAAATTGGTTTACTGTAAATAATCTAGTTTTAAATGCAAAGAAAACTAAATGTATTAAATTTGCGCTACCAAATGTTAAAAAAGTAGGCTGTAATTTAATGATAAATAATGAACCTTTAGGTCTTGTTGAATCATCAGTGTTCTTAGGGATTACTTTAGACTCGAAACTTCAATGGGGCAGCCAAATAGCATGTCTTTCGGGAAAGCTCAGTTCAGCTGCTTATGCAGTTAGAAAAATTAGACAGCTAACAGACGTAGACACAGCTCGATTAGTTTATTTTAGTTATTTTCATAGTGTTATGTCCTATGGCATTTTACTTTGGGGTAAAGCTGCTGATATAGAAACCATTTTTATTTTGCAAAAAAAAAGCAGTGCGAGCTATTTATAATATGAGTTCTCGAGCTTCCCTCAGAGATAAGTTTAAAAATATAGGTATCCTTACAGTAGCATCGCAGTATATTTATGCAAACATATTATTTGTACATCAGAATATTAATCTTTTTGTAAAAAAAAGTGACGTGCACTCTTTTAATACTAGAAATAAGCATAAACTTTTGACCTCTTCTTATAGACTCCAAAAAGTGCAAGGTTCATTTTTAGGACTGAGTGTACAATTTTATAATAAGATCCCTAATGAAATTTTAAATTTACCGTCACTAAAGTTTAAGAAACGTATAAAGGCCGCTTTAGTACAGAAGGCTTACTACAATATTAAAGAATATTTAAATGATAAAAATGCGTGGTTGTAGCGCTCGCTCTCGCAGGAAACATCTGATGTAATAAATTTAAGTTTGTTTTTGAAAAGAGTAATTGCTGAGTTTATTGCCGGCTCTTCTCAGCAAAATCAACCTTCCGAACCGTGCATTAGTGCATTAGAGTTTGACTATTCATAAGTGCCTGTGAAGGCCTATTTGAATGAATAAATTATTTCATTTAATTTCATTTCATTTCATATAAGTTTCAATGGTGTTCCCGATAGATCTTATCAGCTGCCGGGATAAAAAGTATCTTATTGTTATTACAGGACATTGAGCTATTATTACTATTTATAGAGAAGTTATCATTAGCAAAGGTTATGTTCCAATTTTTTAGAGCCAACAAAAGTTTTCTATATCGCTGAAACAATAATTTGTCGTCTAAACAGACAGTAGAAACACGTAGCGCTATCAGAACGCTTTTAGGAGTATTTTTCTCGCAAACACCGTGATTTTCACGGCGTATACGCGTTTTGTTCATCGTTCTACAAAAACAAGTGTGGCCGGATGGCCTTACTTGAACGGAACATAGTTGTGATGTGTGGCGTCTTCTCTATACATAGTAATAATAGCTTAATGTTACAGGGTATGATGTAGGCATCGACCAATCAACCCAAAGAACCGCCAATTCCCCACCACCGGCTGCGCTCTGATGGGCTTAGTCATGGACACGTCAACACGTGGGCTCTGATTGGCTATGTCAAGTACACACTAAACATTTAGATGCATTGATTGGTCGGTACTGTTATTTATCAGTGCAAAAGCACTTACTAATTGCGGAATTGAATTGCTCCGTATTACTACTAGAGATTGTTCCTCGATGGATGTATCGAAGTTTAAAGTTCATTCAAATCCGTTCTAATCATACGAAGCTAAGCACTTGTTTTGATAAGGTTCCATTTCACCAACAGAAAGTACTAGGATATCAGAAATATAAAAGAGTACCGCGACGATCAAATGTCTTGACATGCGATACTAGATCGTAAGTACTTACGTGTTAGGTATATTTGATGAAGACAACCGGGGATATTAACTCTATCGTATAATTTAGATTGTTTGATTAGTTTTTTGCGACTGGATAAAATAAGTTTACGCCCGTTAGTTCCGGTAATAACTGGAAATAATGAAAAATGTTTCACAAATAGACAATGCAAATGACATATTTATTTTTAAATTACACTTAGTAACTAGTTTTATTAGCGCCACTGATTATGTAGTCATGATGATTTATACCTACTACCTAATTGTAGAACTAAACTCTTAAAACTGCCAGACAACGCACCGCAAGCGGCCTAAACCGGTCTCCAGGAAACTAGCAATAATATTCCTCTAGCATGCTACGGGCACAGTTTTATAGTAATAGTCTCGTTCGACCTCTAGGGAGGTAAAATAAAGGGTGGCGGGAGAGCACGCGGTGCGGAAATATCCATGTTTTGAAAAACCTTTAGTGGACCTGAGTTCAAAATTCATGTTTTTAGACCTTGAGGATTGAGCTGTGCATTTGTTAATCAGTCAGTAGAACAAATCATCCTCACTAGGTACATAGTATAAAACATAGTCGTGGTTACGTTGGGCATTTAATGTAGTTAAAATTTGCTGTTTACAGCAAATAATTTTCATTTATATTTTGGAAGATATCACAGATTTACCATAAAACAATATTCGCGATACCGTGCCCGGGTGGCGCGCGTGTAATGAGACCACATTAGTACCTACATTGCACCCGTGCGAAGTCTCGCCGGGCAGCTAGTACTAAATAAATCTGGAGTATCACGAGGTAATAAAATCAATAGTGTCAAAAACAAGGAAGTGTCACCATCAGCCGATATGGTGGCATTGAAAGCGGTCGGGATTATCTAACATTGGCTTATCTAATCCGATTCGCTATCGCCGAAAATTCCTTGTACGATAGCGGCGAAGTCATGTGAATTTGATAAACTTGGATTAAGTGCTGGTGCAGTCTACGTCACGTACTTATCTCTTCCTGTTACCTAATATACAGTGCTACTGCCGAGAGATTGCGTTTCTTACACCTGTTCTGCTATATTGGCCATTTCACGGAAACTGCTAATCTGATAGTGATGGGACTTCACTAAAATATGCCTAAGAAAATACTGAACCTGCCTGTGAAAGTCCCATCGCAGTAGGATTTTCCGTTACCGAGAATAGCCCAATATTATCAGGTGTCAGAAACTTTCTCTCGGTGGCACTGTAGTAGCTATGTCACATTAAGGAAATGGTGGTAGATACCGCATTAAAATTTATCTGATAATTTTTAGGTACACCTTTTTGAGCAAATTGCGCGCACGGAGGAGACAGATTTAGCATGGTTAAAGTTTTTCAAAATTCAAACGTATATTTGTTTAATAATGGTCTAATGTTCACTAATGGGTGACCACTAGTTTAAATGATGCTTTAGGTAGGTACGGATGATAGCTCAGTGGATATACATAAATAACCAAAAATTTCTTCGTTATCTCCGTCCAGATCATTAACCTTATACATGGTGGTACGAATTTGAAAACCTGTCCACCTCAACCTGCCCATGGCCTCCTTAATTCCAATGCAGTTAATTCAGCTAAGGGACCTTTTGAAAAAGGCATAAGTAATTTGGTTAAGTTCGATGTTAAAGTCAGGATATATACAGACCCACATTAATTTTAATATCACCATAGCCTTCACCTTTCTTTCGCCTTTTAAAAGTAATTTGGATGATGACTTTTGTGATTATCTTTGTATCTTCTACACAAAATTTGAAGATCCTAACTTTGAAACTGACGGACTTTCATACAAACTTTCATCCCCTATTTTACCGCCTTAGGGGTGGAATTTCGAAAAACCCTTTCTTAGTGGATACCTACTCGTCACAAAGAATGTACCCTCTAAATTTCATGTTTCTAGGACCAGCGGTTTAGACTCTACGTTGATATATCAGTCAGTCAGTCAGGACTTTGAATTTTATATATATGTATTGATGAAATGAGTAAGACAGGAGTGAATGCTGATATGATGTTAGAAGGGCCCAAAAATGAAGACGCGTACACATATTTCGCCAGCCCTAAATAATAGGGCAGGCAGATGATTTCTTTGCATCCTAGGTTTGTGGTTCACCATGATGACGTAGTTCTCAAAAAGATTAGGTTGATTCGTTTTTATCCCTGCAACATCTTAAGAACTGCTAATATTTTATCAATATGGAATGTTATGATCCTTGGAATGTCACCTCATTCTTTTAGCGTTAATGGCTGCGACACTGTTTATACTAATGCAGTTATTATCAAACAAGGACCAAGTAGTTCCAAGTATCTTTGTGAAGTATAATGTTGAAAGAATAAGGGATCAAAAGAAGATACCTTAATTTAATATCGGAATTGAAATAGGAAATCAGTGATGGTTTAAAATCAAATAATATTTAAACACTTAGCTAAGATAATAAGCAAACTTAAGTGGCATTGGAAGGTCAAATATTTGTTGATAATTCAATAGGCAAATTCATGACTCCCAATAATAGACGAGAAGCGATGATTCCCTGGACTAAGGTTTAGAGAGAAAACAAGGAGTTTTGGCTTAAGATGATGATGAATTAACGTTTCTAGTAAACACCGGAACTTAGTTCATAGTGGGCATATAATTTTATAATATATAAAACTCGGTCAGTGTATAGGAAGTGACTACTTAGAAGCAAGTGGGTCGGCATTATTACCTCGATTTCACAAGACGCTTGTACTTGCTAGTGCACTTTTTTATGCAACATTCACTCACTATTGTTTCTACGGAATCGATAGACAGCTATGACGTAGGCTATTTAAAAATATATTGATAGAACTGAATGCAAAGGACTTAACAATACAGTTCAGAGAACTTTGTGGAAAGGACTTCCAATTTCGCGATAAATCACTCAAATGAGCAAACTCAGAGATTCCATTTTTGTTTTGGTTGTTATATAACCAGGCGGTCTGTATGATTGTTTTTTTTTCTTCTAAATTTTCTTTATAATATTCCGATCAGGTTTTAGCACAAATCTAGCTTTTTACTCGGCTATGTCATATGATTTGGAAAAGTCGATTCGGTGAGTCCAGCCAGAAGGCTCATTTGAGAATTTGCGAGCCCTCATGAATCTCCATCTACTTAGCACTCTTCACAAGAAAGAGATAAAACATATGCAGCAAATATTTTAGCCGTCGTAGACATAAAAATACACGAAAAGTTACCCGTCAAAAATAACTTGCAGCTTTACTAGTAGCCGAGATAATTGGATGGCCTTCACACTAAATATATTTTGACAGTGTTTACAGTTTAGTTTCACTTGAATAGACTCATTGGATGGCTATCGAAATAATTTGTCAAACAATCTAAAGGAGCGGCCAAAGAAAGGTCAAAGAAAGTATAGTATGACTGTTAGTCGAGGATATGTACTTTAAGATATGACATTACTTTACTGTGGTGTAAGGCATGTTTATGTCAGAGCTCTACGAGGAGGCGCTGAAGGCGTGAAGTACCAAATGTTGTCCTTGTCTCATATGATGAAGAAATCCAAGAGCTCTCGTAGATTCAAAAAGATAGTAAAACAGAAGTTATGCACGAAAGGGTACTATAAAGTTTCTGTATTTTGTAGATGATAAGAATGCATTTGAATGAATTGTTCGCTTCGCAGGCTATTTTTATATATATTTTGTAATTGTAATACTTCTAAGTACATATTAAAAAAAAAAAAGACTTGCTGAGTTTTTGCCGGAGTCTTCTCAGTTCAAGTTGAATTTAGAACCGGTGTAGAGCCATTTGTTAACGTTCATAAGTGCCTTATCAGGGCCTTAATTGAATAAATGCTTTTTGAATTTGAATTTGATGGAATTAATAGATGGGAAATAAGAATAAGGTTGATTGCTCCAAAGTTTTCACTTCTTTCTGGAGTATCGGTTCTTCTGAAACTAGAATTCTTATTACTATTTTTAAAGCTAAGGATGGGTCCAATTTAAAAACAGGATTTCATGTCTCATCACTTTATCAACCGTAGAGCGGATACGGTCAATAAAGTCCCGTGAAACACCAGCTTTCTTTACCAGAACGTTAGAATGCTTTTCAAGATGAAAATGTGCACTTGAAGGCCAGTTCTTTCTTATGTGCTTACCACCTTCGGCCACAACATGAATGGTGAATGTGTGGTCTATACAAAGAGTAGCCAATTGTTCATTAATGAAAAACGGTTTACCTACGATTGTATGCGTCAAATGATTTGCCCCTGTTGCTTGATCATCTGTAATCAGAGTGGATTGTCTGCGATTCTAATGACGTAGCGTACGCAAATAAATCTTCTTGACTAATTTTGGAAGGTCAACAACATCATCATGAGCATATAAAGTTTATGTCTGTATGTGAATGAATTATAGAGCTTTTGTAAAAGATTTAGATTTGAACATTATTTATCGTTCTTCGAAATGAATGTATTATTTTTGTTGAAGTTCGTTACTTCAAGAAAATGCAACTGAAGGGTAGAGACTCATTTGAATCTTTGTAACAATGACCGAATAACAGTAGAATAGTCATAATTTCTTACGTCAAATCGGTATTCACTCCTTACTTCTATATCATACAATACTCCATAAATCTTTTCTTCGGTATTCCTTTTCCTCTTCTTACATCCATCTACGAGAAATATTTAAGAGTTTGGACATAGCTTTCACCCCTTCTCAATACTCCTCATATCATGTCCATTATGTTTTATGTCTGGTTAAGATTCCACCTATTCCGCCGCAGGTCAGGTCGTGGTTTCGATTCCCACACAGGACATGCATTTGAGTGCATGAACATGTCTGTATGTCCTGAGTCTGGGTGTAATTATGTATATTAAGTATGTATTTACAAACAAAAAAGTAGTATATGTATTATATCAGTTATCTGGTTTCCTTACCTGGGGATACTACTTCTGATTCAGTTACTATCTCTTTATTTAATGTTACTACAGCGGTAGCATTTAAGCATACGCTTTGTTTTATCGAAATTGGCTGATGGGAAGAAAAGGTATAAAAACATGAAGCGAGATAAAAACTAGTTCATTATTATTATTTTTTTATTTTTTTTACTGTTTATAGGCCTGTGTTTGACCGCAATCTCACCATGGTAAGTGATGATGCGGCCGAAGGTGGTAAGCACACAAAGCCTAGAAGGAACTGGCTCTCAAGTGCAGCTATCGGAACACACCGAAAGGTGCTTGGCGACCGATTTTCAACTTGAGGGTGGTAGCCAGCCAGGCGGGTACTACAAAGTACCCTACCACCGTGCTATGGTTTCCTCACGATGTTTTCCTTCACCGAAAGCTCAAGCTCATTGTAGGATTCGAACCCGGGACCTTCATCTCGGTATCCGACGTCACTACCACTGAGCTATCATCGCCTTATAATAATGTCTGAAATCCAATTGTGCATAAAGATTGAACATCTCCCAATCAAATCAATCAACAGCTTACATTCAAAATGATAAACGTTTATCAATATTGTCACCTGGGCTTCCGTCTGTGACTTAAGGCCAGTCTAAGTTCAAATGCACAAAAATGGGTTTCTTTGAGAGTCGAGTATGACGTAACGCAATGAAAATACTGTGGACAGAAGAGGGTTTTGAGAAAAATGTTAACCGAACAGAATATTAAAAAGTGCTTTGATATTCCCAATAAAAAATTCGTAAGTTACGTCTAAAAAAAAACTTTCGCATCGAAATTCTCCGTATTTTCAGCGTTGATAACAATTTTATTTTTATGAATATATAAGATACTAAATTATATTAGAATGTTAACCGGACACTTCAATTCAATTTAATGTGTATATTCTGTATAATCTAAAGAAAACCCGTAAATAACAGTCCATTTCATAGAGTCGACACATTTATGATTTACCATTTTCAACCTTATTCCAGTGAAGAACGAGTGCTGTCAAAATCGTAGTCAGTCCGCGCCTTAATAAGAAGACACCTACTGTCTTCTGTAGATACAATGTTACTTCTCAAATATACAGGGTTATTCTTTATGTTTACCATATTCCAGAAATTACTTTGTTCAAAATCACCAGCAGAAATTGATCCATGAGTGAGCCATGCTCTTTTGTGATAAAAATGATGAAAAACAGTATTAATAAAAATCAAAAAGTAATTTATTCAGTTTAGGCCCTGGTAAAGCACTTATGAACGTTACATAGGGTTGAATTTACCACCGGTTCGAAATACACTTAAACTGAGAAGACTCCGGCAAGAAACTCAGCAAGGCTAATTGCTTTCAGTACTATTTGGAGAACATGGGATGGTTCAGGCATAAAAGAGCTTTTGAAGGTCGGAAAAACATCGGCAATCCCCCCGTAAATAGGCAGCGGCGACGACTTGCCATCAGATGGAGCTTCTGCCTGCTTATCAAATTCAAATTCAAAAATCGTTTATTCAATTTAGGCCCAATAAGGCTCTCATCATCATCATCATCTGCCTGCCCTGTTCCCATTCATTTGGGGTCGGCACAATATGCTTCTTCCATTCGTCTCTTCTATCCGTCATACTAGCATCCACTCCTTTCTTACCCATGTCAACTTTCACACAATCCATCCATCTCTTTATTCAATTTAGGCCCAATAAGGCTCTACGATGTTACAATTGATTCTACCACCGGTTCCAAATATACTTCAACCTGCAGATGTATTTTTTTTTTGTAAGAAAAGCTCTTTGGTAAAGGGAAGGTTGAGTGATGCCCCGGGTGTTACAAGCGTCCCTTGTGATGCGACACCCGGGGTACAGCATTGTCACAAAGATGCGCAATGAAGTTAATTAAAATTTTGCTTGAAATCTATTCCGCCAATTCCCCACCACCGATAATGCCTTCTGATTGGCTAGATCAAGGAGACATGCGCTCTTATTGGCTATGTGAAGACCACATTTAACATTTAGATGCAGTGATTGGTCCTTACTGTTAAATCAGTGCAAAAGCACTGACTCAGATTGACTGGTTGCGGAATATTACCCGGTATTGCTACTCTAAAAGGTCTTTTTCTCTATGGGCTACTGTAACCGCTTACCACCAGGCGGGTCGTAAGCTTGTTTGCCGACTTAGGGTCCGTTCACACAGACTGGCTCGGAGACAAGAGCATATTTGTCTACCAAAAGGTCTTACCAAAAAATAACGTAGTCTGTATTACGTAGTAAGTAGTATATTAGGTAATCTATGACTCTATTACCAAATAGTTCATTGTTGACCATTGAGCTATTATTACTACGTATAGAGAAGACAACACACATCACAACTATGTTCCGTTCACGTAAGGCCGTCCGGCCACACTTGTAGAACGATGAACGAAACCCGTAAGCGCCGTGAAAATCACGGTGTTTGCGAGAAAAATACTCCTAAAAACGTTGATAGCGCTACGTGTTTCTACTGTCTGCTTAGACGACTAATTATTGTTTCAGTGCTAAAGAGAACTTTAGTTGACTCTAAAAAATGGACATAACCTTTGCTTATGATAGCTTCTCTATACGTAGTAATAATAGCTCGATGTTGTTGACCCTGACCATGGTGGCTTTGACCTTGTAACCGGCTTCTTAGTGCCTAAATTGAATAAATAGCTTTGAATTTTAGTTTGAATTGACTTCAATAAGGATATATCAAGCAAGGGGCGTACATTTTGAAGAAAAATGTTCAAGTAGTGGCGATGAATCAAAAGTTACCTATATGCTACTTTTGATTCATACTTTTGATGCCTTTGATTTTTTAACCGACTCCAAAAAAAAGGATTAGCTCCTTTTTTACTTTTTTGCTTCGGAACCCTAAAAAGGTAAAGTACCTACTTTACTTACCTACGTACGTGTTGGTACAGTAGGGGTGTGTGTGTGTGTGCGTGTGAAGGATTACATACAGATATGGTAGATTAGATTTTTAAACATCGCCAGATTTATCTCGCAAATGTTTGCGTTGCAGTCATATTTTAAAACTAGTATTTCTTGATATTGTCTGTTTTTTTTAATTAACCATAGTGAAATTGACTTATAGTACCCACTGTGTTAGGTTAGTTTTTTTATTATTTAATATTTGTCTTTTTAACTTATAAAAAACTGAGATACTGGTGCGGATTCTGTTGTTCACAGCTGAATTAATTTGGTACTTTCGTGGGTAAAAAATATATAGGAAAGTAGCCAATTTAGTTTCACTATTTCTCTTTCTTACAATAATGTAACAAATTTAGTCCTGTCAAATTAGTCCAATGCTCGTTTTCAACCAAATATATCTATTTACCCGCAAATGAAAACGGCAAATACAAATTTGACGGCTTTTTTTCTATAATTTTTCAATAATGTTTGATACAGATGTGTAGACTTCCTACATATAAAGAAACAAACTTTTTCTCTTAATAATATAATTATAGATAGTATAATAGTATAAACAAAACAGTAAAATAATTCGGTTGCACTAGCTTCCTCCTGAGGTTTTACTCGCGTTCTCGGGCGTTCTATCTATGCGTCCAGTTTCTTCGAAATCCGTATAGTCATTATTGCGTCATTGAGTCACAAAATGGCCATAAACATCTAAATACCCAATCTTTGTCATTAAAAGATGTAATTAGTATTTTTTTTATTGTTGTTGGATAGAGTAGAGTTTTTTACTCTAGCAAGAGTAGTAAGCAGTAATCAAAGCTGACTCATAGGATAAGATTGTTTATTGCACTATTATTTATAACATAGTTTATATACTTTTTGACCTCAAGGATCCAGTAAATATATGATTATATTAACTGGGATGGGTCGCATACATGCTACGAAAGAAAAAAAAAATTTTTGTTCCGTATTATTAGAATACATGTATGGATCTTATGAAAAAAAAGTTATTTGTCATTATGATACTTATTTAAAATAACTCTTGTTACCTTTTACTTTGGAAAAAAATATTTATATTTGTAAAAAATTAAAAGAATTAAAAGTGACCGAGAGTACATATAAGATATGTCATATTTAACACAATGCCTGCAACATAGTTATAATAAGGCCACCTATCTATACGTAATCGGTATTGTCAATATGTGCACGACTCTCTCGGGAGCTATCTTCGTATGCTAAGTAGGTATGTCCATTATTTATTGTCTACATTTAGTCTCGGCCGTAATTAGTTTCTTACACTGTTGTTTAGTTAATTAACTCGACGGTTGCGCGCGGTTATTTTAATAAATAATTAAAATTTTACGAGATTTTAAAAATTAGTAATGTTTCGGTTTGCCCGTTTTCGTAAATAGAACGTGGCTAGTGCGTGGGATTTTTGAAAGGTTTTTTTGGATTATGAAAATACAGTGTTTGGTTTGTGAGTGAGTCTAGGCGAGTTAAATCTTTAAAGCTAGGTTGATTTTAGAAATACCTTCCTTAGTGGACCTATGAGCCTGTGTGCAAAATTTTAAGCAGTTTGAGCTGTGCGGTGATATGTCAGTTTCTCTTTTACACAGTCCAGAAACTGGACTTATATACATTTGTTATATAAAATAACTAAATTATCGAAATAGTATCTGTATCTATGCGCTTGAGTTCCTGCGTTGATCTCTCAGCCAATCAAACGGTCAGACCGAGTTATTTTGGAGGGATCCCTACCCAAATACAGGTCGTTGTTTTGGTCAGCGACGAGCGACTCAGGGTCGATAATACAAATGATACTGGTGCTAAAATAAAATATAAAAAAAATACTTTATTTTTTTTTAATAATAAAAATAAACAAATAAAAATTTTGAAAATCATGTAATAAGCTAAAGTGTAGACATATTACTTAACGGGAGTACGAGGTAGTAAAGGGGTGGGGCGATGGCGGCTTGCGCCTAGCTCTAGTCTGTGCACGTGCCTAGTAACCATACTTTTCGGTAATTTTATTTCAAATTGAATAAGGTATTTCTCAACATATTTACAGTATTTAATGAAATTAAGTCCATTTTTGGGGAATATATATTTTGTACTACCGAATCTGGGTCGCTTGTCGCCGACCAAAACAACACCCTGTATAAGTATAGTCTTATCTTAACCTACGTTCGAAAAAACGCTTTTTACGCGCGTTTTTTTTAACGTATGACTTTTCCTATACGTGTTGGCACGCTGACGCTTTTTACGTCGGAATTATTCATACATTCTAGTAATAAATTACAGTTTGAAATCACTAAATAAAAACACGCTTTAAAAAGCCCTGCACTAAAAAGTGTTAAATAATAATAAAATTGAACCTAAGTATTATTCTCTGTCTATCCCGTAAAATCCTAAATGTAGCCAACTTTAGTAAAATAAGTCTAATATTTAAATTAAATAATTGGACTGTTTTACAAAAACCTTAAACCGACTTCAAAGTACACTAAGAAGTAGTCAAATCCTGATCTGATGACAATGGGACCAAACGGGAAGTGTACCCTTTCAAATAAAAAAAGAATTTTCCAAATCGGTCAATAAATGACGGAGTTATGCGGTAACAAACATAAAAAAAAAAAAAAAAAAACATTCGAATTGAGAACCTTCTCCTTTTTTTGAAGTCGGTTAAAAAAGTGTGGGGCGCTTTTCATACGATATTTCTTCTCCGCTATGGAGTTTCAGTGCCTACCCGCCGACTCCATCAGACGCTGAAAACCATACATGGTCAATGTTCATCTCACGACAATTCCAACATGAATCAAAATACTAAACGTAAATAACAATAGCAAAGAATTCGCCTCAAATCCCTAGACAAAATCATTCTAATCAAATCACGCAGACTCGGTGAGCTGGACTGCGCATACGCAGGAGTCGTGTACCGCGCTAGCAAGCGAAGGAGCAAGCATAATGGGTAATTGTTGTTCGTAAGGGGAAGACTTTTACTGTTTCCATTGTTTCGTACGTCACGTTTAGGGTTTGCGGACATGCCGGATATAATGCTGTTTTGTTTGATTGAACTTACATTGATGTAAAAGTAAACTGGTCTCTTTTTTCGCAACGAAAGCCGAATTTATATTTACAATTTGTCGCTATTATCTCTTACAGACAAAAACTTAAAAACTATGTTCAAGTACTTTTGATTAACAAATCAAATTTTTATATTCATAGCATCACATAGGTGGCCACAATTTGGGCTACTAGCCCAGTAGATAATTGTAATAATTTTGGTTACTTAATAGTTGTAAGTAGCTATAGCAAGTTTCTGTTTTTTTTTTACTTATTATACTTAATTTGGATTAACAAAACACGAAAAAAAATCTCATGACACATACTTAGAAATAGTCTTCTTCACCATACGAGAATCCTCTAACCCATAATCTCGTGCCGGCTCGTACAATGGAGACGGTAATTTTGGCATTGACGGCCGACGATACTTCCGCACGTCATCACGCCTGGGTCCCGAGGACGATGGTGACGAGTGTTATCTAATCTATCCGAACTAATCCCAGCTCACCAAATCAGAATTCCTTTATTTCTACGACGAACCGTTAAACTAGTTACCATATACCTACCCGAAGTTACATAACCCGATAGAACTTCATTATAAAAAAGCTATTGGGTTATGTCAATACGGGTTAAATGGTTAAAAATTTAACCCAAGTTGACGCAGAAGGCCTGAAGGTACCAAAAAGATCGCCTAGGAAGAAACGCATGCAACCGGCTCTCAACTGCAGTCGAAACACCGATAGGTACTTTGCTACATTTAACTTTAGGACTGTAGCCAGTCATAAGGGTACAGCAAAGTAGTTTACCACCATGCTACACCTCAAGTTTTTTAAGGCGATGATAGCTCAGTGGTAGTGACGTCGGATACCAAGACGAAGGTCCCTACAATGAGCTTGAGCTTTCGGTGAAGGAAAACATCGTGAGGAAACCATAGCACGGTGGTAGGGTACTTTGTAGTACCCGCCTGGCTGGCTACCACCCTCATCTTGAAAATCTGTCGCCAAGCACCTTTCGGTGTGTTCCGATAGCTGCACTTGAGAGCCAATTCCTTATAGGCTTTGTGTGCTTACCACCTTCGGCCGCATCATCACTTAGCATGGTGAGATTGCGGTCAAACACACGCCTATAAACAGTAAAAAAAAAAAGAGTATTTTCCTCGAAAGCTCAAACTCATTGTAAGACCAAAAACCTTCAAGACATTGGACATAATTACCACTGAGCTGTCATCGTCTAAGGTAATTAATGCGGATCACTGGATATTGTCGGTAGATATTGGGATTAGCCTATGTCAAGGAAATTGGACATCTGATGGCTGATGATGGAGGCTTTAGCATTAGGGTTTCAAGGTAAATTTGTCATGCCAGAGAAATGCCTGATTTTTCATTATGGCAACTCACCGTTTCTTATAACTCTTATCAGACTTGTTTCTCAGGAATTGTGCTGAATTGTCGTTATCATAAATCGATCAATCTTTTCTTCTACTGCACTAATAAATCAGAATGTTGTCTTTCAAGACATATTTTAATAATATTACTAACCTCGTGAAATCGAAGACAGTTAAAATGTCTATTTGAATAAACAAATGATTGAAATAGACCTTTAAGCGATTATAAAATGGTTGACAATAACACCGGTTCGCTATAACTGGATCGTCTTCTTCGAGATCGGATCGGCCTGCACTAAGGTACTGGGACCTTACCCTACCACTAACTCTAACGTCCACTGTACAAATTTTAAAGTTAGTTTCCCGACAGCAAAACGTCAATTTACATAACTAGTTTTGTAGATCATTTCTTTCAGTGCATTTGTACTGAACATATAATTTATTAAACGTGCCTTTTTAAGAAATAGCGCAAACAATTTATGGATGCAGAGTAACCCACATTTCTTTACTTTTAAAGTGGCGAACAGATCATCCCTTGTGAACGCTATTGGCGAATCGCGACATCCCTTTGATTCGTCTCTAATCAACTGATAAGTCTCGGCTCGTCAATCAGCACTGTTGGCCAACGGCATAGCCTTCCTATACAATGATCTAGTATCCTGTCCAGACCAACAAGCCTTCAGTAAAAATGCTAAGCCACTCATAACTCAAGAGATGTTTGCAGCACCTGTGTGAACCTGGAACCCGACTTGAAGATATTGTAATTTTTTTTATTGCATATGTTTGTACTCCGTATGTACCTGTTTGTACCAACTTTTTTTTCGTTTGTACCTCAAGGGGTTCGGAGATACGGGGGGTTGAAAAATGCTCAGAACCCGACTTGAAGATATCGTTATTTTTATTTTTGCATATGTTAGTACTCCGTATGTACCTGTTTGTACCAACTTTTTTTTCGTTTGTACCTCAAGGGGTTCGGAGATACGGGGGGTTGAAAAATGCTCAGAACCCGACTTGAAGATATCGTTATTTTGATTTTTGCATATGTTAGTACTCCGTATGTACCTGTTTGTACCAACTTTTTTTTCGTTTGTACCTCAAGGGTTTCGGAGATACGGGGGGTTGAAAAATGCTCAGAACCCGACTTGAAGATATTGTTTTTTTTGTTAATGCATACGTTTGTACTGGGTATGTAACCGTTTGTACCATCTTTCTTTTCGTTTGTACCTCAAGGGGTTCGGAAATACAGGACTTTAAAAAACCTGGTAGCTAATATCGGAATCTCGGGCATTTTTTGAGATAATCAAAATCTGCCAGCAGGGTTGGATTCACCGTCGTTTGTACCCGTTTGTACCACCTTTCTTTTCGTTTGTACCTCAAGGGGTTCGGAAATATAGGACTTTAAAAAACCTGGTAGCTAATATCGGAATCTCGGGCATTTTTGGTGATAATCAAAATCTGCAAGCAGGGTTAGATACACCGTCGTTTGTACCCGTTTGTACCATCTTTCTTTTCGTTTGTACCTCAAGGGGTTCGGAAATACAGAACTTTAAAAAACGGTACCTAATATCGGAATCTCGGGCATTTTTGGTGATAGTCAAAATCTGCAAGCGGGGTTAGATACACCGTCGTTTGTACCCGTTTGTACCATCTTTCTTTTCGTTTGTACCTCAAGGGGTTCGGAAATACAGAACTTTAAAAAACCTGGTACCTAATATCGGAATCTCGGGCATTTTTGGTGATAATCAAAATCTGCAAGCGGGGTTAGATACACCGTCGTTTGTACCCGTTTGTACCACCTTTCTTTTCGTTTGTACCTCAAGGGGTTCGGAAATACAGGACTTTAAAAAACCTGTTCTCTAATATCGGAATTTCGGGCAGTTTTTGAGATAATCAAAATCTGCCAGCAGGGTTGGATTCACCATCGTTTGTACCCGTTTGTACCAACTTTTTTTTCGTTTGTACCTCAAGGGGTTCGGAAATACAGGACTTTAAAAAACCTGTTCTCTAATATCGGAATTTCGGGCAGTTTTTGAGATAATCAAAATCTGCCAGCAGGGTTGGATTCACCGTCGTTTGTACCCGTTTGTACCACCTTTCTTTTCGTTTGTACCTCAAGGGGTTCGGAAATATAGGACTTTAAAAAACCTGGTAGCTAATATCGGAATCTCGGGCATTTTTGGTGATTATCAAAATCTGCAAGCAGGGTTAGATACACCGTCGTTTGTACCCGTTTGTACCACCTTTCTTTTCGTTTGTACCTCAAGGGGTTCGGAAATACAGGACTTTAAAAAACCTGTTCTCTAATATCGGAATTTCGGGCAGTTTTTGAGATAATCAAAATCTGCCAGCAGGGTTGGATTCGCCGTCGTTTGTACCCGTTTGTACCACCTTTCTTTTCGTTTGTACCTCAAGGGGTTCGGAAATATAGGACTTTAAAAAACCTGGTAGCTAATATCGGAATCTCGGGCATTTTTTGAGATAATCAAAATCTGCCAGCAGGGTTGGATTCACCGTCGTTTGTACCCGTTTGTACCACCTTTCTTTTCGTTTGTACCTCAAGGGGTTCGGAAATACAGGACTTTAAAAAACCTGGTAGCTAATATCGGAATCTCGGGCATTTTTTGAGATAATCAAAATCTGCCAGCAGGGTTGGATTCGCCGTCGTTTGTACCCGTTTGTACCAACTTTTTTTTCGTTTGTACCTCAAGGGGTTCGGAAATACAGGACTTTAAAAAACCTGTTCTCTAATATCGGAATCTCGGGCAGTTTTTGAGATAATCAAAATCTGCCAGCAGGGTTGGATTCACCATCGTTTGTACCCGTTTGTACCAACTTTTTTTTCGTTTGTACCTCAAGGGGTTCGGAAATACAGGACTTTAAAAAACCTGGTAGCTAATATCGGAATCTCGGGCATTTTTGGTGATAATCAAAATCTGCAAGCAGGGTTAGATACACCGTCGCTTGTACCCGTTTGTACCATCTTTCTTTTCGTTTGTACCTCAAGGGGTTCGGAAATACAGAACTTTAAAAAACGGTACCTAATATCGGAATCTCGGGCATTTTTGGTGATAATCAAAATCTGCAAGCGGGGTTAGATACACCGTCGTTTGTACCCGTTTGTATCACCTTTCTTTTCGTTTGTACCTCAAGGGGTTCGGAAATACAGGACTTTAAAAAACCTGTTCTCTAATATCGGAATTTCGGGCAGTTTTTGAGATAATCAAAATCTGCCAGCAGGGTTGGATTCGCCGTCGTTTGTACCCGTTTGTACCAACTTTTTTTTCGTTTGTACCTCAAGGGGTTCGGAAATACAGGACTTTAAAAAACCTGTTCTCTAATATCGGAATTTCGGGCAGTTTTTGAGATAATCAAAATCTGCCAGCAGGGTTGAATTCGCCGTCGTTTGTACCCGTTTGAACCAACTTTTTTTTCGTTTGTACCTCAAGGGGTTCGGAAATACAGGACTTTAAAAAAAATGTTCCTAATATCGGAATCTCGGGCATTTTTTGAGATAATCAAAATCTGCCAGCAGGGTTGGATTCACCGTCGTTTGTACCCGTTTGTACCACCTTTCTTTTCGTTTGTACCTCAAGGGGTTCGGAAATACAGGACTTTAAAAAACCTGGTAGCTAATATCGGAATCTCGGGCATTTTTTGAGATAATCAAAATCTGCCAGCAGGGTTGGATTCACCGTCGTTTGTTCTCGTTTGTACCATGTTTCTTTTCGTTTGTACCTCAAGGGGTTCGGAAATATAGGACTTTAAAAAACCTGGTAGCTAATATCGGAATCTCGGGCATTTTTGGTGATAATCAAAATCTGCAAGCAGGGTTAGATACACCGTCGTTTGTACCCGTTTGTACCATCTTTCTTTTCGTTTGTACCTCAAGGGGTTCGGAAATACAGAACTTTAAAAAACGGTACCTAATATCGGAATCTCGGGCATTTTTGGTGATAATCAAAATCTGCAAGCGGGGTTAGATACACCGTCGTTTGTACCCGTTTGTACCATCTTTCTTTTCGTTTGTACCTCAAGGGGTTCGGAAATACAGAACTTTAAAAAACCTGGTACCTAATATCGGAATCTCGGGCATTTTTGGTGATAATCAAAATCTGCAAGCGGGGTTAGATACACCGTCGTTTGTACCCGTTTGTACCACCTTTCTTTTCGTTTGTACCTCAAGGGGTTCGGAAATACAGGACTTTAAAAAACCTGTTCTCTAATATCGGAATTTCGGGCAGTTTTTGAGATAATCAAAATCTGCCAGCAGGGTTGGATTCGCCGTCGTTTGTACCCGTTTGTACCAACTTTTTTTTCGTTTGTACCTCAAGGGGTTCGGAAATACAGGACTATAAAAAAACCTGTTCTCTAATATCGGAATTTCGGGCAGTTTTTGAGATAATCAAAATCTGCCAGCAGGGTTGGATTCACCATCGTTTGTACCCGTTTGTACCAACTTTTTTTTCGTTTGTACCTCAAGGGGTTCGGAAATACAGGACTTTAAAAAACCTGTTCTCTAATATCGGAATTTCGGGCAGTTTTTGAGATAATCAAAATCTGCCAGCAGGGTTGGATTCGCCGTCGTTTGTACCCGTTTGTACCAACTTTTTTTTCGTTTGTACCTCAAGGGGTTCGGAAATACAGGACTATAAAAAACCTGTTCTCTAATATCGGAATTTCGGGCAGTTTTTGAGATAATCAAAATCTGCCAGCAGGGTTGGATTCACCGTCGTTTGTACCCGTTTGTACCACCTTTCTTTTCGTTTGTACCTCAAGGGGTTCGGAAATACAGGACTTTAAAAAACCTGGTAGCTAATATCGGAATCTCGGGCATTTTTTGAGATAATCAAAATCTGCCAGCAGGGTTGGATTCGCCGTCGTTTGTACCCGTTTGTACCAACTTTTTTTTCGTTTGTACCTCAAGGGGTTCGGAAATACAGGACTTTAAAAAACCTGTTCTCTAATATCGGAATCTCGGGCAGTTTTTGAGATAATCAAAATCTGCCAGCAGGGTTGGATTCACCATCGTTTGTACCCGTTTGTACCAACTTTTTTTTCGTTTGTACCTCAAGGGGTTCGGAAATACAGGACTTTAAAAAACCTGGTAGCTAATATCGGAATCTCGGGCATTTTTGGTGATAATCAAAATCTGCAAGCAGGGTTAGATACACCGTCGCTTGTACCCGTTTGTACCATCTTTCTTTTCGTTTGTACCTCAAGGGGTTCGGAAATACAGAACTTTAAAAAACGGTACCTAATATCGGAATCTCGGGCATTTTTGGTGATAATCAAAATCTGCAAGCGGGGTTAGATACACCGTCGTTTGTACCCGTTTGTACCACCTTTCTTTTCGTTTGTACCTCAAGGGGTTCGGAAATACAGGACTTTAAAAAACCTGTTCTCTAATATCGGAATTTCGGGCAGTTTTTGAGATAATCAAAATCTGCCAGCAGGGTTGGATTCGCCGTCGTTTGTACCCGTTTGTACCAACTTTTTTTTCGTTTGTACCTCAAGGGGTTCGGAAATACAGGACTTTAAAAAACCTGTTCTCTAATATCGGAATTTCGGGCAGTTTTTGAGATAATCAAAATCTGCCAGCAGGGTTGAATTCGCCGTCGTTTGTACCCGTTTGTACCAACTTTTTTTTTGTTTGTACCTCAAGGGGTTCGGAAATACAGGACTTTAAAAAAAATGTTCCTAATATCGGAATCTCGGGCATTTTTTGAGATAATCAAAATCTGCCAGCAGGGTTGGATTCACCGTCGTTTGTACCCGTTTGTACCACCTTTCTTTTCGTTTGTACCTCAAGGGGTTCGGAAATACAGGACTTTAAAAAACCTGGTAGCTAATATCGGAATCTCGGGCATTTTTTGAGATAATCAAAATCTGCCAGCAGGGTTGGATTCACCGTCGTTTGTACCCGTTTGTACCATGTTTCTTTTCGTTTGTACCTCAAGGGGTTCGGAAATATAGGACTTTAAAAAACCTGGTAGCTAATATCGGAATCTCGGGCATTTTTGGTGATAATCAAAATCTGCAAGCAGGGTTAGATACACCGTCGTTTGTACCCGTTTGTACCATCTTTCTTTTCGTTTGTACCTCAAGGGGTTCGGAAATACAGAACTTTAAAAAACGGTACCTAATATCGGAATCTCGGGCATTTTTGGTGATAATCAAAATCTGCAAGCGGGGTTAGATACACCGTCGTTTGTACCCGTTTGTACCATCTTTCTTTTCGTTTGTACCTCAAGGGGTTCGGAAATACAGAACTTTAAAAAACCTGGTACCTAATATCGGAATCTCGGGCATTTTTGGTGATAATCAAAATCTGCAAGCGGGGTTAGATACACCGTCGTTTGTACCCGTTTGTACCACCTTTCTTTTCGTTTGTACCTCAAGGGGTTCGGAAATACAGGACTTTAAAAAACCTGTTCTCTAATATCGGAATTTCGGGCAGTTTTTGAGATAATCAAAATCTGCCAGCAGGGTTGGATTCGCCGTCGTTTGTACCAACTTTTTTTTCGTTTGTACCTCAAGGGGTTCGGAAATACAGGACTATAAAAAAACCTGTTCTCTAATATCGGAATTTCGGGCAGTTTTTGAGATAATCAAAATCTGCCAGCAGGGTTGGATTCACCATCGTTTGTACCCGTTTGTACCAACTTTTTTTTCGTTTGTACCTCAAGGGGTTCGGAAATACAGGACTTTAAAAAACCTGTTCTCTAATATCGGAATTTCGGGCAGTTTTTGAGATAATCAAAATCTGCCAGCAGGGTTGGATTCGCCGTCGTTTGTACCCGTTTGTACCAACTTTTTTTTCGTTTGTACCTCAAGGGGTTCGGAAATACAGGACTATAAAAAAACCTGTTCTCTAATATCGGAATTTCGGGCAGTTTTTGAGATAATTAAAATCTGCCAGCAGGGTTGGATTCACCGTCGTTTGTACCCGTTTGTACCACCTTTCTTTTCGTTTGTACCTCAAGGGGTTCGGAAATATAGGACTTTAAAAAACCTGGTAGCTAATATCGGAATCTCGGGCATTTTTGGTGATAATCAAAATCTGCAAGCAGGGTTAGATACACCGTCGTTTGTACCCGTTTGTACCATCTTTCTTTTCGTTTGTACCGCAAGGGGTTCGGAAATACAGAACTTTAAAAACGGTACCTAATATCGGAATCTCGGGCATTTTTGGTGATAATCAAAATCTGCAAGCGGGGTTAGATACACCGTCGTTTGTACCCGTTTGTACCATCTTTCTTTTCGTTTGTACCTCAAGGGGTTCGGAAATACAGAACTTTAAAAAACCTGGTACCTAATATCGGAATCTCGGGCATTTTTGGTGATAATCAAAATCTGCAAGCGGGGTTAGATACACCGTCGTTTGTACCCGTTTGTACCACCTTTCTTTTCGTTTGTACCTCAAGGGGTTCGGAAATACAGGACTTTAAAAAACCTGTTCTCTAATATCGGAATTTCGGGCTGTTTTTGAGATAATCAAAATCTGCCAGCAGGGTTGGATACACCGTCGTTTGTACCCGTTTGTACCATCTTTCTTTTCGTTTGTACCTCAAGGGGTTCGGAAATACAGGACTTTAAAAAACCTGGTAGCTAATATCGGAATCTCGGGCATTTTTTGAGATAATCAAAATCTGCCAGCAGGGTTGGATTCACCGTCGTTTGTACCCGTTTGTACCACCTTTCTTTTCGTTTGTACCTCAAGGGGTTCGGAAATACAGGACTTTAAAAAACCTGGTAGCTAATATCGGAATCTCGGGCATTTTTTGAGATAATCAAAATCTGCCAGCAGGGTTGGATTCACCGTCGTTTGTACCCGTTTGTACCACCTTTCTTTTCGTTTGTACCTCAAGGGGTTCGGAAATACAGGACTTTAAAAAACCTGGTAGCTAATATCGGAATCTCGGGCATTTTTTGAGATAATCAAAATCTGCCAGCAGGGTTGGATTCACCGTCGTTTGTACCCGTTTGTACCACCTTTCTTTTCGTTTGTACCTCAAGGGGTTCGGAAATATAGGACTTTAAAAAACCTGGTACCTAATATCGGAATCTCGGGCATTTTTTGAGATAATCAAAATCTGCCAGCAGGGTTGGATTCACCGTCGTTTGTACCCGTTTGTACCACCTTTCTTTTCGTTTGTACCTCAAGGGGTTCGGAAATACAGGACTTTAAAAAACCTGGTAGCTAATATCGGAATCTCGGGCATTTTTTGAGATAATCAAAATCTGCCAGCAGGGTTGGATTCACCGTCGTTTGTACCCGTTTGTACCACCTTTCTTTTCGTTTGTACCTCAAGGGGTTCAGAAATATAGGACTTTAAAAAACCTGGTACCTAATATCGGAATCTCGGGCATTTTTTGAGATAATCAAAATCTGCCAGCAGGGTTGGATTCACCGTCGTTTGTACCCGTTTGTACCATCTTTCTTTTCGTTTGTACCTCAAGGGGTTCGGAAATACAGAACTTTAAAAAACCTGGTACCTAATATCGGAATCTCGGGCATTTTTGGTGATAATCAAAATCTGCAAGCGGGGTTAGATACACCGTCGTTTGTACCCGTTTGTACCATGTTTCTTTTCGTTTGTACCTCAAGGGGTTCGGAAATACAGGACTTTAAAAAACCTGTTCTCTAATATCGGAATCTCGGGCAGTTTTTGGTGATAATCAAAATCTGCCAGCAGGGTTGGATTCACCATCGTTTGTACCCGTTTGTACCAACTTTTTTTTCGTTTGTACCTCAAGGGGTTCGGAAATACAGGACTTTAAAAAACCTGTTCTCTAATATCGGAATTTCGGGCAGTTTTTGAGATAATCAAAATCTGCCAGCAGGGTTGGATTCGCCGTCGTTTGTACCCGTTTGTACCAACTTTTTTTTCGTTTGTACCTCAAGGGGTTCGGAAATACAGGACTTTAAAAAACCTGGTAGCTAATATCGGAATCTCGGGCATTTTTTGAGATAATCAAAATCTGCCAGCAGGGTTGGATTCACCGTCGTTTGTACCCGTTTGTACCACCTTTCTTTTCGTTTGTACCTCAAGGGGTTCGGAAATACAGGACTTTAAAAAACCTGGTAGCTAATATCGGAATCTCGGGCATTTTTTGAGATAATCAAAATCTGCCAGCAGGGTTGGATTCACCGTCGTTTGTACCCGTTTGTACCACCTTTCTTTTCGTTTGTACCTCAAGGGGTTCAGAAATATAGGACTTTAAAAAACCTGGTACCTAATATCGGAATCTCGGGCATTTTTTGAGATAATCAAAATCTGCCAGCAGGGTTGGATTCACCGTCGTTTGTACCCGTTTGTACCATCTTTCTTTTCGTTTGTACCTCAAGGGGTTCGGAAATACAGAACTTTAAAAAACCTGGTACCTAATATCGGAATCTCGGGCATTTTTGGTGATAATCAAAATCTGCAAGCGGGGTTAGATACACCGTCGTTTGTACCCGTTTGTACCGTCTTTCTTTTCGTTTGTACCTCAAGGGGTTCGGAAATACAGAACTTTAAAAAACCTGGTACCTAATATCGGAATCTCGGGCATTTTTGGTGATAATCAAAATCTGCAAGCGGGGTTAGATACACCGTCGTTTGTACCCGTTTGTACCACCTTTCTTTTCGTTTGTACGAGGGCGGTACTGAAAATTTCGGGAATCAAGGAAGTGACACAAAATTACTATTTAAAATTGTATTTATTGCTTTTCGAAGTATTCTCCGCGAAATTTGACACATTTTTCCATACGATGGAACCAATCATTGAAGCAATCATTCCATTCGGAAGTTGGGGTCTCCAAAATGCCCGTTTTGTAGGCGTCCACAGCTTCTTCAGGTGATGAAAATCTCTGACCACGCAATTTATTCTTTATTTTAGGGAAAGTATAGAAATCATTAGGGCTTAGGTCGGGGCTGTACGGCGGATGATCTAATAATTCTATGTTTTCTTGCTCTAAAAACTCTTTTGTTCTGTGCGCGGTGTGAGAACTCGCATTGTCGTGATGGAGGATGATGCGGCGGTTGCAGTTCTCTTTACGGAGTTCAGAAACGACCTGTGGCAAACAAATGCTAGCATACCATTCTGCATTAACCGTTCTGTGTCCCTCAAGAGGAATAGTCGCAACATGGCCGGTTTTGGAGACAAACGTGGCCACCATTTTTTTGCAACACTCCGTGAACGAACAATTTTTGTTGGCTTTAACTCATTTTCGAACACCCAAACTCGTGACTGGTTTTTTGTTTCGGGTTCGTACGCATATATCCAGGATTCGTCACCTGATACGATGTTGTATACAGCATTTGAGGATCCTGCGTGGAATCTTTCGAGAGTTCTGACGCACCAAGTAACGCGAGCCGCTTTTTGCTCTTCACAGAGCAAATGCGGTATCCATCGGGAAAACAACTTTTTTACACCTAATTGTTCATGCAAGATTATTTGTATTTGACTCATGCCAATGTCTAAAGTTGCCTGAATTTCGCGGTATGTCACATGTCGATCTTCCTCAATCAGCTTACGCACAGCATCAACGTTTTCTTGGGTGACTGCAGTTTTTGGACGACCTTGACGGGGATCATCACTGAGCTTGACACGTCCACGTTGAAATTCAGCAAACCAGCGATAAATTGTGGTTTTGGATGGGGCTTCATCACCAAATGCAGAAATCATCCGGTTAACACACTGTTTTTGTGTTAAACCACTTCGAAAGTCATAATAAATCATTGCTCTTGAATTTTCTCGAGTCAATTCCATTTTCTCAACGACTAAACAAGTTTGACAAGACCTTGTGACAAGACCGAGAATCTTTTTTTAAATAATCAAAATCAAAATCAAAAAGTCATTTATTCAGTTTAGGCCCTAGTAAGGCACTTATGAACGTTATGTACATACAGTTGAATTTACCACCGGTTCGGAATACACTTAAACTGAGAAGACTCCGGCAAGAAACTCAGCAAGGTTTTTTTTTTTTTGTGGAAGATCTTTTAATATTACAGCTTTTTTCCAAATACTTATACAATATATACATTATTATTTTATGCTTATTCGTACAATTGTCACTTAGCCAGGGGGATGCAAGTGCAGAGAGAAGCTACTACAACCATATATTCTTGTCTTCCACGTAATGAGCCGCCTTATAGTAGGCTTTGTCAATTAACCTCTGCTTTATGAAATCTTTGAATTTATCATAAGACATTTTAGTTACTTCGAGTGGGATTTTATTATAGAATCGAACGCAATTTCCGAGAAAAGACTTATTAGCTCTAGATAACCTGAATCTAGGTGTCACAATTTTATCTTTATTTCTTGTATTGAAGTTATGGCGGCTACTATTAATTTCAAATAAATTTAAGTTTTTACGGACAAACATAATATTTTCATAAATGTACTGTGACGGTAACGTTAAAATTTTAAATTCCTTGAATCGACTTCGTAGTGATTCGCGAGGACCCAAACAATAGATTGCGCGAATTGCACTTTTCTGCAGAATAAATATAGTTTCAAAGTCTGCAGCTGAGCCCCACAGCAGAAGACTGTAGGACATTAAACTATGGAAATAAGCAAAGTAAACCAACCTGGCTGTAGCCACATCTGTTATTTGTCTAATTTTTCTAACTGCGAAGGCGGCGGAACTCAGTTTACTAGCTAATCTTTCTATATGAGGACCCCATTGTATTTTTAAAATTAATAAATGGTATTCGATTTTTAAAACCAAGGAGTTTTCAATTAAAAAGATTTTAATATGACAGGAACAGTGGAAATATTCCATTCCCGATACTTTTAGTGCAGCCTATGTACCTCAAGGGGTTCGGAAATACAGGACTTTAAAAAACCTGGTAGCTAATATCGGAATCTCGGGCATTTTTTGAGATAATCAAAATCTGCCAGCAGGGTTGGATTCGCCGTCGTTTGTACCCGTTTGTACCAACTTTTTTTTCGTTTGTACCCGTTTGTACCAACTTTTTTTTCGTTTGTACCTCAAGGGGTTCGGAAATACAGGACTTTAAAAAACCTGTTCTCTAATATCGGAATTTCGGGCAGTTTTTGAGATAATCAAAATCTGCCAGCAGGGTTGGATTCGCCGTCGTTTGTACCCGTTTGTACCAACTTTTTTTTCGTTTGTACCTCAAGGGGTTCGGAAATACAGGACTTTAAAAAACCTGGTAGCTAATATCGGAATCTCGGGCATTTTTGGTGATAATCAAAATCTGCAAGCAGGGTTAGATACACCGTCGTTTGTACCCGTTTGTACCATCTTTCTTTTCGTTTGTACCTCAAGGGGTTCGGAAATACAGAACTTTAAAAAACGGTACCTAATATCGGAATCTCGGGCATTTTTGGTGATAATCAAAATCTGCAAGCGGGGTTAGATACACCGTCGTTTGTACCCGTTTGTACCATCTTTCTTTTCGTTTGTACCTCAAGGGGTTCGGAAATACAGAACTTTAAAAAACCTGGTACCTAATATCGGAATCTCGGGCATTTTTGGTGATAATCAAAATCTGCAAGCGGGGTTAGATACACCGTCGTTTGTACCCGTTTGTACCACCTTTCTTTTCGTTTGTACCTCAAGGGGTTCGGAAATACAGGACTTTAAAAAACCTGTTCTCTAATATCGGAATTTCGGGCAGTTTTTGAGATAATCAAAATCTGCCAGCAGGGTTGGATTCACCATCGTTTGTACCCGTTTGTACCAACTTTTTTTTCGTTTGTACCTCAAGGGGTTCGGAAATACAGGACTTTAAAAAACCTGTTCTCTAATATCGGAATTTCGGGCAGTTTTTGAGATAATCAAAATCTGCCAGCAAGGTTGGATTCGCCGTCGTTTGTACCCGTTTGTACCAACTTTTTTTTCGTTTGTACCTCAAGGGGTTCGGAAATACAGGACTTTAAAAACCTGTTCTCTAATATCGGAATTTCGGGCAGTTTTTGAGATAATCAAAATCTGCCAGCAGGGTTGGATTCACCATCGTTTGTACCCGTTTGTACCAACTTTTTTTTCGTTTGTACCTCAAGGGGTTCGGAAATACAGGACTTTAAAAAACCTGTTCTCTAATATCGGAATTTCGGGCAGTTTTTGAGATAATCAAAATCTGCCAGCAGGGTTGGATTCGCCGTCGTTTGTACCCGTTTGTACCAACTTTTTTTTCGTTTGTACCTCAAGGGGTTCGGAAATACAGGACTTTAAAAACCTGTTCTCTAATATCGGAATTTCGGGCAGTTTTTGAGATAATCAAAATCTGCCAGCAGGGTTGAATTCGCCGTCGTTTGTACCCGTTTGTACCAACTTTTTTTTCGTTTGTACCTCAAGGGGTTCGGAAATACAGGACTTTAAAAAACCTGTTCCTAATATCGGAATCTCGGGCATTTTTTGAGATAATCAAAATCTGCCAGCAGGGTTGGATTCACCGTCGTTTGTACCCGTTTGTACCACCTTTCTTTTCGTTTGTACCTCAAGGGGTTCGGAAATACAGGACTTTAAAAAACCTGGTAGCTAATATCGGAATCTCGGGCATTTTTTGAGATAATCAAAATCTGCCAGCAGGGTTGGATTCACCGTCGTTTGTACCCGTTTGTACCACCTTTCTTTTCGTTTGTACCTCAAGGGGTTCGGAAATACAGGACTTTAAAAAACCTGGTAGCTAATATCGGAATCTCGGGCATTTTTTGAGATAATCAAAATCTGCCAGCAGGGTTGGATTCACCGTCGTTTGTACCCGTTTGTACCACCTTTCTTTTCGTTTGTACCTCAAGGGGTTCGGAAATATAGGACTTTAAAAAACCTGGTACCTAATATCGGAATCTCGGGCATTTTTTGAGATAATCAAAATCTGCCAGCAGGGTTGGATTCACCGTCGTTTGTACCCGTTTGTACCATCTTTCTTTTCGTTTGTACCTCAAGGGGTTCGGAAATACAGAACTTTAAAAAACCTGGTACCTAATATCGGAATCTCGGGCATTTTTGGTGATAATCAAAATCTGCAAGCGGGGTTAGATACACCGTCGTTTGTACCCGTTTGTACCATCTTTCTTTTCGTTTGTACCTCAAGGGGTTCGGAAATACAGAACTTTAAAAAACCTGGTACCTAATATCGGAATCTCGGGCATTTTTGGTGATAATCAAAATCTGCAAGCGGGGTTAGATACACCGTCGTTTGTACCCGTTTGTACCACCTTTCTTTTCGTTTGTACCTCAAGGGGTTCGGAAATACAGGACTTTAAAAAACCTGGTAGCTAATATCGGAATCTCGGGCATTTTTTGAGATAATCAAAATCTGCCAGCAGGGTTGGATTCGCCGTCGTTTGTACCCGTTTGTACCAACTTTTTTTTCGTTTGTACCTCAAGGGGTTCGGAAATACAGGACTTTAAAAAACCTGTTCTCTAATATCGGAATCTCGGGCAGTTTTTGGTGATAATCAAAATCTGCCAGCAGGGTTGGATTCACCATCGTTTGTACCCGTTTGTACCAACTTTTTTTTCGTTTGTACCTCAAGGGGTTCGGAAATACAGGACTTTAAAAAACCTGTTCTCTAATATCGGAATTTCGGGCAGTTTTTGAGATAATCAAAATCTGCCAGCAGGGTTGGATTCGCCGTCGTTTGTACCCGTTTGTACCAACTTTTTTTTCGTTTGTACCTCAAGGGGTTCGGAAATACAGGACTTTAAAAAACCTGGTAGCTAATATCGGAATCTCGGGCATTTTTTGAGATAATCAAAATCTGCCAGCAGGGTTGGATTCACCGTCGTTTGTACCCGTTTGTACCACCTTTCTTTTCGTTTGTACCTCAAGGGGTTCGGAAATACAGGACTTTAAAAAACCTGGTAGCTAATATCGGAATCTCGGGCATTTTTTGAGATAATCAAAATCTGCCAGCAGGATTGGATTCACCGTCGTTTGTACCCGTTTGTACCACCTTTCTTTTCGTTTGTACCTCAAGGGGTTCAGAAATATAGGACTTTAAAAAACCTGGTACCTAATATCGGAATCTCGGGCATTTTTTGAGATAATCAAAATCTGCCAGCAGGGTTGGATTCACCGTCGTTTGTACCCGTTTGTACCATCTTTCTTTTCGTTTGTACCTCAAGGGGTTCGGAAATACAGAACTTTAAAAAACCTGGTACCTAATATCGGAATCTCGGGCATTTTTGGTGATAATCAAAATCTGCAAGCGGGGTTAGATACACCGTCGTTTGTACCCGTTTGTACCGTCTTTCTTTTCGTTTGTACCTCAAGGGGTTCGGAAATACAGAACTTTAAAAAACCTGGTACCTAATATCGGAATCTCGGGCATTTTTGGTGATAATCAAAATCTGCAAGCGGGGTTAGATACACCGTCGTTTGTACCCGTTTGTACCACCTTTCTTTTCGTTTGTACCTCAAGGGGTTCGGAAATACAGGACTTTAAAAAACCTGTTCTCTAATATCGGAATTTCGGGCAGTTTTTGAGATAATCAAAATCTGCCAGCAGGGTTGGATTCACCATCGTTTGTACCCGTTTGTACCAACTTTTTTTTCGTTTGTACCTCAAGGGGTTCGGAAATACAGGACTTTAAAAAACCTGTTCTCTAATATCGGAATTTCGGGCAGTTTTTGAGATAATCAAAATCTGCCAGCAGGGTTGGATTCGCCGTCGTTTGTACCCGTTTGTACCAACTTTTTTTTCGTTTGTACCTCAAGGGGTTCGGAAATACAGGACTTTAAAAACCTGTTCTCTAATATCGGAATTTCGGGCAGTTTTTGAGATAATCAAAATCTGCCAGCAGGGTTGGATTCACCATCGTTTGTACCCGTTTGTACCAACTTTTTTTTCGTTTGTACCTCAAGGGGTTCGGAAATACAGGACTTTAAAAAACCTGTTCTCTAATATCGGAATTTCGGGCAGTTTTTGAGATAATCAAAATCTGCCAGCAGGGTTGGATTCGCCGTCGTTTGTACCCGTTTGTACCAACTTTTTTTTCGTTTGTACCTCAAGGGGTTCGGAAATACAGGACTTTAAAAACCTGTTCTCTAATATCGGAATTTCGGGCAGTTTTTGAGATAATCAAAATCTGCCAGCAGGGTTGAATTCGCCGTCGTTTGTACCCGTTTGTACCAACTTTTTTTTCGTTTGTACCTCAAGGGGTTCGGAAATACAGGACTTTAAAAAACCTGTTCCTAATATCGGAATCTCGGGCATTTTTTGAGATAATCAAAATCTGCCAGCAGGGTTGGATTCACCGTCGTTTGTACCCGTTTGTACCACCTTTCTTTTCGTTTGTACCTCAAGGGGTTCGGAAATACAGGACTTTAAAAAACCTGGTAGCTAATATCGGAATCTCGGGCATTTTTTGAGATAATCAAAATCTGCCAGCAGAGTTGGATTCACCGTCGTTTGTACCCGTTTGTACCATCTTTCTTTTCGTTTGTACCTCAAGGGGTTCGGAAATATAGGACTTTAAAAAACCTGGTAGCTAATATCGGAATCTCGGGCATTTTTGGTGATAATCATAATCTGCAAGCAGGGTTAGATACACCGTCGTTTGTACCCGTTTGTACCATCTTTCTTTTCGTTTGTACCTCAAGGGGTTCGGAAATACAGAACTTTAAAAAACCTGGTACCTAATATCGGAATCTCGGGCATTTTTGTTGATAATCAAAATCTGCCAGCAGGGTTGGATTCACCGTCGTTTGTACCCGTTTGTACCACCTTTCTTTTCGTTTGTAGATTTTGATTATCTCAAAAAATGCCCGAGATTCCGATATTAGGGACTAGGTTTTTTAAAGTCCTGTATTTCCAAACCCCTTGAGGTACAAACGAAATGAAAGATGGTACAAGCAAGTACATACCCAGTACAAAAATATGCATTAACAAAAAAAAAACAATATCTTCAAGTCGGGTTCCGAGCATTTTTCAACCCCCCGTATCTCCGAAACCCTTGAGGTACAAACGAAAATAAAGTTGGTACAAACAGGTACATACGGTGTACTAACATATGCAAAAATAAAAATAACGATATCTTCAAGTCGGGTTCTGAGCATTTGTCAACCCCTCGTATCTCCGAACCCCTTGAGGTACAAACGAAAAAAAAGTTGGTACAAACAGGTACATACGGAGTACTAACATATGCAAAAATAAAAATAACGATATCTTCAAGTCGGGTTCTGAGCATTTTTCAACCCCCCGTATCTCCGAACCCCTTGAGGTACAAACGAAAAAAAAGTTGGTACAAACAGGTACATACGGAGTACTAACATATGCAAAAATAAAAATAACGATATCTTCAAGTCGGGTTCTGAGCATTTTTCAACCCCCCGTATCTCCGAACCCCTTGAGGTACAAACGAAAAAAAAGTTGGTACAAACAGGTACATACGGAGTACAAACATATGCAAAAAAAAAAATTACAATATCTTCAAGTCGGGTTCCAGGTTCACACAGGTGTTTGCAGCCAGCGTTGCAGTAATGCAAACGCTTCTGAACATTGCTATTGTTGTTAATAGTCTAGTTTTCATCTCTGATGCGGCGACCAGTGATACAACGGCTCAAGATGATGAGACCGTGTATAGAGATAGTCAACCAAGAAGCAATACAGTACTTGATTGCAATGAATAATAACAAAAGAATTCGGGCGGTATATGCGTAGCGAAATTTTCCACTTGTATCGCATTATCGTGTTTTATCGGCGACACGAAATATAACACTTGTTTACATGTGTTTTGCTACTTGTTTCTGATAGGGTAAGTGATTTGTCAAATTGGAGGACGTGCAGTTTTGTAGGTAGCGATTGTGAATATTGAAAAATTGTGAATTTCGATTATCAGAAAAGGTATTTATGTGATGTAAAGATTTTCACGCTGAGTTTCTTCAAAAGAAGACGGGAAAAATGAAAGTAACCCAAAGTAAAAAGAGCGACTACCTTAGTCGCTGTTATTTTCTTATGGCTGTTCTGCCTCTCACAAGGCCTTCCCTTTTCCATCCTACTACGCTCCCTTGGCTCCACTTATACCTTCTCTGTTTGTTTACCACCTAATGATGGTGAGTGCCAAGCATTAGCTTCGATCACTTCTTCACTCACCACTGCTTCTTAGCAGCTCAAAATATCTTCTCGGGTTACCATGACGACTGCTTCTTTAAGACATGGCCCCCAATTCTCGCGCTTTCGACATTAATGTCACATAGCAATTAATAAAAAAACATGGCGGATATCTTAAATGATCTATACATCTTGACAGAAGATCGCCATGTTTTACGCCAAATGTCTGTTCGACATCGATGTCGAAAGTGCGAAAATTGGGGGCCATGAATTCACTGCTACAATTGATTTTAGGAAAGGCCATTAGGAAACTTTTGAAAGCCGATGACTGTGATACTATATATAGAAATTATTTAATGAAGAACTGACGAAACGACAAATCCCTCTGCAAAATGGCGTCAGTTAATAAATAACGTAATACGGAAATGAGTACTTGAGGAAAATTTATATGGTATAGATTTTCCCTTTCATAACACTGATTTATTTTAATCATACTTGGAATATATTTTTGAATAGTGAGACTTTTATATAGAGATAATTTTATCCTTGTTTTCGACGCTGATGGTATTCGTTTGACGTCCTCTGCTGGACCCTTAGCCTTTTCTATCCATCATAAGCAAAAATCCGCTGTTTGTCACGATCCAGGTCTTTGGTCTACCTGTCAAAGGATTTTTTATGCATATCAGTAGTTCGAATGATATTTTATTTGAGTTTGGATTATCGGAAATCAACAACTTATAGTTAGGAGTTGATTGGTAATTAATCACCCAAATATTTTACGGGTGAAAGTAACTGTTTGTTTATTACCTAGTCAAGACCGACCGCGATAAGATTTGGCTTGCTAGCCTAGGCTACTTTTTCATCCTGGGCACAGTGCCTAACTCTTCGATAACCTGATTTTAGCGGTTTCGGTATAGTTTTTCATCATCATCATCACATATAATGTCCCACTACTGAGCACAGGCCTCCTTTCACAAATGAAGGTGAAAGGGAATGGGCAATACTCCACCACGCGTGCCCACTGCGGATCGGTTGAGGTAGGCTAGTGGTCAACCTACTGTTATAGTTTGTGTATAGTTTTTATTAAAGTGGAACTCCTGTCAATTTATAATCTCTACTAAAATATATTATGTTGTTTTTGTTAAAATATTGTTGTTTTGCTCTTTGACCGATAGCGCTAATCCCAACAATAGTCAGAGTAAAGATAAAAAATCACGTGCATTCAATTGGCAACATTTGGAAATCGTATTCTGGTATGACGTCATTCCAACCAGCTCGAAGTCCACAGGATAAAATGTCGCTTCGTTATTAGGGTTCCGTATCCAAAGGGTGCCAAACGGGACCCTATTACTAAAACTCTGCTGTCCGTCCGTCCGTCTGTCTGTCAGTGAGCTGTATCTCATGAACGGTAATAGGTAGATAACCGAAATTTTCAGAGAATATTTATTTCTATTTATTAATATTGTACTGAACCCTCGGTTTGCGCGTCCGACTCGGACTTGGCTGGTTACTATATACTACATAACTACATACTATACAGGTCGTTGTTTTGGTCAGCGACGAGCGACTCAGGGTCGATACTACACATGATACTGGTGCTAAAAATTTTTTTAAAAAAATACTTTATTTTTTTTTAATTATAAAAATAAAAAAATTAAAATTTTGAAAATCATGTAATAAGCTAAAGTGTAGACATAATACTCAACGGGAGTGCGAGGGAGTAAAGGGGTGGGGCGATGGCGGCTTGCACCTAGCTCTAGTCTGTGCACGTGCCGAGTGACCATACTTTACGGTAATTTTATTTCAAATTGAATAAGGTATTTCTCAACGCATTTACAGTATTTAATGGAATTAAGTCCATTTTTGGGGAATATATTATTTGTACTACCGCTCCTGGGTCGCTTGTCGCCGACCAAAACAACACCCTGTATACTGCTAAGCAAACACGCATACAGCCGGCTTGTGGCAAGCGGGTTCCGTAGCAGCTTGTAAACGCTTACAACACGGGTGGTATCTTTATTGTTGGAGTCAAGTAAAAGCTTAGAACAAACAATTATTATGTGATAATTTCGTTCTGTGATCTGTGCTCACGTAACGTAACCTCATACTGCGGTTCACAACACCAACTGCAGGGCTAAGCAGATTTTGCTGGTACAGCAGAAAAATTTAATTAAATTATAATTTTTTTGGGGTTCCGTAGCCAAATGGCAAAAAACGGAACCCTTATGGATTCGTCATGTCTGTCTGTCTGTCCGTCCGTTTGTCACATCCACTTTTTTCCGAAATTATAAGAACTATACTGTTGAAACATGGTAAGTAGATGTATTCTGTGAACCGCATTAGGATTTTCACACAAATATAGAAAAAAAAGCAATAAATTTTGGGGGTTCCCCATATTTAGAACTGAAACTCAAAAAATTTTTTCTTCATAGCCATACATGTGGGGTATCTATGGATAGGTCTTCAAAAATGATATTGAGGTTTCTAATATATTTTTTTTCTAAACTGAATAGTTTGCGCGAGAGACACTTCCAAAGTGGTAAAATGTGTGTCTCCCCCTGTAACTTCTAAAATAAGAGAATGATAAAACTTAAAAAAAATATATGATGTACATTACCATGCAAACTTCCACCGAATATTGGTTTGAACGACATCTAGTAAGTAGTTTTTTTTAATACATCATAAATCGTAAACCGCAATTTACCTTTCATTCAATCAACACAAATATAAAAAAAACATGTTTATATAATGTTACTTGCTGCTACGGAACCCTTCATGGGCGAGTCCGACTCGCACTTGGCCGCTTTTATTAAATACTTATAGAAACAAGGATATGAGCCAAGGATGTACAGCACCCCATTAATAATATCGATACGGAACTCGAATATAAAAATCACGTGAACTATTCATTACATTACCAATTACCAGGCATTTAGCACTTCATTAGAGCTGGGCATATCGATAAATATTATTATTATCGACATTGGAGGACGCACTGCAAGTTAGCACAAACTTAGGTAACTAGGTGAGGCAATGATGGACGAGAAATTGTAAAGTCGCGTTTATGTGGATTTAGTTGTGGGTGTTGGAAAATGAGGGCTGATGGCCTGGATTGACAGCTCAATTTTATGTTTAGCGATTTTGATATTTATCAAAAAGTTAAACATTGATGTATTCCCATTCTCATATATTTTGCATTGCAAATCTTAAAAAAGTGCTGAGTACCATATATTTTTCGTTGCAAGCTTTTGCAACAAACGAGTGTTTTAGCGTTTACAAATTGTTGCAAGTAGTATTGCCCTTTAAGCCAAGAATGAAATCAACAATATCTTTTTTGCTGTCCTTATAACACAAACGTAAATGGATGCTAATAAAATTCACACAATACCAAAACCGTCACAAGAAATACCTTTTATTTAATTGTCTGTGGGCGTGTTGGCGATGATGCACGCAGCCTAACTCTTCAGCGCTTCAGCACGTCGGCACGGCCGGCTCTCGATTAGTTTAGTCCACCTGGACCGCGCTCACAAACCAGACACTAACATTTCGAAAATAAAGGACACACGAAGCGGCCGTGGCTGCTTTTGTAAAAAATATTTTTCGATTTTTTTGCGATTATGCCCAAATGATATTTAACCTTGTGTGCGGGGATATAAAGTGCGTTTTTGATCGACGTGGAATAGACTTTTGAATAGTGAAGTGAAAGAAAGTGGTGAAGTGATAATATTTTGGAAAAGTTTTTATTTTTTTAACTCAATTCGAAATATGAGTTTTCACTAAAACTCACTGTTCCGACCTTTAATTTTCTTTATATTCTTATCAAATTTTGAGTTGATATTTTCGATTTGGAAAATTTTGGTAAATTAGTTTTCGTTTCTTATTTTGTTTTGCGCTAAACTTGTTAGTTTATTGATATTATTATTGACATGCGTACCTACATTTACCTTCGACTTTTTGTCCATTTTTATATGATAACTAATATCTTATATCCCAGTTTTCCTTGACAATTACCGCAATCATGTAGGTATTTCGTACAATGATGTTATTTTATTATTGATTGATATATAACACTAAAAGCCTGCTTGATAAGGTTATCACAACCAAATTGCAAAGTCAGTGAAGCAATAAATAAAAAACCTGGCGAATCTCCATTCAGGCAAAAGATTGCTTATCGAATAGTAACATCAGACGTTGACTTTAACGAAGAAATTGTGTTAGTGTATATATTATATATAATTCTCCATTTTTTATGATCTAGAGTGTTTAATTAAATGCATTAAATTCGAAAATTTATCACTTTATCATAATTATAAAAATATCGATAAAATAGAAAGCCCGCGCAACCCTATGCAAGAAACAGTGTTTTAAAGTTTATACTAAGTTGAAGTGGTATCCAAGATGGGATTGAAAAGGCAGACATTGGTCTCCGGTGATACTTCCGAAGAGGAGATTGGACATAGCTACTTGGGAACTTTGGTAAGTTTACCATAGAATAGAAAGTTATCCAGAAACCTAAACTCAAGTACAAAAGAGATTACACTCGTTTTTCTAAGCAGCAGTGCAATCTATACTAATATGGTAAAGCGGGAGAGTTTTTTGTTTGTTTAAACGGATTAATCTCTGGAACTACCAGTCGGATTCGAAAAATTCTTTCACTAATAGGAAGCTACATTATCCCCGAGTATTATAAACTTTTTATCCCGGGAACGCGGGTGCAACCGCGCGAGACAGCTAGTTTAGCATTACAAAAAGGCAAATTAACTGGCTGAAAAAAATTACATTTTGTAATTTGGCTTAAATCAATTGAAGTACATTGATTTGTCCAAAAACTAAATATTGTTTTTTTGGAATGAAATCCAACAATAGGTACAACATGTGCCTAATTACGAAGTATTTCATGAGCCCCGCATAATTAGTTCATAAAAATAGCATGTATCGACATTCGTTAAATATTTACATTGCATTTAATCTTTCTAGTTTATTTATCTAGTTATATTCTGAGGTGCCAATAACAATTATTCATTTTAAACTCATTAGAACTTCTATAAAAAAAATCTTTATTTTGATTGGATTTCCCTGTACGATTGACAGTACTAAAACTTGTCTCTTTATCAGCTTTTGGACCGCAATTCCTCTGTCCTTAGTCATATCAATTCACATGGCTAATAGTCTTTACCATTTAGTCTTTAGTGTCAATTTCTTTTTAATATGTTCAACGATTTACATTATAAACAGGTTAGATTATTTAATTAAATATCGCTTCGTATCATCCGTTACCTAAACGTGAGCAATGTTTGTGATTTATAAATTTTTGTTTTGGAAAGTTCTCTTTACGTCGTCTTCATCATATCCATCTGCAATCTTATTTGGAGTTTGCGCAATATGTAGACTTCGATTAATTCATTCCAAAATCTTGGCTTGGTCGATTGTGTGAAAGATGATATGGGTAAGAATGGAGTGGATGCTGGTATGACGGATAGAAGAGACGAATGGAAGAAGCGTACATACTGCGCCGACCCCAAATGATTGGGAACTGGAGAGGTGGCTTACTGTGATAGGTGGTAATGTGATCGAAGGTGGTAATCTATCTTAGAAGGGCTCTCAACGTACGCTGGGACGCACTGGTTCTTTACCAGATCTTGGGTTGCTAGCCAGCCAGGCGAATTCAACAAAGTACCCTATTACCGTGTTATAGTTTCCTGACGAAGATTTTCTTCACTGAAAGCTGATACATCCTGTAGGATTCTAACCTACGAGCGATCATCGCCTCACTCTTCACATGAGCCATCCATCTCTTCTTCAAAATACTTCAGCTTTTCAATTATCATTCTTACAATAATTAATAAACGAAATCCCTCATGTTACCGTTACTAAACATATAATCTTTAAATTATAAATTCTATTGCATCAACATCCTCAGTAAACGTAAAGGGGGAATACCCTTGTGCGGTTTCTATTACGTTCTTAGTTCAGGTTACCAATGCAATGAACTACCTGAGATTGTAACTGGTTATGTTCTTAACATTAACAGATATATAATTATCTCTAATAGAAGTAATTACATTAAATTCATCGATTACTTCTGTATTGCATCGATTTATTTCTTTAATCGATTCATCTTTTTTGGCAGAAAAAATGCATCCTTTTTCATCAATAAAAGATGGACAGGTAGAAGTTATTTTTTGAATGACAAATCACTGCTTAAAAAATGTCGGTTTGAACGGCTTTTTTTTTTTGTTTTTTAAAACAAGTATCAATCGTACACTACCATGTAGCGACTTGACCAACAGGTTTTCTGTTTTCTGCAATATTTGTAAAGTAGGTCATAATTTCATTTGCATTGATGTGATGTACGTTGAGATTGAGGGTTCCTTAGGAAAAGCGAACCTTTCTTAAGCCATTATATAAACATCCTGAGTGTTATTAGAGGACTTTTCAGTAACGGTTCAAACGTCCTCATTAAGATTATCATTGTCTTCTTCTAATACAGGAGCCCCTAATTCTCCTACATCAAGAGTTTCTGTATACTACTAGCTTAACTACTAAGTGCTTTGACGTATGACTCAAACATTTCGACACTTACCCAAAAACTCGATACCTATCTAGATTCTCGTGATTTCTCACTTAGATCGATGGTTTTGGATCATAATGCTAATTTGGCTAGTTTGAGTACCACTACTAATTAACAATTTGCACATTTTAGCAGCCCATCATGTGATTATTGCGCTATTGTTTTACACAATTTGGCAATAAACACGTGCAAATCATTTTGCGTTAGAGGTGTAAATTATTTCCATTCTAATAATTTTCTTTTGTTAGTATTATATTAGCATTGTGATTTGTGATCTTATCTACAATCCATATCTTTTCGTCCAAATCTTTACAATATATGAGGTCATATATAAGGCGTCTAATAGCCCCTCATAAAGGTCTCGTTGATCTGGTTCGGTGAGCAAAATCTTCATAATGAAACCTAAAGGCCCGCACTGGGCTCACGTGGTAGACTTTGGTATTCCTTCTAGTTAAGCTTCTGCCACTGCAGAAAGCGTTGGGTAGAAATGGCTGAACTCCATTTCTTCACATCGAATGTTTTGTCGTGGTGGATATTTATTTTTTGATGACTTTCTCGCTTATTAGTAATTGATGGCAAGCAATTGCACGAAGAACCTTAATTTTTGGCAAGAAAAACCCAATTATTTATTACACCAATTTCAAAATTCGCTGCTGCCTGCGCAAAGTCATAAATTTTGATTACCATCTTTGGACTTAATAATACATAACGGTACCCTTTTTTATTCGCTCATATTTCATTTTGTATAAAATTTATTATCACTGAAGTTTTTGCATCCTTAAATTCAATTAAGTATCTTGATTTTGATCTGCAATTAGATCCTACATTAGGGTCTTAATTCTCGCATCGATATTCAGTTTTGCGACTGTTTTGACTTCATCTCTTAAAGATTTTGATTCCAATTGTGTCTCAGTTTCAAATAATCCTGTAATTGTTCCCTAATCGACATCACCAGGGTATAACCTACTCAACACATAGGATATAAAGTTATCAGTCAATGAAATGTAATGATTGTAGTGACATAATAAATACAACACAAAAGGTAATAAATTGTATAACAATTATTATCAACAAATTTTATTACTTTATTACTGTTGATCACCCATTGTCAGTGAGATCGTCAACAATTTAAGTTATGTAAAGATTAACATCGCTTAATTCTGTAGAAATGACGGTACACATTTGCTACTAGATTATCTTGTTCTTGGTCACAGTCGTTTTCCTGATTGAGAGGTCCCTTAGATATTTCTTTTTCGAACATCTGTACGAAGTCTGATATCGTGGATTTAAGTGAAATATTATCAACACCATGATGTAAATTTTCTTAAATCTATTTTACGTTAGTTTCTTAGTTCAGACAATAAATACCCTCACTTTTATTATCCTGGTCGGTTTCGCTTAGGATAATGATCATCATATTTTTAGTTATTATCATAGTAACAGACCGTGTATGTCTTTTATCCGGCCGTGATCTCTTTCACAGAGTTTTTAATACCTGACATTATTTTACAAGTATTATTGATACTTAAATGGATATGTACAATTTAATAAACGTCAATACTCAATGCTTTCATTAACAACATGGTATTGGCAGGTATTGCGTTGTAATATCTTCATAAGAATGATATCGAAGTCTTGCTGGAAAGTACTGGGGAAGATGGTCTCATACTAGATGGTCCACTTGCACCTTGATGTCAATTACTGCTCTGTTGCTTTAGGGCTTTAGGAGAGCAATTATGAAGGTCGAAGTTATTGAATTTATCACCAGTTGGGAAGTCAGTCTTCAATTAAGGACAAATGGAGCAAATATACACAATTTAGGTGATCTAGGTATCTTTTCAGCAGTAGGTTGGGCTCTTCGTTATGTTATTATGATGTCAGAGGACAGAAGTTTTAATTTCGTCAAAGATTTTTCCCCGGTTTTTCTTACTAATGCTTCAAAATTCGCCTTTCTTTGTCCGTCCAATATATCTCTACCACTTTTCATGATTCTTGTTATAAGTGTACCGATTTCACTTTTATGTTACCTCCCAATCCTGCTCACACCAATATGATCAATGCAAAAACAATATAACTGTTTATTGGACGTATTTCGTATTTTATTTCACTTTAACTACACCAAATAAATGTTTGTTGTTTACTGTTGTAATAACTTTAATGACGTACTCTCAATTATCTTGGAATTTGTCGTTTTCACATTAATTATCCTTTTTATTTGCGACAGTTATGTAATTTAATCAATGATATTATAATAGAGATATGCTACCCTCATATTAAGCGGCGTTCAGTTATTGTTGAATTAGGTGAATGCGATAGATAATACGGAACATATGATACAGAAAGAGATAGCTATATATAGCCGCTAAGCAAAATTACGACAATTGTCTGAATTTGTCTGCAACAATTAGCGTGCGTTAATGCGATATCTACCTCTTTTTATTATAATATCATTGAGTTTAATGGATTATAATCCTGATGGTGATAAATTGCAACTTTTTAAGATTAAGATTATTGGTAGCAGAGCTTAGAAACTGGTAAGTCATAACCATTTACAACTAGTAGGGCACTTATGAAGGTCAAAGCTACTGAAGTTACCACCAGTTCATAAGTCGGCCTTCAACTGAGAAGGCCGACATACGGACAGGCAAGAAACGCAGCAAGGTTACATTTCTCAAAAAAATTTTTGAACATTCCGACTATATTGTTATTTTTGTCTTTTTGGTAAGCATACAGAGCCTCTAAAGCAGTGATTCCTAAAGTGGTCCAGGTAGCACTAGGGGTTGGGGGGTCACTCGACGGGGTCCACGTTAGATCTAATCTTCACATTTTTGACGAGTTTCGGTAATATGGTAGAAATGTACCCCCCACCGAAACCAGAAAATTTTCAAAGTGGTCTACGAGATAAAAACGTTTTGGTACCTCTGCTCTAAAGGACTTTCAAATATAGCACACTGGAAGTTACCTAATGGCAGATTCTATAATTTCCTAACGATTTTTTTGATCACCAAAAATATCAAGATTGTCTGCTAGGGTAGCGACTGAAGTACCAAACATACCACATTGTCATAACACCCCAAAATCTCAAAACAAACGCCTTACCGTTTTCATATATCTGCTAGTTCGGGTAATCATTTACAAACTTTATATGATGCTACATGAAATCAACCACATGATATCTACAGTTATATATAAAACCCTATCCAGACCCAAACAATCAGAAAAAACTACAGCAAAGGCTGAACCTAACGTGAATTTGCTACGAGTTATCAAGATAGGTAGTACCATATAAGTCATAATACTAGTTTATGCAACAGATCGCGCGATAGTGGGTGCAGCTGCCGCTGTCGACTGATTTATAGATAACTTGCTTTTGCTGGCCACTGGAGTAGTATTGCCATACAATAAGAATACTAATCTGAGTTTTTGGTGGGAACTTTCAAAGTTTCGTTTTATTTTTGAGCTTCCTTAGTGGCGCTTAATCCAAGTGAAGTGAAATTTTCAAGTTAAGTGAAGTGAAATTTTCAAGTTGTCTCACAAGTCTGTGAAATAGTATATTACTCACCTAGGGCAGGAAAGTAAGAAATGTGTCAGACAGATCACACGTAATAGTTGGCCGAGGTCGACAAACATGTGATCTGAGGCTTTCTTATTTCCTGCCCAAGGTGTATATTCTATTTTTCTCCTCGACGGAGGTGGAAAGCGGCATTTTCGTTTAGCGCAGCGGGACAAAAGTTGACGCTTTCCGCCCGGAGAGGAGAAAAGTAATATTTTTTACTTATGTCTGACTTGTACGGACTGTGACTGACTTGACTATATCCTTATGATTTGGTTACCGTGCTGAAAACTAAAAGGAGAATACTAATAATTATCAGTTCTTTCGAATTGCGCAATTTTGGTATTGTTTTTATTATCATTTATAGAATTTCTTCCGGAATGTTTATTGTACATAAGTATACATTACCCGCGTGAAGCCGGGGCAAATCGCTAGTATACAGGGTGTTGTTTTGGTCAGCGACAAGCGACCCAGGAGCGGTAGTACAAAATATATATTCCCCAAAAATGGACTTAATTCCATTAAATATTGTAAATATGTTGAGAAATACCTTATTCAATTTGAAATAAAATTACCGCAAAGTATGGTTACTAGGCACGTGCACAGACTAGAGCTAGGTGCAAGCCGCCATCGCCCCACCCCTTTACTCCCTCGTACTCCCGCTGAGTATTATGTCTACACTTTAGCTTATTACATGATTTTCAAAATTTTATTTTTTTTATTTTTATTATTAAAAAAAAATAAAGTATTTTTTTTATATTTTTTTTAGCACCAGTATCATTTGTATTATCGACCCTGAGTCGCTCGTCGCTGACCAAAACAACGACCTGTATAATATGTATACGAATCTATACAAGAGTATGGTACTCTGTGCACTAACTTAGTTTACTTCGCAGACATAAATCTAAATAGGTAACGCAAGTCCCTCCATCCATACGTATGAAAACCAAGCGTGCCACTTTTTTTGTACCTACCATAATGTCACAAGATTGATTTATTTAGGTTGGCATTTGATTTTTAACATGAAAATGAAGCTATCCTATTAGTCAGCTAAACATATCCCTCGCTACATATCTCTGGTGGACATTCAGCCTTCTGCGAGTTCCCTGTCTGCGCGAAACAGTTTCAAAATTAGAACATTGTGTTCCCTTTTTACACAGATTTTCACACGCGAAGTACATACACTCGCGTCATCTATTTAGATGTATATCTGTGGTTTACTTTGTAATTTTTTGATTTTTGCAACATTGCATGTTGTATTGAAAAAATCGCATTGATGAAAATTGAAACGCCTTCAAATATTTCATCAATAGATAATGAAGTCATCAACGTGTGAACTACAAATAATATTAACACAGATAAGTTAATTTATATGTTGTTTAACTATCACTTTCCCTCAGTACGTGACGTTGCTGATAACAGTCATGTGACCGACGAACAAACACGTATATTTACATTTGTATTTGCTGTGATTGTTTATGTTGACATTTGACCGGTTGTTGGTAACGACCACGTGGTTGCTATGACTCGTACGTTAATGGACGATGGCCTTTCTAAAGTATCTAATAAATTAAAGGTAATTGACTCATTATTGAGAAAAATATGCTAAAGTAAAAAGATAATTAATTTTTCATTTTTGCTTCAACTACCATAAACAAAAATTATTAAAAGAAACAAAAAAACCCGTCTGCGTAAAACAAAAATTTACTGAAAAGAGAAAATCAAGATCTTTAATCTATAGAATTTTGAATATAACTTGAATGCTATGAGGTATTGCAGTCGGGGATAAACCAATAACCTAAGTATGTATTTTTTTTGTAATATTAGTTTATCCCCGACTGCGACACCTTATAGCATTCAAGTTATATTCAAAATTCTATAGATTAAGGCCCAGAATACTCTCGAGCAGATTTCAGTTTTCACCCTTGCGCCACATTTTCACATAATATTATGCGGAAATTACAGGAACTAAGCAAACAAAAAATACTAGCTCCCTCTATTTAGAAGTGCTTCATTGCAAACAAACAATTAAACATGATACACCGCCATCTAAACATTTCCGCGAGAACGACGCTTTTTGAATTGGACACAGTAAAATGTAAACAGTAGACAAACTGCAGACAAACATTACAAATATAATTTTTCAAATACTTTAAAAAACTTTTGAAGTATTTGAAAAATTATATTTGTAATGTTTGTTTGTTGGGCCAGTTGGCGTAGTTGGTTAAGATTTCACGCCGCCGATCTTATGTTTGATTCCCACCAAGGATATGCATCTGTGTGCATGAACATGTTTGCATGTCCCGAGTCTGAGTGTAAATATGTATAGTAAGTACTAGCAACCCGCCCCGGCTTCGCACGGGTACAATGTCATAATGTGGTGTCAGTGGAGCGATTTGCGCGACCGCCCACGCCACCCGATCACGGTATCGCGACTGTTTCTTGCTAATTTTAAATCTGTGATATCATTTAAAATATTAATGATAATTATTTGCTGTAAAGCATTGAGCTATTATTACCACGTATAGAGATGCTATCATAAGCAAAGCTTATGTCCCATTTCTTTAGAGTCGACTAAAGGTTTCTTTAGCACTGAAACAATAATTAGTCGTCAAAGCAGACAGTAGAAACACGTAGCGCTATTAGAAAGCTTTTAGGAGTATTTTTCTCGCAAACACCGTTATTTTCACGGCGCTTACGCGTTTCGTTCATCGTTTTATGTGTGTTTTGTTCAGTGTGGCCGGATGGCCTCACTTGAACGGAACATAGTTGTGATGTGTGGCATCTTCTCTTTACGTAGTACTAATGAGGATCTATCTGATGGATAAAACTGCAAAACCCGTTGCGTGATTTAGAGTTGATAAACAGAGAGACAAACAGACGCGGAAAACGACTTCTTTTTATACTATTTACAAGTTCTGCTTAGTTTGGGATCAGGTAGCCGTGTGTGAAAAATGTCTCAAGATATTTATTTTTAAAAGTTGATACTTACGATAATATTTCTCAGGTTAGGTAATTGTCTCCCAAAACCAGAATTCTTTTACATACGCTACTTAGGTAATTGTCGTCGGGTCACGAAACTAAGCGTTTTATCTAAATACAATTTGTGTTCTATAAATTCGGAGAAAACAGGCTGTGACAAATGGACAGACAGGAGAGTATCCTACTCGTATACAGCTGTGAGCTTTCATAATGTGAACAAATTAAAAGGAGGGAAACTATGTTGAATTTTATCGACCGTTTTTTAAATTACTTTTTATGTATTTTTTAAATTCTTGTTCACTACAGTGATCACCACGTTAACAAAACTATGTAACTTTAATTACTTATTAAACTTAGCGATATATCACAATGCAACAAACTTAATATAATTTAAAAAAAAAACAAGACGTCCTCATAAAATGAAAATTGAGGCAAAAATACAGCCCTCAATCGAGATATTATATGTTATTTTGACAAATAAACAGGTTTTCTTCCATCACGTTTTACAATAATTGTAGAATTTCTCAATAAAATGCCCTCTTTACCTACCATTTTTAGTCATCATCATATCAGCCTAATGCTATCCACTGCTGAACATAGGCCTTCCCCATTAACTTCCACTTCGAGCGGTTTTGGGCCGCTTGAATCCAGCAGCGCCCAGTGACTCTGACCAGGTCGCCGGTCCATCTGGTGGGAGGTCGTCCTGCATGGTGTCCCCTTCCAGTTAGTGGTCGCCACTCTAGAAACTTCCATCCCCATCGGTTATCGGTTCTTCAAGCGATGTGGCCTACCCATTGTCACATCAACTTACTAACTCTACGAGCTATATACATATTTTTTGTTCTCCTACGAATGTCCTCTCGAATGTGTTTCGGATCCTGTAGAGAAATTCCAAGCATAGCTCATTCCATAGCTTGCTGAGTGACTCTGAGCTTATTTATGCGGCCAGCAGTGAAAGACCACGTCTATGTTCCGTATGTCATCACTGGTAACACGCATTGATTGAAATCCTTTCGTCTTAAGACTCTGACTCTGAGGTATTCTGGACTTGAAGATATGCCGTAGCTTCCCGAACGCTGTCTAGCCCAGTTGGATTCTTCCGTTGACCTCTTTGTCGAAGTTGAACCTACCTTGTTGGACAATTTGTCCTAGGTAAACATACTCTACAACTTCGAGAGCAGTGTTCCCAATAATCACGGGTATTGGCGGAATATGAATATTAGACATAATTTTTGTCTTGTATATTTTCATCTTGACCTGTTAAGAAACTCTTGAGATCATTGAGCATGATGTTCAAAGCTTTCAGCGATTCCCGCCATTATGACTATTTCGTCGGCAAGTCGAAGGTGAGAGATGTGTTCACCGTTGATGTTGATGCCATAACCCTTCCAGTTCAAGAGCTTGAACACATCCTCCATTGCAGTGGTAAAGGTTCCGGGGAAATTACATCACCCTGTCTTTCACCCTTCTGCAACTGGATTGATCTCGTACTCTCGTCCTGTACTCGGATTCACATAGTGGCTTTGCTGTACAATCACTTTCAACAATTCGATATAGCGATAGTCGATTTAGCACCGCTGTAGACTCTGTAATACCGCCCATGTCTCAACTGAATTTAAGGCTTTTTCATAGTCATCATACACAAGGCATAACGGTTGAATATATGTATTTGATCTATGGTACTAAAGCCTTTACGGAAACCAGCTTTTTCGGGAGGCTGGAAGTCTTCAAACCTACGTGCAAGACAATTCGTAATAACCCCCGAAAACAACTTATAAATGTGGTTTAGGAAGGATATGGGGCGGTAGTTCTTCAATAGGGCCTTATCGCTTTTTTTGAAGAAGAGTACCACCATTTATTTCCTCTCCATACTTCTGGTATTGTACCTAGGGCATAAATCTCGGAATATCGCAATATTGGAATCTCGGCACCGTGCATAAGGACTTCTTTTTATAAAGCTGGCAGGTGAGGTGATACTTCTGAGCGATCGCTGTCAAATTTATTGAGCGGTATCACCGAGGTATGTAAATGTAACATAATTGCATTTTTGAGCAATGAGGATCATTTACGTTCAAAAGTATCCTTTGTCCTTCTCCACTAATTGAACTATCTCCCTGCCAAATTGTATTTAAATCTGTTCAGTGGTTAAGCCGTGAAAAGGTTACAAACTGACAAATATCCAGTTGCGTGGTGGCCGAATTATGACGTCAACGTTAATGTACAAGCGGGAGCGAGGGTATTAATTAAGCTGTTTTTAAAACTTTAATAACTTCGTCATTTATTGATGGATATTAATAATTTAAAAAACATTATGCTCAAAAAGGTTATGTGCATCCTCTGTAGTAATAAAAAAGTTATCATTTTGTTATGTGAATGATCCTTATTGCAGGCATCTAACTCGAAAAGCTATTTTGACCCATATATTATAAAATTTCCCGCCTCATGCTAAGCATCCACCTTAAGGAAGTATTATATAATGGTTTGGAAAAAAAGTTATTCCAATTTTTTTACTTTTATTGATATAATACTGTGCCTGGCTCACTGATTGGCTGAAAAAACTAAGCTACCGGTGGTTAGGGTTGCAGAAACAGGAACCTCCTCACAATACGAGCTGTATCGAGGAATACTGCCGAGAGCCGAGAGGCTTTCGGCCATCAGGCCATTGACCGTTACGACAATCGGCACAATGATAGCCGAGCTCACTACTAGTAATTGTAAATATACGATGGCTTCACATTCCAACTAATCAGTCCAGTAAGTACTAGAAACTTAGTCAACGTAAGATGTGTAATATTTTCCTTACTGTTCTAATTTTACTGTGCCATTGTCATATGACGACTACGCGAGTGGACCACAATAATACAATGAATATAAAAGTTTATCGGCTCGACTCGATAACTACAGATGACTCGATGACCGCAGTAGAGGCAGTCATGCCCGCGCCGACTTCGGGGCACCTACTGTTACCAGTATCAGTCAACCTACCTTTCATACCTTTTCTTTGATCTCAAAATAAACAATATTTAATGAGGTATTATTTAATCAGGTAACTAACTAAATAGGTAATTCTAATGCTCATTAAAAATAATATATATTGCTCATTTTTCATTTCGCATGATTTGATAAAAAAAATAAAGAAAAACATTTTGCGGGATTTGAATCATCACCTCCTTCAGTCGGGAGTACATAAATACCCCGCGCCTTAGCCCCCTAGGCTACCCTAACCATACCTTTCATAGACGAAAATAAGAATTAGTCTCTGTCAGTACCACGACATGCCTCGGTGACAATTATCAAAAGCATCAATCATAACAGATTTTATTTTATATATTTTTATTTATAACAAGCAAATAATAGGCTCAATTGCCTTAATTTAGCTAGCATGCATTTTCCAGTGCCTTCTAAAGATAATTTGATATGATTTTTTACTAATTTGAGAGGGTTTTATGTATGTGAAAATTCTGAAAAAAAATTACACAGGTCCGTCTAGCAACGCGGATCGCCGCGGAATGCGAGTGAGCGCGAAGCAAAATACGCGAGTTGCAGGACAATAGAGTGCGGTATGATGTTCATGGTGCTTAGATTAATTTGACGTAAGCGACTTTTTTTAAAATCATTATTATGAAAAACTGAATCGCAAATTCAAAAAACTAAATCGGGCGTTTATTTGCTTATGATATGTACTCTATTGATGAAAAAAATCGTATTAAAATACCTTCAGGCGTTGGATATATTTGGGAATTTCTTGATTTTCAGAGGTATGTTTGGCATTTTTTTTTATCGAGGCTTTTAATTGAAATCGTGTTTTCGGCTCGGGCGATGTGTTTGTTATATCCTTAAGTATCATATATTTCAATTTCAATACCGTAGAGCTAGCAGGTTTCATATAATTTGGGCTGCAATGTAGAGACTTTTGCCCATTTCTGCCTCTTAAAGAGCTTGTTTTTCTCTTTTCAGTTAATTTTTGTTTTACGCAGTCGGGTCTTTTGTTTCTTTTAATAATTTAATTATATTCTCTGTCGAGATTCCTTGAGAATATTTTGTTCCTGTTCCGGACCATTAGGATTATTTGGGATGTAAAATGACGGATTTTCCATATCGTCCTTCGGGTTCTTCAAAAAGGACGTAAAACTTTTTGAGGTAGGCAACACTTCGGCGTCGGTGACCTGACCACTTACCATCAGGTGGACCATCAGCCTACTTGGCCCTGTTGACTTAAAAAAACTGAGTTGCGATGCCAGCGATGCCACTCTAATAATAACAACAGTAGGATTGACAGTTATCAATTAAATAATTACTCTATTACAACTCCACACGACACATTGTCAATCAATGAGACATCAGACAAGTGATTATACTGATTGATTCTTGTTTGTCTTCCTATTAAAATTAGCTGTTACTGCTTTTTGCAGCTGCCTCCACTGGAAAAACTGCCTTTGCGCTGGAATCCGCTGGATATGAGGATAAAGCGTATGAGGTATCACATGGGTATCACCCTTGGTCTTGCAAGCGTCAATAGGGTACGGTAACTGTACCACCGTTAGGTAGGTCGTTATTTGAAGAAAAAGGAGTATCATCAACAACGGTATTACTATCTTCGGTAGCTCACTACCGTCCCCTTACGTTCATTCAGGCCATGTCTTGGATCCTTTCCTGATAGACTATTTCTCAAGCTTGCGGGTTACGTTCATAAAACTCAGTAACCAAGCTAAAAGTAATCTTAAGTCTTAAATGATAAATAAATATCCTGGGATATATCCCACTCAGCCAAAGTAAAGAGACATTACAAACAAACACAAATCCCAAACTTGAACATTTTAAAAATTAATAGGGTAGTAGGAAATAGATTACAACCAGACTCGGAACAAATAAGACAAGTTGCATGCACACAATTGTTGTCCTAAATGGGAATCAAACTCACAAACTAGCAGTCAGTGGTGCCGATTCTGTTGTAAATCGCACTAAACTAATTTAAGTCGCATCTCATCTCTGTCTTACGAACATCATTGAAAAAGGATAGAACATATTTTAAGTTGTCAAAATAATCTTTGCCGTCTTATTTTGCGTGTATTTAGGCGTGACTGCGATAGATGCCGACTAAATTTATATTGAAAACAAGCATTGGACTAATTTGACAGGACTAAATTTCTTACATCCTTTTCTTATGTTCTTTGTTAGAAAGAGACATAGTGACATTAAAATTAGTTTAGTTGTGAACAACAGAATCAGGGCCAGTGTATCTAATATCCACCTTATTATAGGGCCCTGATCCAAACTAATGTTATACTAGATTTTTCCCACGCTTTTTATGTCAAGTGGGTAAAACGGAAAAAAACATAGAACGAAAATTCCTAGTTTCAAAAAAGAACACGCAAACTAGTATCACGGAATCACGCTTGAATGCGCGCGCGCATGCACTTGACACTGCACCACAGATCGTATCGAACAGTCGCGGGGTCACGCCTACGTAGACCCTGCTTGTAGGGCCTAGGTAACGTATGCATCTTGAGGGCCTTGACACTTTAGTTTGTTTATTTGTTTGTTTTTGTTTGAATATTGTGTGTCATTGCGCTGGATCGGTTGATTTAGGCCCGGTTTCAATAATTTACGGAACGGTATCGGTTAAGATTTATTAAAATTAAGACTCTTATATCTTTACTAATAATGATGCAAAGACCTCAAAGCTTTGCATAGCAGACCCTCCCATATGGAAGTAGCTATCACAGGTAAAATTTGCTTACGAAATGATCTATATGCCCAGTTTGGCAATAAAAAAACCTACCATTGGTAAGCAAAACGATTCGTTTTTGTTTATTGAAACCGGGCATTAGTTCCTATTGTCGTCGCGCGTCATGAATCTTCGTTCGCACAGAAAAGAAAGTATGGCCACGAAGATTAACGAAAGAATGCTTAAAACTTACAATCAACCTTAGATCACTACTATAAGGTTCATAATACACTGCAGCTGTTAGTCCTTCTCAATCGCAAGTCACGCCCCTCCGCACGGCGAGCGCTAACATGGCGGCAGCTGCCGACCAATAGCGTTTCCCGCGCTTTGAAAATGTATCTTCTGCGCAGGTACATCGGCAGGCATATCAGTTGGGTAATACTGTACCACACTTACTCCTTAGAATGGTGTATCTATAATTTTCTTCTAACTAGGAATAAATAATGAAGATATCTAAATAAAGTATTATTTATAGAATACTATCCCCCCCTCCTCCCGCGGTTTCACCCACATTCTGCGATAAAAAGTAGTGTAACTTGTGTCCTTGTCCATACCATATGCTATCTCCATGTCAATCGGTTGAGTAGTTAAGCGTAACAAATAAACTCACAATCGCATTTATAAAATTAGTTAGGATTTGCTAACAATAACACCGAAAATCATCAACAAACTCCACACCAAAAGTGATAAAAACAAGGAAAACATCCAAAAACCACAAATCAAGCTTGCCCTCATCTGTAAAGGAAATCAAATCATACCTAACACAATGAGAAACGTCCTCGACATAACTTGTGGCATAAGTGCAGGAAAACCTGGAGAGCCGTCACGAGAGGCAGTTAGCACCGAACTTGACTTGATGACTGCACGCGATCTTATCGGAAGGTTAATGTCGTGATGACGGAAAATGTCTCGCAGTTACGACATGCATTTCGAATGCAAGAAAAATTGTCGTTGAAGATTATGTAATTGAGGAAGCTAGTGGTGTTTGTTGAATTAAAGGTGATGATGTGTTTTAATAATACTAAAGAACAGCTTCTGCCTCGCGTTTTCAGTCGCGATACTTAGGGGATGAATTTTAAAACCCTTTCTTAAATGCCTAAGTAAGTTTTCTCCCCATGTTCCGCCAGCAGCAAGTGCAACTAAAATCATCATAGCACAGGTCATCAGCGTCAGGATATATTAGCTAAATTAGATTTTGATTCAAGATCTTGAAGATATCTAATATTTTTCTTGCGTTAACAACAAGTAGATCTAATTTCCTGATTCCAGCTACAGGAATTCTGCGGATATACAGTTTCTGGACAAGCGTGCTATATCCTACTGTGTCATAATACATCCTTCCGTAGTGAGTAGGTGACATAACTCACAAATTTTTGCCCGAACGTGTGTGTTAGTTGACTCATTCAGGAGGTAACGACTGAATGAAACTTAGGACAAAGATCACATTCACTGGAGATAATATTGGAAATTGGTATGTCCATAAATATTTCGTCGGTATTTAACTATTGATGGGATAGCGAGGCATTGTAAATAATAAACTGACTTTAGTAAAAGTAAATCCGAACAAGATAAGTATAGCAAAAATTGACACGCAGATAATGGAAAATGTAGGCACAATCTCTATAATAAAGTTGAAGGTCAAATGCTAATTACTGCTAACATTTGCGGTTTCCACGAGCCTACTGATTTCAGGTATGTCCAATCAGAATCTTACAAAAAATGCTCACGTTTATTTGCAAGCAAAAACGTATGTTTTTTTACTGAGTAATGACAAGTCATTATTGTGATTTATGCCACTTTAATTTTGTTCAATCTTGGAGCATACGATCGTGTTTTGGACCATGGACAGCGGTGGTCTTGTGACCAGTATGTACAAAATGAATTCGTACATTCAAATGCCCCTTCAAAATTTGTTCGATAAATTATGTGAATGCAGGTTAGAAATATAGAAGAAGAGTTGGATTGTGTGATAAGAGTAACAAAGAAGTGAATTCCAAGATGATAAAAAGGTTGAATGGGGAATTGTAGACATTGCGCCAACTCTAAATCATTAAGAAGTAGAAACAAATCTGGCTCCCGATTCTAGTTAGATTCGGTCTATGATGCATCAGGCATTTGGCGAAAAACATGGTGGACTTCTATGAAAATATATAGAATTTAAACATATCCGATATTTCTTTTTACAAATATGGCATGCGACATTAATTTCGAAGTTGCCAGAATCGGGCTACAGATGCACTTATTTAATACAAGCCCATTTAATCTGTTAGTATCCTTCTTGATGTAGTAAATCATTCATAATTGTTTAGTAATTTGTTCCACCAACAAAATGCGAATGACCTTCCAAACCGTTTAGGATATAGTAGCTACAATTAATATCGTATGTCCGAGTCCAGGTTTGTCTTACAAACATCACGCCAGCCAATTGTCCGGGTAATTGTGAAATTTACCTCATCAGACGGTATTTCCTCTCCCTCCCACTTGGATACCTAACCCGTGACTGGACAGCAATTGTTCAATGTAGTAAAGTAGTGCAGGTATTGTGTTGCAGGGTTTTGAGCGTGATACTGTTACATTTTTGATACAATTAGGAATAACTGTACTTACAAAATGGTCTTTAAGATCAAGTAACAGACTTGATATTTTGGCTTTTCGTCTGGTTGCTTAAGAATAAATAAATAATAGAACCTGCTGAGTAGGTACAGTTACAGTATACTTAAATTTCATTATAACCTGTTCTAAGTCACTAGATTTAGTAATGACCATCATCATCTGTTACCCGGGTTTAAAGTACCCGAAAGACGGCACCAATATCACGTTGGTTCATAAATATCTTCGGTCCAACTTTACGTATTAATAAATCTAATTGCTCTCCAGCAATTTAAATAATTCTACGAAACAATAGCTTTGCAACATGTTTTCCGACATTTTAATTAATGCTGACCTTAGGGTATCACACTGTGTAATCTGCAACACGAGAATTACAAACTTGGATTGCTTCCATTTCTTTAACGTCATCTATTAATTCCGGATCAGGAGGAATAAGGGTATTGTTTCTGGCAATGGTAACGTCTCTATGTCAGTTAGATAGTAGTGTTGATTTTGAACAGGTAATTAAAGAGGTTTTAAGCTCTCTATCATAATGCTGTGACAAAAAGGAAGCTGAGAAGTGACAGTTTCAGTAAAACCAACTAAAGACTAAAATCTTTGTCAACCTTAACTCAGGTCACTGTCCCTCTTACTCATAAAGCACTATTTAACTAATACTGTTTAAATGGTCACGTAAATAATGTCACATTATTTGACAATGCCAATAGTGACGTTATTTACGTGACCCTTTAAACAGTATATTAGCTAAATAACGTTTTTGAGTAAGGGGGTGTATCCATTAAAGTACTAAAATGTACATTGAAATGAATAAACGTGATTCCAATGAAAATAAACAGTAATAGCATAATAATAGGCGTACTACTGGTGTTTACAAAACCGCAGAAATCAATGCTGCAGCAAATAGCTTCGGCTCGGGTTACATTATTACGATATATAAGGTATAGTGAGGCGTGATAATGTAAACATAGCTACTGTGTTCGCATTCATTTGTGATAGAATTGAAATCAGTATAGTAGATAGACATGTTTTTGACTATATTCTTACGACAGTAAAAGATGATGAAGTAAGTGATAAACACACTGGGTATAGATGGCAAGTAGATCACAAATCCAACAACTGATATATGCAAATTAATATAGCAGATAGGATTATGTCTATACATAATCTTATTTCAAAGATTGAAAAAAAAACTGATTGAATTGAAAATTGACAAGCTAAACCTTTTTTTTATTATTTCACGTCCTAATCTCCAAAATAACATAGTCATGAAAAGGTTCTCTTTACAATGAGCAAAAATAAGTGGACCCAAGTGCAAACCCTGAGGCAACCCCGATCATAAAGTAGTTGATTTATGTTATTTTTCATTTAAACGTATGAGGCCATTTTGGTGAATCAGCGACAAATAAAAACCAAATAAGGATTAATTTTAAATCTGAAATGACTTGATTTTGTGTATAAAAAGAGAGGGTTAATATTGTCGTTTGCATTCAAAAGGTCGTTTGTTTTTTACATCTGTTGTTGTCTGTTAAGTAATAATAGGGTGGTACAAGTTTTCTTAGAATTTTACGCTCAAATATATCTAAACTTAATGATTTTTGTAGAGAATAAATTAAAGATTTATTTACACAACCCGATGTTTTATTGCTGATAAATTTTATGTGCCTATCAGTACCTACTCTTTTGTCTTGTCGACAATATAATTGCCGTTAAAAATATCTTTAAAGATGCTTTTTACCCTGTCGGTAGTTTCTTGAGTAGAGCGAGTTGCTTCTGCCCCAAAGAAAAATATTTCAAGACCCATGAAAACAACGATTCTCTTTATAATATAATATGTAATTTAAAGCTTGATACACAGAAGAATTCACAGAAGCCAGTTGCAATTAATCAACCGCACGTTTTGTATGAAACAATATATGCTAATTGATGCAAATATACTTTTCCAAGTCTAAGTATTGTCACTAGACGTTTATCATGTAAAACAACTGTGACGACGATCTCGTGATCTTTATGTCTTCATATAAATATTTAATCATAAAGATAAATTATATTTCAAAAATTCTGCCATAGCAAAAAGCTTGGGCAGAATCTCTTATTTAGAATTTGCGATAAAATTATATAAACATTATGTCTTGTTATTTTTTCTGATGTTACCACGGAATATATTTATAGCATGATCTAACCTAGGTACAGTATTACCCAACTTATATGGCGCGTCGTGAATCTTCGTTCGCACAGAAAAGAAAGTATGGCCCCGAAGATTAACGAAAGAATGCATAAAACTTACAATCAACCTTAGATAACTACTATAAGGTTCATAATACACTGCAGCTGTTAGTTCCGTCTCACTCGCAAGCCCCTCACGCCCCTCCGCACGGCGCGCGCTAACATGGTGGCAGCTGCCGACCAATAGCATTTCCCGCGCTTTGAAAATGTATCTTCTGCGCAGGTACATCGGTAAGCCATATTAATTGGGTACTACTGTATGGTCCTGGCCGCAGTCTGATACCGCGGTTGTTAAATCTTTTGGCGCATCCTTTACTGTCTATAACTCCTTTTCTTTTCTTCTAATGCTAATGATAAAGATATAAATCTTAGCCAATTGTTCAGGGAAGTCATCCAAGTGCCAACAACAACTGTACAAAGTTACAAACTCAAACATATTTTAACTATACAGTCACTTCTCCACAATAAGATGTTCAGAAGACTGCTAGTGGTCATCTCTTAATAATGCATCAAAAAGGCCATTCTTTCGAGAACAATTTGTATTAGCCTTAGCAAACATCCCTGAAAGATTTTCTAGAATAAACCCACACACACGGACCAAATTTTTTTTAAGCAAATAACCTCAGCCCATACTATAAGTCTGATCATTAACATGATCTGCATAATTACACTCATTATATTGTTGGGTCCAGCGAGGATGAGTTCTCCTCGTGACTGACTTATCATCGGTGGCTTATTGACTCGTTACATTAGGTGATGTTATGTAAATTGTGATTCTGTTATCCTTGTTTTCTATAACGTTTACTTTGTTTTCTCATCTGCATGTTCATTTATTATAATCTGAAACCATTTACTCGATGCAGCGGTCACGTTAAGAGTATCATCATCTGTATGCTTACCACTTAAATGGGGTTCCTAGCTGCGAGGAATTTGAAAAATAGGTATTTGAAGAAACTATTGCCATCGCGCTATGCCGCTATGCTATGCGCTATGTGCGATAGGGACATCTGCAGCTCAGACCGATTTATTCACAAAAAAATTGACGAAATAGACGTTTCGTTTTCCCCATTTTCCTTCTCGAAAACTGCGCCGATTCAATTATTTTTTAAATTAAAATTTTAAGTAAGGGGTTATCTAGGTCCCTATTACTTTTTTTAGGTTAAACTCTTTTCGAATTTGTCTGGTAGTCCTTTTTATCACGGCGGGAAAATAGGGCATTTATTGTAATTTTTGGAGTACCATAATTTCTATAATAATTTGTTGCTGAAAAAAAGGAAGTAACAGGGACGTGTCCAAAACAGAACTTGATTATATGAAAAAAATTATGACTCTAGAGGCATTATTCAGGAAGAAAACAGGGGAATACATTTGTATGGAATAATCGCAGCCGTACTCCCGTCTTAATTTAACATCTTAAATATCATCAGTGAAAATTCAATCATATCTTCATTTTCATATTCACTAATCTCGCTTGAAAAACAAACGACCTTTTTTATGTTTGTTTATTTCCAATATTGAAATCAACCTTACTTACACGTGCAATTTAGCGCGGGTTCAGTTCATTGACATGTGACGTCACATGCGTGAGCGCAAGCCTCGCCTGCACAGCTTCCCTCAGTTTCGTCCTCAAACCGGTAAGGTAAACGTCAAGTATTTATGTAATGTAGATTAATGCTCCGATACTCTACTACAATTCTTGCTTCCGGACCTTGTTTGCAAAAGATAACATAATCAACTGTTGTGTTTGCTTATATCTACTACTTATACTTTGATTTCCTCGCTATTTATACTCTGACGTTGCCCTCTTTGTTTGATTGACTGATTTAATGAATGGACAACCCAAATCAGTAAAAATTAAGATCGCGAAACCAAACGGCACATTTATCTTCATGAAACTTATTTTTAGTTATGGCAATGGTATGGACATATTTTGCGATATCATTCAAATGATACTGCAAAAGGATTTGTCACTCGAAAATTATGATGACCGGTTTTATCCAATTCTGTTCTGTAGTTTTTGTGTGAAAAAGTAACAAACATTCATATATACAAACTTAAGCGTTAATAATATTAGTAAGTAAGTAAGGATTTAAAATCGAAAGACTTCTAGACGTAAATAATTCAGCCTTCTCCGTCTACTTACTTACCTCTATCTGCTCTTCTCCCTCTCTTCTTCTTTGTCTCTTTCTGATTCAATAGCAAAATAGTTTAAACTTTGCATATCCTAAAATTAAACTCATTAATACACTTTTCTTTCTAATCGTAATGTAAGTAAAGGGCTGTAACCTTGTAAATTATTAGTTGAAAGCAAATTCACTTATCCTTAAATTTGTGTGCATTTTAGTATGCTGGCAAACAGAAGGATTAACAGACAGATTAAGATAGCGTTTACAAACATTGTATGTGATCACATGACGGTCGATTAGGTCAAGTAACCTTCGGATAACGTAAAGTATATGTCAATGAGAATCTTCTCGATCTTTGCTGTTATAGTCAGAAAATTATCATCAGGTCATGGCAACAAGGTCTCGGTTACAACCACGTTGAGGCAGGTTATGACTTTACTTGCCTTTACTTCTCAAGTTTGAAAGTTTTCCATACAAAATGCCTGTGTCCAGAACCAACTTAGCTGACGTCCAAACGTGTTCTCTTAGGCCCTAAACTAGAAACGTTTCATAGATTCTAAGTGATTCTTGATAGTGAATCCAATAGGATCTACTTTTTCTCGATATACCTCTAAATGGCACCGATCTGTAACTTGTTGCTTTTAAGAAGTAATTGCAAGAACTTATCACTTCCTTGCACATTTGTATGAACATAAACCTTAGTAAGTCTAACAGGATCTGTAACGAATACCGACGCATCATCATCAGCATTATCAATGAAGATGATGACATCACTTCAAGACTCAAATTACAGTCTGACTTCTAGAACGAAGACAAGCCCTTCCACTAAAGAATCTATGATGCAGATTGCACATCTAAATATAGCCGTATCCCACGCATTCTCGACTCTAATTGCACCGGCTAATTCTGATACGTTGCGTTTATTATTAGTTTCAGTATAATACTGTTACAACCTCTCCCTACTAGTTTCTGGTTGCTTATCGTCGGATGGAACCAACGTGGACCATCTATTAATGATATTGCTACAAACATCGCTGCTTTTATTGCCTTGAGTTAATTTTATCGCTGAAAATGGTTAAGTATTACGATCGTAAATATTCTGAACTAGAATTAAGTGGTTGCGATGGATTTGCTGTTATTTGCTAAATGGTTAACCCATACTGCAAATCAGTTAATTAGCGGTTTAGAGGCCCTCAATCTGAGGAGAGACTACCTCCTTATGTGTGTTCTATCGCTTGTACAACGGAGAGTGTTCCACCCACGGCTACCTTCCACCATCGTAACTCTGGCCATCGACGGGGAGTCCATCCTCACACATTGAAACCAGAATTGGTTCGAACTGTGCGGGCTCAACGGAGCTTGCTTCCGCGGACGCTCGGACTTAGCTCGACGTACAGCATGGGGTTCTTCAAGATGAGGCTTTTGGTGAAAGGAAAATATCGTGAGGCAACCATAACATGGTGGTAGATTACTTGAACCGTCCTGTCTAGTTAGAATCCTAAAAAACACCTACCTCTGTTCCGGTAACTGGAGCTGAGAGCCAGTTCCCTTATAAAGCTTTGTGTGCTAATCACACTTACCATGTTGGGGAAAAAAGATTATTTTCGTTAAATAAAGTCAGTTCACTAATAAAGACAGCCATGGCCTGATTCAAATATGATAAACGTACCCGAAACTCACCTCGAGCGTTGACAACGCGCTAAAAATCACATTTAGCACCTTGAGTATCACATGATATATACTTTTGATAATTCTCATGTTCTACATTACATACATGTGTTTTATGCACATACTAATAATAACATTCACAGATAAATTCAAAATTCAAATTCAAAATTCAAAATCATTTATTCAAATAGACCTTCGCAGGCACTTATGAAAAGTCTGACTCTAATACTCTAATACCGGTTCGGATAAAATCTGTACGCGTCATTGTTGTTTTATCAAGTGATATTTTTGCAAATAAATTAATGAGAAATGTTTTTTTATTAAGCCTTCACATTCGCTTATGGTATAGTGTCTCTAATACAGGTTCGAAGAGTTGCTTTTACTGAGAATGCGACAGCTGACAGCTTAGTGGTAGAGTCGTCGAATGCAGCGAAAAAAGTCGTTGGTCCGAAATCAGAATCCTACAATGAGCTTGAGATTGTCTTAGTGCCAGTTCTTGGCTGGGCTTGGTTGGATCTTGGCTTTGTGTGCTTACCAACTTCAGAATCAACACTGAGATTATGGTCAAACAATCGTAAAAAAATAACAAATATAGAAACAGGCTTACTTTCATTTGTCCCAAATATCTTCACAATTTTCCAAGCTTAAGATAATCTCTATGATATCTAGGTTCTACTTACCAAGAACAAAATCTGTACGCAAATTTACCCTACACTTACCTTCCAGGTTAAGCATCCTTACCTCATACGTAGATAATACATAAATAATTACATAGGCATTTTCCAATTTATTATCTATACTAAACAAGCGGAGATAATCTTCTATCTAAAACAAACTTAGATTCAAGGCTGTAAGGTAGCATTTGGAGTTCAGTATTTCTAAATTCTTACTCGGTGGTGGTAGGCAATGTGATTGATCTAAGAACAGTTGGAGACAGTTGCAATGGATGAAGAGGAGATAATTGAAAGGGGAAAGAGGGTCGTGGTATGTCTTGATTAGATGTGATATCTTGAGTTTCGAAGGCATTGTCTTGTGATTCAAGTATTTTTGATACCTCTAAGGTAGTCAAGCAGACCGCCTGATGGTAAACGGTTACAGTTCCCTATATGCTTTTGATACCACCGGGGTATCGTTAGGGTTGAGAGGAGTCACACACTGCCAGCACAGTAGTTCCTCTTGCCCTGGCCTCTTACTCTGGCGACCTTACTCACCGCAGGTGGAGGTATTTCCCCAATCAATTTTGGAACAGCAAGAAAATCTAAGATGGATTGATACTGATGCCATCTGAGTAAGTCAAGATGATAGGTTGTATTTAATGAAAATAAACTATACGTCATAGTTTCGTTGTGCAAGAAAATAAATTCAATTGTGTCAGTCCCGACTTCAGATTTGTATGCATTTATTCAAGGGATCCAATATGGGCCAAACAATCTCAGAGTTTCTCAGATTTATCTAGATCAGATTAACATAAGATTATGGATTTAAAACCATGATGCCTTGCGCAAGCAAAGAATTTTATTAAGTGCTTATACTGTGAAAGAAACCGGACTAAAAGCGATTCGGACCATTCATGGTGGCCATCTAAACCTTTGGAGGTTTTGAAGATTCAGCAGTGGCCATTTATATCGATGTCCAATATGGAGGTGCAAGGTGGATGACACCTCCATTTTAAAAGGGAAGATCTTCCGCCAATCTGGGTCATCGTGCCGCAGGGACCGCGGTCCAACTGTACATGTCGGACAGTTGTATATAATGCAGATTCTAGAACTTCTTAAGCGCGATGTAGGATGTAGGATAATGTGGCGCCACGCCATCTATCTTTCAGTGTGTGAACTATCTCAGTGTTACTGATAGATGGCTGATAGATGTCGCTACATCCACATTCTGTCAGTAATAATGACACAGTTAAAGACAGAAATGGCTCGTTAACTAAAGAAGCTGTATAATAATACAGCTTTATCAACGTGCTGCAAATCTTTGCTTATTATAAAGAGATCATATCTCACCAAGTGTAAGATATATCATCCGGTATGCTAAATGCTCCTAGTTATTTATTATGGTTAGTTAAGTAATTAAGATCGTTCATGAACATCTGCCATTTGCATTCAGCCGAGCGGAATTCCTGGCTGTTAGTTTTCATTTACTTTGTAATATCGTGTATAACCTGGAGACTGTTCTCCAGTTATTCAATCCAAGATTACCTAATGTTGGTTTTTGTGCTATTATCTTTTCTGAAGCGTTACATAAAGTTTGAGACCGCTCTATTCTAGGAAAAGAGAAACAACCACCTACCTTTACTTCTCTTTCATTAGCATAACACTATAGTAATCTGTGATAACACTATTTGATCTTAATAATATCTCCAACGTTTCTGCGTGCTTTGCTATTGCGTATATTTTCTGTGCTTGTTTGTGACATCGTTCCTCAAAAATCAGGGAACCGACTTGATGCCTTTTTTGGTTTATGTGCCACCAAAATGGCTGATTTCTTGTGATTAATTTATTTGTTGTTTCATTTATAGATGTATGGTCGCTACCAACGCGACCTCAGTGAAGCGGCCCGAGAAGAAGCGAGAAGACTCCGGAGACTGCGGAAGAAACGACGGAAAGACGACAAACTTCGACAGAAAGAGTTAGAAGCTAGCGGAAAACATAGACCTACAGGCAAATTTTTTAAAGTTGTAGGTGAGTAGATCGACTGGATTTATTTGAGAAATCGTTTAGTTGGGTTTACAGGAATAATGTAATGTCATTAACATACATTCTATCTATCGATGAAAAGTCTGTCCTGGTGCCCTTTTCTAAATAATGTAGGGTCGGCCAATTTTTATGAATTATATTCTCTTCTCTAAATCACCCAGCACCTATCACCGAAAATCACGGTTATGTCTGATAAAATTAAAATAAAACAGTCTTATCGCTGAAGCGATATCTTCACACATAATATGTTCTGCCGCTTATTCACGCTTTCAAAGATTGGAAGCTATTCCTAGAGTCGTTTGCTATCTCAGTCTAATAATATAAGACAACCTTTCTCCAGCAAGTTGAGCTACATCAATTCCTATCTTCGGCAGCCCCTGATCTAGAGGGGCCAAACCGGGACACCCGGCCGGCAGTTTCATGAACGTTGATAACTCGAGAACGACTGGACCGATTTTCGTGACCTTTGATTTGTTGGATTTGTCTCCGACCCGAATAGAAGAATAACGAAAAAAGGGAAGGGTAGCGTAGAGTAGGGTAGGGTAGAACACCACGCTAACGAAGTCGCGCCGGGCAGCTAGTAATAACATAAATAACTCATTGGGGAAGGGGAAGTGTCGGTAACGCGTGAGTGATGCCTCGTGTGTTTCAAGCGTCCATCTGGCTACGGTAACCGCTTTCCAGCAGGTGGGCCGTATATTTGTTTACCGAATTCGTCGTATAAAAAAACATGTTTCCCAATGTAGCATCCAGTTTTTTAACAATTTATCTCAAGCGCTGGATAGAAAGGGCGCCACTATCAAGCTTCTGCCCCGTAGATCCGGGGCTGATCTTCGAACTACTCATCGCACACTGCGAGTCAAGACCTTATGACTTTTGGGGACTTAAACACCGAGACAGCATGACTTTATTTCTCTCTTCCCATTGTATGTGGAACCTTTGCAAAATAATCTTCCTACCTTCGGTCAGGGCTAGACTTGGGCGTTCCTGCAATTAATTACAGTCTTTTGCTCATAGCAATTCACGGAGAAAAGTCTTCTGTGGGCTCCATACGGGGCTGAAAGGGTTAAACGGAGCTATTCGCAGGAGATTCATAGGCTGTAGATGCATTCCCAAATTCATTCCTCTCACGTGATAGTAAATGAACAATGATATGAAGTGTGTGGCAGGTTACATATGGCGGCACACGTTCGCGCGTCTCGGCGAGGACTGGATCTTCTTGGCGCTGCTGGGCATCATCATGGCTGTGCTCAACTTCGCCATGGACAGAGGGATCGCTGTTTGTAATAATGGTAAGTTGGTGCTGGAGGGAGAAACTTATGGTCATATAGCATAATTCCTGGTTTTCCCAAGAGGATGCAGAGGTTCTTTAAGATTTTTACAGGGTTGGGAATGATACCTAGTAGGCTAAAAAGGCAATATTGCTGCATGGAATATTCTCTCAAATTAATGCTGATAAGTGTTTGGTATATTGCTCGAGTGGTCTTTTTGGCCCATCTGGTGTTGCACCCGTCTAATGCTAATGTACTAGCTTACCATCAGGCGGGCCGTATGCTTGTTTGCTACCTTTGTATAAAAAAGTCTAAGGCAAGGCACACCCGTAAGACGGGACGTAGACACGAACGCCCCTTGTCAAAGCAATTTCAACTCGTGCATGCTCTGTAAATTGCCTTTTTAGTCGAATAACAAATTTATCGTACGAAATTAATTAGTTTTTATGTTTGTTTCACAAGCTTACATTTAACTGGATAATCAGGTACCTAAATCTTATATTGTTATTTTTACGAAACGCTCGTGATGAAGCTTTATAAGCCATTCTCAATCGATCGGCAAAGTTAAGCTACTACCGGTAAGGCCAGTACCTGGATGGGTGACCGTCTACTGATATTTCAACTCGAGCGTTTTTGGTGCTTCAGAAGGCACGTAAAACCGTTGGTCCCGGTTATGACTTAATTTGGAGGCCTACTAGGTGGCTTGAAAACTCCAATAGTAGGTTGACCGCTAGCCTACCTCCACCGATCCGCAGTGGACACGCGTGGTAGAGTATCTGTCCATTCCCTTTCACCATCATATGTGAAAGGAGATCTGTGCTCAGCAGTGGGACATTACAGGCTGATGATGATTTTTCTTCCAGCTCGCATGTGGATGTACAGCGACTTGTCAACGTCCACTTTCAGTCAATACGTGGCGTGGGTGTCTCTGCCAGTCTGCCTCATACTCTTCGCTGCGGGGTTCGTGCACATCGTCGCAGCACAGAGCATTGGTAAGGTCATCCTTTAAGCCAATATTTGACCAAAATCTCACCGTGATAAGTGATGATGTGGTCGAAGGTGGTAAGAACACAAGGTCTAGAAGCGAACTAGTCCTTAAGTGCAACTGTCGGGAAACACCGATTGGTGCTTGGTGACAGATTTAACCGACCGAACCGAAAACTGAAGCTCATCTTAGGATTCGAATCCGGGACCTTCGTTTCGGCATCCGACGTTACTACCACTGAGCTATTTTCGCCTGTTTGAGCACCCAGATTAATTCTGCACAATCAAAATGTATGAGAAAATCTTTTTTTTTAATTTTAGTACTGTACTGTGAAAAATGGCAGGCATCATGGGGTTCTTTAAACAAGGCGTGAAGAGATTTCTTCAGGGTCCGAAACACGCGAGTGATACCCCTGGTGTTGCAAGCGTCCATAGGCTACGGTAACTGCTTACCATTAGGCGGGCCGTATGCTTGTTTGCCACCTTAGTGGTATAAAAAAAACCCTGCTCTAGACCTACCCCCTTTGCACCCTACTCTCGATGCCCATGATAATAGGTCTCAAGTTAATATGCTTCTTCTCCTCAGGGTCAGGAATACCAGAGATGAAGACTATCCTCCGAGGAGTGCATCTGAAGGAGTACCTGACCTACCGCGCCCTCATATCCAAAGTGATCGGGCTCACCGCCACACTTGGCTCCGGGTTACCCTTGGGCAAAGAGGTGAGGGTACTTTTAGTATGGGATAAATTTCGAAATCGCAAAAAAAAACAGCTGAAGAAGAAAAAAGCTGTTGTTTCATACGTTTTAGCCGAGGAGACTTTTCTATGAAAAAGTTGATATATTTTTGCGATTTCGAAGTCGGGCCTATAGTATTAGTTGTAGTATTTATGAGTACTTTACGTACTTTCATTTATTGTCGTATCCATCTTTGTTGAAAGATAATAAAGGAGAATATCAGTTAGCTGGCTTCCATATAAATAAATATCCTGGGACATTCCTCGCACACGGTCATCTGATCCCAAACTAAGCAGAGCTTGTACTATGGAAACCAGATAACTGATATAATACATATACTACTTTTTGTTTGTAAATACATACTTAATGTACATAATTACACCCAGACTCAGGACATACAGACATGTTCATGCACACAAATGTATATCCTCTGTGAGAATCGAACCCACGACCTGCAGCGCGTAAGGTTAAGGAACCTTAACGAACTGCGCCAACTGGCCCGTCAATATATACAAGGTTTGCTTAGTTTGGGATGATGTTTGATAGCCGAATGCGAAGAATATTATTAATGACTGAGCGAGCGAAGCGTCTCCGTTCCAGCTTGAACAAAAATACTTTCGTATATCTGTTCGGATGTCCGGCTGTTCTCCACTACAGGTCGCATTTCTCAACCGATTCTTGTGAAATTTTGTGAGAAGGTTCGGTAATTATATGGTTTTTTTTTTGACGACTCGGTTTTTTGAAAATGGTAACTGAATCGACGAAAAAATTATACAGGGTGTACTTCGCATGGTAACGCAAACTTTGCGAAAAGGCTACACCTAATGCCACTAATCAAAACGCGCGATATCGTTTTGCCTACGTAGTATGTCGCTGACTGCAGGCGAATATCGCCATAAGACACCGTTTCTAGTTTTGTTTACATTGCTACATTTAGTGAAAGTAATGAATTAATAACTTATTTATTTTAAATCTCTTTGGGTTAGGTAAGAATAACGATTATGAACAGTCTAAAGTAAAAAAAACTTAAAAAATTTGGGAAAACCGACGAAAAATTCCAACATGGGGAGGTCCAGAATCATGTCCTGGACCCATGGTATCCGTTTGTGCGGCGATGTCCCTTACACGCTGTATATAATTATCAAGGCTCGCGAGGTCTACAGCCTACAGCTCATAGAACCACTAGTAATATTATGATATTTTGTTTCCAGGGTCCCTCAGTGCACATAGCCTCTATGGTGGCAACCCTGTTGTCCAAACTAGTGACGACCTTCCAGGGCATCTATGAAAATGAATCTCGCACCACCGAGATGTTGGCGGCCGCCTGCGCCGTCGGAGTCGCCTCGTGCTTCGCCGCACCTGTCGGAGGTACTCATAACTACTCTATATACACTGTTACTTTTTAATCGACTTCAAAAAAAGGAGATTATCAATTTGACACGTATGTATGTAATATTATTGGAACTGCAATATATTCACATATGATAATCTATTAGGGCTCCCAAACAAATATATGTAGGAAATGTCATACGTATATGTATGTATGTATGTTTGTCCACGCATATCTCCGAAGTTTTTTTTTTTTTTTTATTAATATTAATCGGATTGTAACCATTCTTTTTTTTATTGGTTTACATTTACTTCAACTTAAGGAACAGTGTAAGTTTCATAGAAATCGAAAAAATGTTGAGTTTCAGTTCGAAGTATGGGGAACCCCGAAATTTTTTTTTTTTTTCTATTTTTGTGTGAAAATCTTAATGCGGTTCACAGAATACATCTACTTACCAAGTTTCAACAGTATAGTTCTTATAGATTCGGAAAAAAGTGGCTGTGACATACGGACGAACAGACAGACATGACGAATCCATATAGGTTCCGTTTTTTGCCATTTGGCTACGCTTACCGTATATGTATTATATCAGTTATCTGGTTTCCATAGTTCAAGCTCTGCTTAGTTTGGGATCAGATCATATGAACTTGTGTGAGGAATGTCCTAGGATAGTTTATGTATCATACTTCGGCTAAATAGAATATGTTTGTTCGTAGGTGTACTATTCTCCATCGAGGTAACGACGACGTATTTCGCCGTGAGGAACTACTGGAGAGGGTTCTTTGCCGCGTGCTGCAGTGCCATTGTAAGTTATATTTATTACTAGTTGGCCCCCGCGGTTTCATCCGGGTACGGGTTTGAATGTTTTTTGCGTGGAACTCTAATTATTTTTCTATAATTAAAGTAAGTTAAGTTACTCTTTAAAACATCAACTATCTGTCAGTGAGAGACTCATTAAAATCAGTCCAGCCGTTTCGGAGATTAGCCTACATAAACAGACAGACAGACTAAGTTTTCTTTTTTTTTTTTGGAGAAGTTAGGTTCAGTACCCTAATACTCAATTTACATTGCCGCGGAATGGAATGGAAGTGAATTAAATTGTACATAGCATAATAAACTTTATGTACATTTTATAGCATACAAACCAAATATGAGCTAAAGAAGAGGCCGCGTCTTTCGAGGAATCCTCGCGAGTTCTCGAGAATTCCTCGCTTTTTGCAATTGACATAAAGTTCATTATCCTATATGCAATTTAATTCGCTTCCATTCCATTACGCGTCAATGTAAATTGAGCCTAAAATAAGGATTCGAAACTACGACCAGTGGCATTCGATGACAGTTTTGCCGATTCTGTTGTAAATCGCACTAAACTAATTGTTGTCACATCCCATCTCTTTCTTACAAACATTATTGAAAAAGGATAGAACATAACTATAAATATAATATCCCCAGATGTTCCGACTGCTGTCAGTATGGTCGGGCGCGATGCCGACAGTAAAGCCCCTGTTCCCGACCAACCTGCCTCAGGACTTCCCCTTCGACCCTCAGGAGTTTGCGGTGTTCGTGCTGCTCGGGTATGTTGCATTATACACCTTATGTCAACTACGTAAGGTATAATTTTAATGTTTGTTGTAGCTAATTGTTAACTGTATGAAGTAGTAAAGAAACATGGCGAGATCCATACATTGATTTGTACAAAAAAAAAAACATTTTAGAGGGCTTTGAATCACGTCCAATGTTGAGATTATATTACCAGCGACTTATTAATATACTTGAAATATTTTATAAACAAAGCGAAAAATAACAACAACATAACGGATTTGGTCGCGACTCGCCGGCATGGCATTAAATTTAGCATTTAAAAACCCCGGGAGGTTCTAAAAATATTATAATATTTTTTGGGTCCGCAACGCGCGAGTAATACCCCTGGTGTTGCAAGCGTCTATGGACGTAGCCTATGGGCTATGGTAACCGCTTACCATCAGATGGGCTGTATGCTTGTTTGCCACATTAGTGGAATAAAAGAATTGGTTCAAGTTATTCCTTAGGCATCAAGGATCAATTATAACGCCATTCTAACGTCTCTAAAAATCTTTATTTTTGTGTACAATTCTCGCCTTGATTCTTTAGAGGGCTTAAAACATGCTCCAAATAAGAGTTAAATAACTACTATAACAACGAGAAGGATTAGAAGCCTTAATTCATATGCATAAGGTCTAAAATTGAAACATTTAACTTTACAGGGTGGTAGCCGGTCTTTTGGCAGCGTTGTGGGTGTTCCTACATCGTCAGTACGTCTTGTTCATGCGTAACACGAAAACGCTGAGCAACTTCCTGCAGAAGAAGTGAGATGTTTTATATTTTTTACAACATACAATATAAATGTTTGTTTATATGTTATAAAATTTATTTAGTTTTCAGAAAGGTCTACTATAAAAGCTTCTTAATAAAAGTGCGATATGGACATCAATCATCATCACCTGCTTTGTTCCTAATCTCTTGGGGTCGACGTGGGAGAGAGGGGGGGGGGGTTCTCGGCAAATATCACGGTTTTTTTTTTTCGCAAGAAACAGTGTAAAATTGTGAAAAAACTTGTTTCGATTTTTTGTAGCTACCTTTTAAGTATTTTATTGTTCGATGTGAGTCTAGACTAGTTCTGAGAAAATACAAATAATTGTTGTTTTTAAATAAATCCAATGCAAACAGGCACTAATTAACGTATTCACGCAAAAAATACGCATAAGTACTGAACAATCTCACGTGAGGTTAGTGGGGAGGGGGAGGGTTGAAACAAATCTCACGACAACCCGCCAAATCTCACGACATCTCACCAAATCTCATGAGATCTCACCAAATCTCACGGCAACTCACCAAGGGGGGAGGGAGGACTTAATTTATGCACGCCCCCTTAATAAATCCATAATGTTGTACATTCCAGCCGGTTCATCTACCCGGGGTTCATGACGCTGGCGGTGATGTCGATCCTGTTCCCGCCCGGCATCGGCAAGTACATGGCCGCAGACCTCGGCAACCAGGAACAGGTAACACACCTAACATTGTATCATTCCCTCATTAACTCAGTGGCGTAGCGTGGGTTTCTGCCGCCTGGGGCGGAAACAAATTTTGCCGCCCCTTTTTTTACCTAATTCTTAAACATAAAAGACTCTAAGTAAACAGTAATCCTAAAGATAACCTAGTCGGTCCAAATTTTAGGTGCGATATAAATATGTAAAGACACCAATGGCGGATTTATCAGCAGGCTGAGTAGACGAGAGCTTAGCTCGGCAGATTTTAGGGGCGGCAAATTTGGCGACAATGTTTTTCTCATGTCTTGCAGAAAGAAGCATAATTTACCCAGGCTTATTAATCGGTACATGATTAAATTTTCTCGGAAATAAACCAAAAAAAATAACTTGTATTGTAGAGATAAGGGCGCCAAGAAAATTATGGCGGTAGCCTATACTGAAACTTACTATTGTGAAATTTTGCCGCCCCCTAAAAGTGCCACCCCTCACCCCAACGCTACGCCACTGCGTTAACTAGTAAATTTCATCTAGTTTCTTCAATAACTTTGAAAATATTTATATTAAAGTAATAAAACATTTATATTTGGACCGTCACAACAAGCCGTTTCATTCGATATGTCACACGCTTGAACGAATTAACCTCTGGACGTGAAGCAAGACAAATTAGTATGAAATCACGTTCAACCAACTTTTGCGGGGGGATGTCACTCTCACAAAGATCTATTTTACGTAATTATTACAACGAATGCAGAATCGTGTGTATTTATACTTCACGCATACTACTATTTTTATTTGTGTGCTATATATTTATACTATTTTTGCATAGCACGCTCTCCTTTTCTAATTACAACAAATACGAAATTTCTTTACGAACTACATACACAAAATTCACATTTACACTAGTGCATGACACAGTCGATACGGTAAGTCGATGAACGAATGAACGATTTTCGGTACGGTATGGCAAGTAACATAATTATTTTCCGTCTATTTGCAATAAGTCATATATTTTATTTATTAGTTATCGTTTACAAACTTTTTATAAGATATCGATGTTTGAAATTAATCATGTATAAACAGCTAAACGGATAAATTTGGCACAAAATAGGAAAAAATGCCGTAGAGCGGCAAGTAGTAGTAAATCATTGGTAATACTTAATAATAAAACAACTTGACCTATTATGTTGACAATTTGTTCTGTTTGTAGGGGCATGCTACAGATATTTTTTAGACAATAGGGAACATGCATTTAACTAATTTATTCATAAAATGTATTTAAAGAGACCTTGGTATGGAACCCTAATGCCCATTTTCGCTAACAACTCTTAAATAATAAGTAACCCTTAGGCGCCGATCCCACAGAAAGATTTCTGGAGTTCCGAGTTCCGAGTTCTGCATCTGCATCTCCGTGTTGACTATTGTGCACACAGCAAGCAGTCTAGAGTTCTAGAGTTCTGCAATATTCGCTACTGATCGCACATCATACACTTTTTTTACTTTCAAAGGTCCCACATAGCTTACAGTCAACGCGGAATGCAGAACTCGGAACGCGGAACTCTAGAAGTCTTCTCTATGGGATCGGCGCTTTAAGGCTAATTAGGTAACACTTAACGCTAGTTTTATTTTCAACGATATTTAGGTAACACCTAAATTTAAAAAAAACTTGCAAGTTTGAGGTGGTATATAAAAATAATTTGGAAATTTATGCTCTAATAAATAGATATTTATACCTCCATGGTTTATAATTTACCTATAGTAAAGTTTAACATAGACGTAATCAGGTAATATATTGCGTACGCAAAATCTTTCATTCGTTTTTATTATTATCGATATTGTTCTCGACAGCGTTAAGCACTAATTCTAATATGACAATCATGTCAATAATAATGAATGAAGGATATAAGCCGACTATGTATGAAAGTGATAGTTTTCGGTATTATCTCATGGAAGTTTTGGTTTATTTAATATGGTTGGATAATATTTATGCATGATTTGAAATAAAATGATTTTAATGTAAATTACTTGTAAAACTGTAATAAAAATATACTTACTTGTGAAATTAAATATTGCTCTTTCCACCACTATAATTTCTACGTGATTTCACGGCACATTTCGTCATTTTCTCCTAATGTATTCTCGATGACATTGAATGTTATACTGCGACAACTGTCATTATTTTTTTCAATACCATGCCTAAAAAGCATGGTTCGTGGCGAAAGGGGTGTAGGCGCGGTCACTATTAGGGCAGGTCCAGAGGTTAAATCGTTCAAGTTCACACGGTACAGTTTGCTCTTTGTGTGAATCTCTCTTACTCTTGTGTTATGGTTCTGCCCGTGCAGGTGTTGTCCCTGTTCGCCAACTTCACGTGGTCGCAGCACCTGACCGCGGAGCAGGCCGCCATCGTCTCGCACTGGGAGACTCCTGATGTCAACCACTTTGGATGTCTCGTCATATACTTCTTCTCTATCGTGAGTATAATTAATTTAAATCTAAATTTTGCACATCGAGTTATTGTTACTACGTATAGAGAAGACGCCACACATCACAACTATGGTCCATTCAAATGAGGCCATCCGGCCACACTATTTAGAATAAAATCATTAATTTAAATAATTTTGTAATTAATTATTGTCTTGTTGTTAATTATTATCTTTTTATTTTTATCTGACATGTATGTGGAATAAAATCATTACTTAATTTAAATCATTTGTAACCTTTATAGGCTGAGACATTATTAATTATCTTTGTATTGTTATTTACATGCCTATTTGTTTTTTTTTTTTTATATCAATCGACATGAACTATATATTATTTAATACAATTAAAATTTATGAATTACAACCACATACCGATCAAAAAAAAAATTTGCACACCGGCTCCCCGGTAAAACATGTCTGTAACTCTGAATGTATGTATATCTGCATATTTTAACAAGTTTTGGCAAATAAATTTATTCTATTCTATTCACTTGTTGTTGTAGAACGATGAACGAAACGCGTAAGCACCGTGAAAATCACGGTGTTTGCGAGAAATTTACTCTACTGTATACTTCGATGACTAATAATTGTTTCAGCGCTAAAGCGAGAACTTTAGTTGACTCAAAAAAAATGGGACATAACCTTTGCTTATGATAGCTTCTCTATACGTAGTAATAATAGCTCAATGATTTTGCATGCCAAAATTGGCAGAATATGTGATACTTTATATTAATACCATACCATTTGTTACCATATTCTCGCAAATAAATATCTTTATCTATATAATAGTACATTATGATACATATGTGCAAAGTTGGTAATTACATACGAGGCGGTATTAAGCAGAGAGTGTAATAATCAATGCACACGCGTGTCAAACGACGTTTTTCAACACACTTGCGAGGAAAAAACAGACTTGTATTTTTTTAAGTAGATTTTTTGATAATAATCAACTACACAATGAGAACTTTAACAAATAGTCGAGCAAATTTTTTTTTTACTGCGGTCTATCTATTTTACCCGTTTAAATTAAGAATGCTTCGTCTACACACATATCACTTGCAGTGACGTACAAACATATCATAATCGGGATTATAACTATCATAAAACTGTGCGGTAATGTAAAGTGAAAAGCACTAGTGCGTAATAAACTGCATTAATATACTAAAAACGCTGCAATAAACGTCATTTTACGAGCTAGTGTGTTGAAAATTTTAAAAAAATTTAGTGTATTTGAACAGCTTTTTACTCAATGCATTTGTTCAGACTTATCTCCGAAACGGCTGGACCTATTTTGACGGGTCTTTCACTTTCAATTAATGTTTTTTGTCATCATATTTTTGTGAACCGTCAAAACGTGTTCGACGAGGATGGGATTCGAACCCACGCGTGCAGAGCACATTGGATTAGCAGTCCAACGCCTTAACCACTCGGCCACCTCGTCGCACACTGTACTAGGCAAATAAAAACATACAATTTACAAAATGTTATAACTTTGTTTAAACAACTGTTAAGTTAATTATCATTTCGTGACTATGATATAAAGGTTTTGATTGTTAAATTAATGCCTATTGATGCGTTAATGTGTTTTTTCGTTTGTCCGTCTTTCACGCAGCAACAGACTGTCGTGATCTTTTACATGAGATACACAGACGAGCAATGTAAAAAGGCCACTTTCAAAGTCATAAAGTTATTTCTTCTTACTCGTTCTTTAATACACTAAATTAGTGTTTTTTAAATACGTTATTACTTGAATGTTGTTTTTCACTTCAAGAAGCTATCTTGCGCGGTTTCGGAAATATTTCATTATAAGTCAGTGCAGGGGTTCCCAAACTGTGTCCACATCCTTCTCATTAATACCAAACGAAAAAAGGGGTGTGCTTGCTTTTTATCTTTTTTAACCGACTTAAAAAAAAGGAGGCATTGAAACCAGAATTGTTTCGAACTGTGCGGGCTAAAAAGAGTTTTCTTCCGCGGACGCTCGGACTGTGGAATGAGCTCCCTGCCGTGGTTTTCCCAATGGAGTACAGCATGGGGTTCTTCAAAAAGGGTGTAAAGCGGTTTCTTCAGTGTGTGTGGTTCGCGTGAGTGATACCCCTGGTGTTGCAAGCGTCCATAGGCTACGGTAACTGCTTACCACCAGGCGGGCCGTATGCTTGTTTGCCACCTAAGTGGTATAAAAAAAAAGGTTCTCAATTTGGTTGAATTTTTTTTTATGTTTCTTACCTCATATCTCCGTCATCTATTAACCGATTTGGAAAAGTCTTTTTTTAATTAAAAGGGTACACTTCCCGTTAAAAATAAAATTGGGTAAATAAGTTTGGGAACCGCTGAGTAAGTGGTATTTTTATATTGCTCGTCAGTGTAGTTTATGGGCGGAGAGTGATAAAGGCTACTGTAATTGCAATTCTTTTTTAATATGATAAGGGTGCTTATTCATTGAGAAATATACTTGAAGATGCGCGATCAGTTTTACTACATAAGTGCACTCCTTAGGTCTTGATTTTGAAGTCAGACAGTTGTTGATGATGCTTAAAGGCAATTTTCGAGTAGGGCCAAGGAAATGATGATGACAGAGATATACCTTATGTAAGATTACCAAGTCCAGAGTCTAGGGTACTGTCATTTAACGAAAAGGTTTAAAAATGGCTTTTTTATGAGCATACAAAAAATATCATACATAGGGATTAGTATAAAATCATTCACAATAAAACAACAAAGGTTTATAATTAATGGAATGACTTACTTCGTCATTCGTCCTTTGACCGATTCATCGATTCGTCCGACATTGACACGCAGTAGGTAATACGCCCAAAAACAATTTAAACTGAAATGAAAGAAGTTCTTATTAATATTATGCAATAGAGAAAGTGCATTAGTGCAATAATAATGCATAGCACTGCTTCAATTTGCATAGTACGGTATGTGACGAGGTGGCCGAGTGGTTAAGGCGTTGGACTGCTAATCCAATGTGCTCTGCACGCGTGGGTTCGAATCCCATCCTCGTCGGACACGTTTTGTTACGCTACTTTGGATACGTTATTCGACAAATAATGGCAGCTAGACGCGGCATCTCTATTTAAAAACAGAAGCGTTATCAATACATAGAAAAATTTCTCGAGTCTTCATCATCGGCGAGGTTCCCAGAAGGCTGGCAGCGTTTCCTCTTTAGATAGACAAGCTAATGCGTTGGCGGAAAACGCTCGGAAAAGACATGATTATAAAATTGAAGCATTTTTAACTAATCTCAAAAAAAGAGGTGCTGTGTTCTTATGTAGGTTTTTTTAGGAAATGGCTTATCCGATTTGAACGGTTGAAATTGTATTGTAAGGTAGATCAAGTAGTCCAATATTTTTTGTCATGTTCTAACCGTGGAGTTTGTAGATATGATTGAATTTCTCAACGGATAAGAGTTATTTTATAGTTTTACCCCCTTATTCATAATAAAGTTATGAGACGTCGATTAGCTAAAATTCCGAAGTCTTTATCTGACAGGTGACATTTGGTGATCGAAAGAGTGAGACGGAGGACACTATTACACTGATTTAGTTAAAAAGCGATTATGAATAAGGATATAATATTTTTTGTTAAAAGTAGAACTATATATAATATAAAAAATAAAACCATTTTTATATTATGTTACTTGCTGCTAGGGAACCCTTCATGGGCGAGTCCGACTCGCACTTGGCCGCTTTTTTTATATCGGTTAAGAAGACTGATCCTGACTGACTGACTCATCTATCAACGCACGGCCAAAACTACTGGAGTAATGAACTTGAAATTTTGCACAAAAGTTCCTTTTAACACGTAGTCATCCACTAAGAAAGGATTTTTGGAAATTCCACTCCTAAGGGGTTAAAAAAGCTAGTTTTTCATACAAGAAACCCTTGAACGATCCTTATTTTGACGGGCCAGTTGGCGCAGTTGGTTAAGACTCCACCTATCATGCCGCACGTCATGGGTTCGATTCCCATACAGGACATGCATTTGTGTGCATGAACATGACTGTATATCCTGAGTCTTGGTGTAATTATGTATATTAAGTATGTATTTACAAATAAAAAGTAGTATATGTATTATATCAGTTATCTGGTTTCCATAGTACAAGCTCTGCTTAGTTTGGGATCTGATGACCGTGTGTGAGGAATGTCCCAGGTTTTTTTTTTTTTTTTATACTACTTATGTAGCAAACAAGCATGCGGCCCGCTAGATGGTAAGCGGTTACCGTAGCCTATGGACGCTTGCAACACCAGGGGAGTCACTCGCGCGTTGCCGACCCTGCAGAAATCTCTTCACACCCTTTTTGAAGAACCCCATGCTGTAGTCCATTGGGAAAACCTCGGCAGGGAGCTCATTCCACAATCTGAGCATCCGCGGAAGAAAGCTCCTTTGCGACCGCATAGTTCGAAACAATTCTGGTTTCAATGTGTGAGGATGGACTCCCTGTCGATGGCGAGAGTTGCGATGGTTTATTATGATGATTTATTATTTATTTATTTTATTTATGGTCCACAGTTCTTCCTAAGCATGGTATCCTGTACCCTACCAGTGCCGGCGGGCATATTCGTGCCGGCGTTTAAGATGGGCGCGTCGCTCGGCCGCTTCACCGGCGAGGTGATGCACTACTTCTGTCCGCTCGGGGTCGCCTATGGAGGGCACATACAGAACATATTGCCTGGTAAGACTTTTTCTATAATATCTACATCATCAAAGAAAGGTTACTTGCCTATCGATTTTCTACAGGATATTTGGAGAGTGTACGCAGGAATTGTTCAACGTTATTCCACCATCCTCATTTTTACACCGAACCACAAGACGCCGGGATAATTTTCATCTATACGTTGTTGACATACCGAAAATACGGACACAGCGTTTTGCATCCTCATTTGTAATGCAGACAGCAAGTGAGTAGAATTTGCTTCTGGCGTCTATTTCCCGATTCTTACAATCTAGGAACTTTCAAGGCCAGAGTGAATAGGTTTCTTCTGGGCAAGCGTGTCCCATCTCAGGCTTCGTCACCGTCCCTTATGCGAGTCAGTGGCCAAAAGCAAGCCCATTGAATTAAAAAAAAATTATAAGAAAAAACATCTTTGTGACTTATTTGTTATTGTGTTCATCGAAAATAAACCTTATGTCATGTGGCCACCAATTTCTTTTGTAAAATTTATACTCAAAAGTTAACTTCAGCTTTAATTAGCGTTCTATATAACCATAAGTCCCCCGTTTCACCTGCCCCGGTGTCATGTGTGTATGTAATCAAATCTTTCAAGCCAAAGACCCACTTCCCGGTTTTCGATTGAGCTGTTGCATGCATATGTAAATCAGATAACAATGCAATATTACTAGGACATGGAGCTGATCTGATGATGGAGTTAGAAGATGGCCATGGGAACTCAATAAAATGACGCAACCCCATCGAGTTTGGGCTCGTTTGATTCGTATTGACAAGGACACAGCCGGGCAAACGCGTATCTTTGGTGGTTATCGTAACAAACACCATTGATTTCATCCAATGACGCGTTATGACAAAAACGATTAGTTTTATACCACTTAAGTGGAAAACAAGCATACGGCCCGCCTAGTGGTAAGCAGTTACCGTAGCCTATGGACGCTTGCAACACCAGGGGTATCACTCGCGCGTTGCTGACCCTGAAGAAATCTCTTCACACCCCTTTTGAAGAACCCCATGCTGTACTCCATTGGGTGCACCACGGCGGGGAGCTCATACCACTGTCTGAGGGTCCGCAGAAAGAAGCTCATTTGAGCCCGCATAGTTTGAAACAATTCTGGTTTCAATGTGTGTGGATGGACTCCCCGTCGATGGCGAGTGTTGCGATGGTGGAAGGTAGCTGTGGGCATCACCGTAAACAATTCTACAGAACACTGTCCGTTGTATAAGCGGTACCTTGATATAGAACCAGGCGGGGCCTGAAATATTGTTGTTTATCTGAAGTGTAATGGTTTTGTTCCCAGGTGGGTACGCAGTGGTGGGTGCGGCCGCATTTACCGGCGCGGTCACCCACACAGTCTCCACTATAGTCATTGTCAGCGAGATGACCGGACAGGTACTTCTTCTTCATTTTAAGTTTGGCGATCAAATCCAAATTAGGACTTATTTCTGCCAGTGTCGAGTTATACTATAATTTCCAGTCACAATAAATCACTCTCACATACAGTCCTCAGTCAGTCACCGTTAATAAAAGTCATGTTTTAGTACAATGGTGGTCATTGTACTAAAACTCTTATGGAATTTTTGAGACATCCTGAAAAGTCACGATACACATTATTCATTTAATTTCACTGGTGCACATGGATTGATCTTTATTGGATAAAACACCGCCGATAATATGCAATAAAACTCAAAAAACACGAATTTATGAAAATAAAAACGAAAACGCAACGTGACTGCAAGTTCCCGCCAACCGTCCGTCATCGTCATCGTTAACCCATCCCGAGGAATTTTATGTTTTATTTCAGAAGATTAACAAGCAGGCAGGTCCCCTGATGGCATCGAGGAACAACCCTTTAGATTAGTAATACAGACAAATCCACAGTGATTTTGCACTGATTATAAACAGTAAGGACCAATCACTGCAGCATGTGCTCTTCACTCGGCCAATCAGAGCGTATTGTCGGATTGGGAAATTGGCGGAATAGATTTCAAGCAAAATGATCGTCATTGCGCTTCTTTGGGTTAATTGTTCGATGTCTGATGGTATGCGGTTACCGTCGCCTATGGACATTAGCAATACAAAGTGTGTGGGATCACAAATATGACGCCGACCGAGAACCGAGAAGGCAACTGTTTCAAGCTCCACACTCTTTTACAGTCAAAGTCAAAGCCATTTATTCAATTTGGTCCCTAGTAGGGCACTTATGAAGGTCAAAGCTACTGAAGTTACCACCAGTTCGTAAGTCGGCCTTCAAGTGAGAAGAACAGGCGAGAAACTTTACAGGCTTAAATATTTTTTTGGACAATCTGACTGTATTGACAATTTTTTTTTCAATGTAAAATATATAAGCATAAAAACATAAATAAAAAGAATAAAAATCTAGAAAAATCCGCATTGGGCCAGCGTAGAGGGCTTTCATCCCCCCTCCCTTCCTCTCCTTAACGTATAAACAGATTAGAGGGCGTAATATTGTTCTGCTTCCTGTTCGCACTTTTGAATCCCCCTCCCCCGTCTTGTTCTCAGAAGAGGATATCGGATAAGTTATCGATGATGATATTTCCCCCAGGTGACCCACCTCCTGCCGATAATGGCGGCGGTACTAACAGCGAACGCGGTCGCGTCTCTACTGCAGCCATCTTGCTTCGACAGCATCATACTTATCAAGAAGCTGCCTTATCTCCCTGATCTGCTGTCTTCAGCTAGTCGTGAGTATCGAATAATTCTTCTTTTAAAAAAACACCCTGTATAATAAGTTCTAGTCCCAGTAAATCACTTTCAGGTAGACCGCATTGTCTGTCACCGTCCATAAAAGTTCTCGTTTTAGTAAAATGGTGGCCATTGTACTAAAACTTTTGACGGACTTTTTGAGACAACTTGTAAAGTCATGATACACATAATTCATTTCATTTCACTTCACTGGTGCACATGGATTGATCTTTATTGGATAAACTCAAAATACACGAATTTATGGAAATAAAACGAAAACGCAACGTCAATTAAAAGTTCCCGCCAAAAAGTCTTATACTAGTTTTGCCAAGTGGTTTCACCCGCGTTCCAGAGGATCCTATTGCTTTCTCGGGTTTAATTTGCTAATCCAGAACATATTGTGTCTGTGTGCCAAATTTCATCCAAATCCGTAAAGTAACGGGAAGAGGAATACGGAAAAAGAGATGGATGGATTGTGTGAAAGATGATATGGGTAAGAAAGGAGTGGATGCTGGTATGACTCATAGAGAAGACGAATGGAAGAAGCGTACATATTGCGCCGATCACAAGTGATTGGGAACAGGGCAGGCAGATGTTGTTAAATATTAATAAACTCTACATTTTTGGCTCCAAACTAAGCTTGCTTTACTTAGGCAGAGTGACAGCAATTTCCTTTTTGCCCCAAAAAGACTACAGAATAGCTGTCAATAAAAAGAAACAAAATTCGGAAACCGAAAAATATGTACGACACTTTTCACAATATGGAACTTATTGGTCCTCGGAATACGATAAGCAGCAACATCATCCTCATGATCTGGACATCAAAACGTGTTCGACGAGGATGGGATTCGAACCCACGCGTGCAGAGCACATTGGATTAGCAGTCCAACGCCTTAACCACTCGGCCACCTCGTCGCATACCGTAATAGGCAAATTGAAGCAATGTTTTGCATTATTGTTGCACAAATGCATTTTCTTTATAATCTAATCTATATTACTTAGAAATCGTTTATTTTGTTGCTATGGTATTATATACCTACATAATTACTTGTTCTGACTGACTAAAGGATTCATCAATGCAGAGCCTAAATTAATTTGAAATTTTGCTCACAAGAAGAAGACGGTTACACACTAAGAACCCCTTCTTTTTGAAAAATCAACCTTTAAGGGGGTGAAAAGTGGGAATTTTGTTTGTATGAAAAATCTTATACCTTTAGTGTATAAATTTGAAACTTAGCACGCTTACTTACCTGAATAAATAATAAAGTTTCTCATTATTAGTTTTTGAAAACTAACCCGAAAAGGAGGTTCAGGAGGATTCGCCGCGCCGGGGCACGCAGTTGTTGTCGATGCGATTAGAATGTAAATATTATGTAATGAATCTAAGCTTGTTTTGAAAAGAGTAATTGCTGAGTTTATTACCGGCTCTTCTCAGCAAATGCAACCTTCCGAACCAGTATTAGAGTCAGACTTTTCAGTAGTGCCTGCGAAGGTCTATTTGAATTTTTTTGAATTTTGATAGAAAATAAAGAAGAACATTTGCGTATTCAAAATGCCCGGCGTATATCATAAATAAACATTTAATATAAATTGCCCTTCTGTGTTTACTTGCTTCGTGATGCGTCAGGTTTACGGGGCGGCTGACGTGTGGATTTGACGCGATTTGTGTAAATGTGCACCAATGCACTGATGTGACAACACAGATGAAGTTTCTTGGTAGAGGTGAAGTGTACTCCGAACCGATGGTAGATTCAACTGCATGTATTTAAGGCGGCCCTCTGTGGCCGGCGTAACTTCAACGCGAGCATAGTCTAAAAGCTTGTTGTTTCATCCAACGTAATGTTTGACTGCGAAAAAAGAGAGATAGCATCAGAGCCGTCGGTTATCAGTCGGTAAATTCCGCTGATCACTCGGGGCCGCTTCGCTAGGTCGTCATTCATGATTTCGCATTCATAAAACTTGTTCCAGGAGTATACTTCTTGTGAAAAAATCTTACAAGTTTTTGAAAAAAAAGTTAGTTATTTAGAATCTCCAATACATTTGCAAGCCTGGTATCTAAATGTTTTCTTTACTTTTACAATTTATAGGTACATTAGATATGGCCAAAGTTCAGGCAAAAACGCTGTTATTCGGAGGCTTTGATTGAATGTGTTTCACACTTTTTTTAAATTACGCCTAGATACAAGGCTAGATATAGTGCACAAGATACTAATTTGTTCAAAACATCTAACGAAAAATGTTTAACAACGCCATAATAAGTACTGAGGTTTTGTATGAAAAGTATGACGAATTGAGCCCTCTTAACGTTCATAAGTGTATTATCAGGGCCTAAACTGAATAAATTTCTTTGATTTTGAATCTGTCGCTGAGCACCTACCGGTCAGTACTTGTAGCTGCACTTGAGAGCCATTTCCGTTCTGGACTTTCCGCCTTCGGACGTTTCATAACTCACCGTGGTGAGATGGTGGTGAAATACAAACATCCCCTAAGTAGAATTCCTCTTTTCACTAGATACAAAAGAAACTTAATAAGTATAATATGTGATTCAGTTTAACAAATGAATTAAATGTATCACAATAAGACTATAGTTTGTACTGGTATTTTTTATGAAACCTTTCGTCAAAACGTGTCCGACGAGGATGGGATTCGAACCCACGCGTGCAGAGCACATTGGATTAGCAGTCCAACGCCTTAACCACTCGGCCACCTCGTCACATATTCATTACAATAAATAAGTACCAAACATTTTATTTTGCTTTTGTTTGGTTCGTTGAGGTCTTCGAATGATAAGCGGACTGTATGTATATAAGGTTTATTAACTGATTTAGAGAATTAATAAAAGAAGTAAATCGGACGTGGGCGTCGTGGGAGCCGCTCGTTGATGCAGTGTCGATGTCGGCTACGTGCCGCCGCCCCCTCCTCGCCGCTGCTTGTCCCCGCCTGCCGCATCCCGCGCGTGGACAGCTTTGAACTGTATTATTTTATTTACACAGATGCATTATTACGATTAAATAAACTTTATAGTAAACAAAATGTCCTTGATAATGACAAATATGATTTAATTAGAATACAAAATAATACTTTTTTAATTTATATGATATAAATTATGTACATAAAAATTTGTCCTCCTCAATTCCAGTAGATATAATTGGCATCAAATATTTAGGGATAGTATCACCGTAGATGTGGTCTATATGTCCAAATGTATTACATGAGAGTATACATATCTCGGAATTCTTCAAATACTTTGTCGTTTTTTCAAGATCCTCTAAGTCACAAACATAATCGTTTCTGCTTACTGCAATCGTAATGTGTGTAGTTACTTGGCTCAAATTATACATAGTAAAACCTTTGTCATATATTTGCCCCCAATAATTGAAGTTTTTCAATGAAGTACCGGATGGTTCGTGCCCCACGGCTACTGGCAAAGTTTCATTGGATACGTTATACCCATTATAACCAAATAAAGCGAAGATCAGCAACGAGCAGAGAGGGTAGCTGACAGTGGTCAACCCGCAAAGATATTTGGCTAGTGTTTGAATGAGGCCACCGTATGCAAATATCTCCCCATTAACACCATTGTTAACAAGAGGCGTTAGAACTGGTGATAACGCTCCTTGAAACCAAACAGGGGCTAATTTACTTTTGGTCAACCAAGCAGCTGGGGACAGACCAAAAGAACGTTTGAACCTTTGGTTGTATTCGGGCTGTTTCGCACACAGTCCCAACAACATAGTAAACCCTTGAGAATGGCCCACGTAATAAACCTGTTCTTGTCCGGTGACTTTTTTAATATAGTCCAAAATTGCTGGCAAATCTTTCTGAGCCATATCGTCGAAGGTGAAATCCCAGAATTCTGGATCGTTGATAGTGCAATTGATGTGTCCTCTACTGTACCTATTGCCTCTGACGTTAGGTACCCATACATCATATCCACTTTTTGAGTACAAGTAGCAATGTGCTTTTCCTGGTCCTGGGATGATGCAACTGTCACTACAAAGGTACAAACCGTGAAAGAACACGATTGGAGGTCCAACTATAGGTTGTCCACTTGGAAGAACGCGGTGCATGGTGAGGATATACCCGTCCTCAGTAGTAACGTTATGGGTCTCACTATTGAAGCCGTCGTATTTTACTAGTTCGGGAAAAGGTAAGTATGCGCGAGGGCTCGGACCGAACATTTGCGTTAGGTTGACTAACTCGTTTGAAGATGTTGGTAACGCCAACCACAGCTGGGTTGCCGTGACCAATAATAGTGTTAGCATCTGTGGAACAAAATAACGTTAATTTCGTGATAATAGTACAGGCTCCAGATGGTCACTTTCCTAGCACGTACCGAGGTCGTGTTCACCTCGTCATAACTTCTTAAAATTCAAATTCAAAAATCATTTATTCAATTTAAACCCTAATAAGGCACTTACGAACGTTACAATTGATTCTACCACCCGGTTCGTAATACACTTGAACTGAGAAAACTTCCGGCAAGTAACTCAGAACTTAGCTCGATTAATTATCAAAATAAATAATAAAGATTCTCATTTTTCGTTTTCAAAACTACCCTTAATAAAGTTTGTATGGAAGAAACCCACCGCGTTTAACTTGAAACTCGGTATATCAATACTTTGGACAGAAAATAAAGAAACGTGAAATTTTTACTTTCTCGAGGCACTTTCTGACGGGCAAAAAGGAGTAATTATGTTTTAAGGGGAGGATTTCACTGCGTGTCGGTTAACTCAAAATTTGGTATACATTGGTTCCTTTTATAGCCTATAAGAAAGTATTTTTGGTATACTCAGAGGGTAAGAAGACCCCTTCTCGCGGGTGAAATCGCGGTGTGGAAAGCTACTCACTTCATGAAATTGTAGTCCAATACAATGCTATGTATAACATAAAAACTACCTTGACAGTTACTTACATACCTTTTATTACAATTATAATTAAACCGATAAACTATCCCGTGAAACGGCAACCGAATGAATGCATGAAATAGAACTGTTTATATAATTTTACTATGTTACATCAATGTTCAGTTTAACAACTGTTCATACATTCGAATAATTCGATGCTAGCGTCGATAGAAATATCAATAACAATAAATTATGGATATTATTTGTAATGCAATTCGTGTACGATCAATGTGACTTTTAGTTGTCATTTATTTTACTGTGTAATTATTAGTCATAATAGAAAAAAATATTACTGTTGTGACTTATAATGACAGTATTTTTTATGATCTCTACATATTATAAAAAAATGTCGCTTTCCGCGTCTGTCTGTATATCTGCGAAGTCACCCCACAGTAACCATTTTTATGCGAGTGAGATGATTTTTTTTCTGGGTTATACTTTCGAAGTTATTTTGACCAATATAATATTAATCCTTATCTAATTAAATAAGTTAGTTACGACGGGCATTTAATGTAGATAAAGTCTGCTCTTTACAGAAAATCAATATTATTTATATTTTGGAAGATATCACAGATTTAAAATTAGGTCCAAAAAACAGTATTCTCGATACCGTGCCCGAGTGGCGGCGGCGCGCTTGCAATGACACCACAATAGTATCTATATTGCACCCGTGCGAAGATGGGGCGGGTCGCTAGTATGAAATAACTTTCTTTTCATATAGAATTTGGACTGGACTAAAATTACGTCACTAGAAATAATTTTCGTCGATTTTCATTTCCTTGTCTGTGATTCACCAACTTACACTATTTTTTAAAAATTTATGATTGCGTTCTATTCTAAACAGAATACAAATATGACGATATCCACGCATTTAACTTATAAAAAATTTACTAATCTTGCAGGTATGTACGACATCTGTGTGGAGGATTTCATGGTGCGTGACGTGAAGTATATCTGGAACAGGATGACCTTCCAGCAGTTGAAGGATCTGTTGAAAGAGAACAAGGTAAATTATACTTAAGATTGATCTTAATAAGGCTTTTGACTGAATGAGACTGAATAGACTACGGATTTTTTATTACATACATAAATATAAAATCAAAGTACTGGTTTATTGACTAATCACATATGAAACTGCAATTTGGCAGATAGGAACCAGAAATGGGGAGTAAACGTCAGCAAAGAAAGGATATGTAATTCAACCCCTATTGCGAAAGGGAAAATCCGTTTTTTTTTTGTAAATATCTTTAAATAAAATATCGATACTAATAAAAACATCCAACCAACCTTACATCTAGCGAAAACCATCCGAAATTGGCAGGTAGACAGATCAACTATGGATGGTACGTTTGGCAGCTCAACTAACTGTCGATTTTTTATAGAAACACCTCAGTACGTCGTTTTCATACATTTGGCTACGAATTGTTTATTATTATTATTATTTTCAAGAATCAACAAACAGTGTACACACTAAAATTATTAATAAAATGTATTAACAAAACAAACTTAACAAATGTGACACCAACCACGTTGACCACAAGTTACACTAAATACTTAGGTATAAAACGTTAGTTGAGTTAAACATGATAGTAAAATGATTATACAAATGATTATTTAAATACACAAATATTTGCATCACAAAGAGATATAAGTGCTGCGATAGGTACTTATCGTAAATTTATGATAATTGCGTGGATGAGTTCTATGTGGTACTTTATACCGAAGCTCATTAACCAACTCAGGACAGTCATATCGGTTATGGCAGAGATCATAAAGAAGCATTACATCCAGATGCAGTCTCCTGGACTTTAAATCTAATAACTTATATTTGTTAAGCAGCTCTTCATAAGGTATGATACTATGACAACTTTTAAAATGCATGCAACGCAAAAATTTCTTTTGAACTCTTTCAATGTCTTTATTATAACATTGATAATGCGGGTTCCACACTGAAACGGCGTATTCTGTGATCGAACCAGTGACTTATATAACAATTGATATGTTAATACGTTTTTGAAATGAGCGGAGGATCTAATAACAAAATTAAACATTTTAAACCCACGGGAAATTATATTTTGTACGTGTATATCTAAGGTCAACTTACTATCTAACGTAATGCCTAGATCCCTAATAACTTCAACTTTATCGAGGTTAGTATTACAAAGTGCATATGTGAAATCACTTACTTTTCTCTTACGAGTAAAAACTATCGATTTACACTTATTAATACTAAGCGTAAGTTTATTATCCTCGCAGTACTTCGAGAAGCGGTCAAGATCATATTGAAAACTAAGGTGGTCCTGATAACTATTAATTGAATGGAAAATTTTTAGGTCATCGGCGTATAGTAGAATTTTACAGAATTTAAAGCACTTGTCTATATCATTAATATATAAAATAAAAAGTAATGGACCTAATATTGAGCCCTGAGGGACGCCTGAACTTATTGAAAACATGTCTGATTCATAACCATTAATAACCACCTTCTGGCAACGATTTGTAATGTATGACTTAAACCAGCGCCACAGATTCCCCCGAATACCGTTGAATGCAATCTTATCCAGGAGAATTTTATGATCCACTCTGTCGAAGGCTTTGCGAAAATCAGTATACACACTGTCTGTTTGCTTATTCTTGTCTAGATTCCTGAAAATTTCAGTTATTGGTAGTCCTCCCAACCGTTAGTTGCAAATAGACGGTAGTTTGACATACAAGTCGTATTTTATAGAAACAGTTTAGACGTACGCCTGGTAGAAAAGTTGACCGTTCGTAAGTAAAACGATCCGTTATGTCTTTATAGGAAACGGGCATTAGCTAATCAGAAAGCATTATCAGTGGTGGGTAATTGGTAGAAAAGATAAAGATAAGAGAGGGATGATTTTTAGGCAAAAAACTAATCAATCTAATTAGTCCGTCAATTAGATTATCAAAAAATTTGCTTTGCTTTAAAGCGAGTCAAAGTTCGGGAGTCACGCGGAACTTCAACACACTATCTTCTTATTTATTTTTTTAGTTGACAAAAGAAAAAATACGTGTCTGATATTTTTTGATAATGTAAAAGGCGGACTAAATAGATTTTAGTCGTCTATCCCACTGTAGGATGTGATCTGTAGATCGTTTAATTGTTCGTTAGACGATAAAGAGCTTCCCGCTGGTGGAGAAGCCGGGGTCGATGGTGCTGCTGGGGTCGATCCACCGGTGGGAGCTGGTGAAGGTGATCGAGCGGCAGGTGGGGCGCGCGCGCCGCCTGCACGTGGCCGCCGCCTGGCACCGGGAGGCCGAGCGCAGGAGGAACGTGCGGAGGCCCAGCAGGTTTGAGGTCAGGACGAACGACTATTCTCTCCTTACAGGCTAGAAGACGGAAGCCTCTGGAAAACTTTCTTCCGGGGTCTGTGTTTTTTGACACCTATAACCTAGATGTATTCAAGGCCAGAGTGAATAGGCTTTTTCTGGGTAAGCGTGCTACATCCGCGGCCTCGTCATAACTCCTCATGGGGTCAGTCGAAAGTCAAACGCAAGCCCATTTAACATAAAAAACCGAATAACATTAATTTGACATGTTAGGTAGGTAGGTTTTGATATCTTCAGGGTCGGCAACGCGCGAGTGGTTTTGAAGGGTCCATAGGCTACGGTAACTGCTTACCATCAGGCGGGTCATATGCTTGTTTGCCATATTAGTGGTATAAAAGAAAGGTAGTCTTGAATAAGATCGCTAGACCTGTGCTGGCAGTTTCCTAAAATCATCGGTGTATGCACAGATGGCGCTTCCATTATCTGCGGAGCGGCTTCTCAACTCCAATTCAAACTCTTTTTATCACGCATTTATTATCCTCATATGTATGTATGTAATGGAATCTTCAAACGTAATTATCATCAACTTCAAAACGTCAGATTAAAATGAACTTTGCACACTTATCGAGGACCGATGATGAAAGATGTTAATTTGCTTATTCCACATCTATGCACCCAAGTTCCAAATTCAAACCAAAACTGATCACTGAAATGCATCTGTGATCCCTCCCCCCCCCCCTCCCTCATATTACATGATACTGATCCAGTGTCTCCATCAGGTGACACCAGCGCCTGACATGCTGCAAATCCCCGGCACCGGCATGACAAGAGGCTCCTCCCTCACCACTAAGGACCAAGGAGGACTTCTACCAGGTATGACTCCTTAGAACATGTGACTATTGATGACTGATTTAACGATGTAAAAAATATTATTGGTATTTTTTTGAATGATGTAAACCAAACTTTGTATCTAGTTATAATAAAGGTTAATTTCGAAGTGTATAATTAAATTCGCTTAAATTTGACACGGCACTTAGAACTAACAAAACACATTTCGTTCCATTGTTCTGCTAAAATGTTATAAAGGACAAAAAAATTAAGTGTGATATAAATTATCACGTAATGGTAAGGAATGTATTAATAAAAGCGTCTTGTAATTGGTTCCTATTCTCCCACCAGCTCCAGGGCAGCTGTTCCGTCCGAAGTCGATACTGAAGAAGACGAACTCTTTCACTCTGTCCCGCGGCACTAGCCCCGGCACCCCACTGTCCCCGGGCGCCACCTCGCCACAACACCACAATGTGTACACCACTGTCACTGGCGCTGAGACCAGGTAACACGAACTCGTTCACTCTGTCCCGCGGCACTAGCCCCGGCACCCCACTGTCCCCGGGCGCCACCTCGCCACAACACCACAATGTGTACACCACTGTCACTGGCGCTGAGACCAGGTAACACGAACTCGTTCACTCTGTCCCGCGGCACTAGCCCCGGCACCCCACTGTCCCCGGGCGCCACCTCGCCACAACACCACAATGTGTACACCACTGTCACTGGCGCTGAGACCAGGTAACACGAACTCGTTCACTCTGTCCCGCGGCACTAGCCCCGGCACCCCACTGTCCCCGGGCGCCACCTCGCCACAACACCACAATGTGTACACCACTGTCACTGGCGCTGAGACCAGGTAACACGAACTCGTTCACTCTGTCCCGCGGCACTAGCCCCGGCACCCCACTGTCCCCGGGCGCCACCTCGCCACAACACCACAATGTGTACACCACTGTCACTGGCGCTGAGACCAGGTAACACGAACTCGTTCACTCTGTCCCGCGGCACTAGCCCCGGCACCCCACTGTCCCCGGGCGCCACCTCGCCACAACACCACAATGTGTACACCACTGTCACTGGCGCTGAGACCAGGTAACACGAACTCGTTCACTCTGTCCCGCGGCACTAGCCCCGGCACCCCACTGTCCCCGGGCGCCACCTCGCCACAACACCACAATGTGTACACCACTGTCACTGGCGCTGAGACCAGGTAACACGAACTCGTTCACTCTGTCCCGCGGCACTAGCCCCGGCACCCCACTGTCCCCGGGCGCCACCTCGCCACAACACCACAATGTGTACACCACTGTCACTGGCGCTGAGACCAGGTAACACGAACTCGTTCACTCTGTCCCGCGGCACTAGCCCCGGCACCCCACTGTCCCCGGGCGCCACCTCGCCACAACACCACAATGTGTACACCACTGTCACTGGCGCTGAGACCAGGTAACACGAACTCGTTCACTCTGTCCCGCGGCACTAGCCCCGGCACCCCACTGTCCCCGGGCGCCACCTCGCCACAACACCACAATGTGTACACCACTGTCACTGGCGCTGAGACCAGGTAACACGAACTCGTTCACTCTGTCCCGCGGCACTAGCCCCGGCACCCCACTGTCCCCGGGCGCCACCTCGCCACAACACCACAATGTGTACACCACTGTCACTGGCGCTGAGACCAGGTAACACGAACTCGTTCACTCTGTCCCGCGGCACTAGCCCCGGCACCCCACTGTCCCCGGGCGCCACCTCGCCACAACACCACAATGTGTACACCACTGTCACTGGCGCTGAGACCAGGTAACACGAACTCGTTCACTCTGTCCCGCGGCACTAGCCCCGGCACCCCACTGTCCCCGGGCGCCACCTCGCCACAACACCACAATGTGTACACCACTGTCACTGGCGCTGAGACCAGGTAACACGAACTCGTTCACTCTGTCCCGCGGCACTAGCCCCGGCACCCCACTGTCCCCGGGCGCCACCTCGCCACAACACCACAATGTGTACACCACTGTCACTGGCGCTGAGACCAGGTAACACGAACTCGTTCACTCTGTCCCGCGGCACTAGCCCCGGCACCCCACTGTCCCCGGGCGCCACCTCGCCACAACACCACAATGTGTACACCACTGTCACTGGCGCTGAGACCAGGTAACACGAACTCGTTCACTCTGTCCCGCGGCACTAGCCCCGGCACCCCACTGTCCCCGGGCGCCACCTCGCCACAACACCACAATGTGTACACCACTGTCACTGGCGCTGAGACCAGGTAACACGAACTCGTTCACTCTGTCCCGCGGCACTAGCCCCGGCACCCCACTGTCCCCGGGCGCCACCTCGCCACAACACCACAATGTGTACACCACTGTCACTGGCGCTGAGACCAGGTAACACGAACTCGTTCACTCTGTCCCGCGGCACTAGCCCCGGCACCCCACTGTCCCCGGGCGCCACCTCGCCACAACACCACAATGTGTACACCACTGTCACTGGCGCTGAGACCAGGTAACACGAACTCGTTCACTCTGTCCCGCGGCACTAGCCCCGGCACCCCACTGTCCCCGGGCGCCACCTCGCCACAACACCACAATGTGTACACCACTGTCACTGGCGCTGAGACCAGGTAACACGAACTCGTTCACTCTGTCCCGCGGCACTAGCCCCGGCACCCCACTGTCCCCGGGCGCCACCTCGCCACAACACCACAATGTGTACACCACTGTCACTGGCGCTGAGACCAGGTAACACGAACTCGTTCACTCTGTCCCGCGGCACTAGCCCCGGCACCCCACTGTCCCCGGGCGCCACCTCGCCACAACACCACAATGTGTACACCACTGTCACTGGCGCTGAGACCAGGTAACACGAACTCGTTCACTCTGTCCCGCGGCACTAGCCCCGGCACCCCACTGTCCCCGGGCGCCACCTCGCCACAACACCACAATGTGTACACCACTGTCACTGGCGCTGAGACCAGGTAACACGAACTCGTTCACTCTGTCCCGCGGCACTAGCCCCGGCACCCCACTGTCCCCGGGCGCCACCTCGCCACAACACCACAATGTGTACACCACTGTCACTGGCGCTGAGACCAGGTAACACGAACTCGTTCACTCTGTCCCGCGGCACTAGCCCCGGCACCCCACTGTCCCCGGGCGCCACCTCGCCACAACACCACAATGTGTACACCACTGTCACTGGCGCTGAGACCAGGTAACACGAACTCGTTCACTCTGTCCCGCGGCACTAGCCCCGGCACCCCACTGTCCCCGGGCGCCACCTCGCCACAACACCACAATGTGTACACCACTGTCACTGGCGCTGAGACCAGGTAACACGAACTCGTTCACTCTGTCCCGCGGCACTAGCCCCGGCACCCCACTGTCCCCGGGCGCCACCTCGCCACAACACCACAATGTGTACACCACTGTCACTGGCGCTGAGACCAGGTAACACGAACTCGTTCACTCTGTCCCGTGAAGTACTGTTCACATCTGTGGACAGACAAATATCAACTTGCCACTTTGGACTCGTTAGATAGACGCGCTCGAAGGATATTTGACGGTAACGACCTAATTAGCAAGAAACTGCAAAACCTGGATCGTCGGCGTCAGGTTGCAAGTGTGACGGTTTTCCTACAGATTGTTCCACGTTGAATGCGATAAAGAACTTCATAATCTGTCCCTCCATCCCCGTTCTTCTATCGGACCACTAGGTGTCGTGAGGGTCTCTATCACTTTGTCATCGACATTCCGTCTTGCCGTACCACGCCCACGGCTACCTTTCACCTTCGCAACTCTCGCCATCGACAGGGAGTCCATCCACACACATTGAAACCAGAATTGTTTCGAACTGTGCGGGCTAAAAGGAGTTTTCTTCCGCGGACGCTCGGACTGTGGAATGAGCTCCCCGCCGTGGTTTTCCCAATGGAGTACAGCATGGGGTTCTTCAAAAAGGGTGTGAAGAGGTTTCTTCAGGGTCGGCAACGCGCGAGTGATACCCCTGGTGTTGCAAGCGTTCATAGGCTACGGTAAATGCTTACCATCAGGCAGGCCGTATACTTGTTTGCCACCTAAGTGGTATAAAAAAAAAAAAAAAAAACCAAGCGTTTCGATTCCTCTTTCCTTATACGCACGGCCAAGCTGTGAAATTCTCTTCTGGACAACGTGTCTCCAGACACTTACAACTTGGGTTTATTCAAGGCCAGAGTGAACAGGCATCTTATGGGCCCGCGGGATCCACCCTAGACTACATATTGGCCTACCATCAGGTGGGATTAGGGTCAAGTGCAAGCCCATCTAATATTACGACGGGCTAGTTGGCGCAGTTGGTTAAGGTTCACCTTATGCGCCGCGGGTCGTGGGTTCGATTCCCACACAGGACATGCATTTGTGTGCATGAACATGTCTGTATGTCCTGAGTCTGGGTCTAAAACAAAATGTAGTATATGTATTATATCAGTTATCTGGTTTCCATAGTACAAGACCGTGTGTGAGGAATGTCCCAGGATATTTATAAATTAATAAAAGATACTTGTCTTACAAAAAATTAAAAAGCATACAAATACTCTCATTAGCTACCATAAGAAGTTACAAATATGATATTGTTTGTACGTCAGGATCCGCGCTGCATTCGAGGCTATCTTCAAGCGGTCAACCCTCCTGCAGGACGTGGAGGGCGGCCTGCCCGACCAGCTCTCACCTACATCACTGCCACGGAGTCCCTCCATCAATAAGAAAGTGCAATTGGTAAGTGTTGCCCGCCATAGACTTTCGACCTTTGACTTGACTTTCGATTTTCATTTGAAGACTTACATTTGACTATCGATTTTTACTTGTTCTGATCATTTACATCATAAAGTTGCAGTTCGTTCGTTCGTTCGTTACATATTTTATTTTGTTCCTTTCCTTCCATTGCTATTCATTTCTTTTCCTTTCCATTTCTTTTTTAACCGACTTCAAAAAAAGAAGGAGGTTCTCAATTCGAATGTTTTTTTTTTTTATGTTTGTGACCTCATAACTCCGTCATTTATTAACCGATTTGGAATTTATTTTTTTTATTTGAAAGGGTACGCTTCCCGTTTGGTCCCATTGTCATCAGATCAGGATTTGATTATTTTTTAGTGGACTTTGAAGTCGGTTTAAGGTTTTTGTAAAACAGTCCAATTATTAGTTTAAGGAGACATTATCCATACATTTTTACATTGCTTAGTTTCTTTCCTGTTCTGTAACTGAGAACAGTTGAAGACCGACTTCCGAACCGGTGGTAATTTCAGTAGCTTTGACCTTCATAAACAAAAAGTATCCTACGTGTTTATCACAAAGATATTTAATAGTTTTCCACAAGAATATTTCAAAACAGATTGTTCAAAATTTGTATTAAAAAATAAAATAAAATCACACTTCTCAAAGCAGTTCAAAATTAAAAATCTTTTTTTTTTAACTATGTAAAGTAGTAATAGTAGGTGTAGCAGTAAACTATTTAAAATGTATGTATTACCAATGTAATTAATTGTAAGTATAAGTGAATGTGAGAGCTCACCTGCCAACAAACTGCTATGCAGTTTGGCAGATATAACTATGTAATTATTTTGAAATGTTTAACTAATAAACGTTTACATACATACATAATCCTTTTAGTAATTTTTGCATGAAAGAGTAACAAAGGTCCCTCTTCAATAACTTTTGCGTTCATAAATTAGTAGGATGCTTGAATTGGCAATAATATTGTATTAGTTGTATTTAGAAGGTAGGTATAAGTTATACTACATCCAAGGACTCTTTATTTAAAATGGGAGTACCTCAGGGTCCAATACTAGGGCCATTTTTGTTTCTAGTATACACTAATGATTTATCTGTTGTAAATGGTCTCTCAGATATAGTCTTGTTTGCTGACGATACTTCATTCATTTTCAAAGTAGATAGAAAAGAGAATGAACTCAATTAAGTAATTGATACCATGTCAATAGTCTCCAAATAATCTGTTGCTTAACTCGAAGAAATCACAAATTTTTAGGTTCTGAAATCATAAACGTGGTAAATTCAACTTTGACGTTCATAAGTGCCTTGCTAGGGCCTTAATTGAATAAACGGCTTTGACTTTGACTTTATTGTGTTGTGTAGCCCCGCGAGCGCGTGTGCGACATGTCCCCCGAGGACCAGAAGGCGTGGGAGCAGCTCGAGATGGCCAAGGAGATCGACTTCGACAAGATGCTGCAGATCGCGCGCAAGAGGGACATGGTAAGTTCAACCTTCACTCAATAGAAGTAAGGTTCAAGCTCAAATGTGTTTCTTGACTTAACACACTAACGGACAAATGGAAAGACATTGCTTTTTATAAAGGACTCGGGATGTTAGGGATATGACATTTCGGATCTGTATATGAATAATATTTATACCGGTTTCAGATACGATTACGGATATGAAATTATTTCGGATAACCGATATTTTCAGTTACGGATTTTAATATTTTTAAGTAATTGTAAAAAGTAACGATATTACTTATAACTTGGCAAAAACTTGGCATAACGTGTCTCAGTTAGACTCCACCCCTATCTGAAATTATTCGAAACTTTTATATCAGATTCGGTTACGGTAGCGGAGACTTTTTTCGGATACGATACCGATACTTTCGTTTACGGAGCCCTATAGCATCCCTGGTAAGGACTATAATTCCCCCCCCCCCCCACATTTATGTGTTTGATCACAACCTCACCATGGTCCGTGATGATGCGGCCGAAGGTGGTAAGCATACAAAACCTAGGAACTGCCTCTCAAGTGCAGCTGTCGGAACACTCCAGTAGGTTCTTGGCGGCATATTTTTAACTTGAGGGTGGCAGCCAGCCAGGTGGGTACTACAAAGTACCCTACTGTGATTTCCTCACGATGTTTTTCTTTATCAGTAGACCTGGTAATAATAGTATGTTGTGTTCAGAACCCTGACGAGTTGGAGTATGAAGACGAGAGCCTGTACATCTGCCACATCGACCCTGCGCCCTTCCAGCTCGTCGAGAGGACCTCGCTACTCAAGGTATACCTACCTGTTTACATACTCTGAAGGAACTGGCTCTCAAGTGCAGCGTTCAATCACACCGATAGGTGCTTGGCAACTAATTTTCAGTTTGAGGGTGGTAGTAACCAGTTGGGTACTACAAAGTACCCTACCATCGTACTAGGAAACCATTCCTTACGATGTTTTCCTTCATTCACTAGCTCATTGTGAACCGTTGCCGACTGCAATATTTCATAAACCATAATAACGTGGCTTCATCTATTTAGGTATGTTGCCCTTACTGATCCCTCTTAAATTTCCACCTGTATCATGTCAATCTAATATAAACTCCACGTCTCACTAATAATACTGGGTGGAGATTTCGAGATGGCATATTTTCATAACTTGTGTTGGGTAAGTCATGCTGAACAACTTTTACTATGGGACCAAAACTGAATTCTCAAAAAAAATGTTTTCTTTTCATACTTTATGATCAAGCAAGGTTGACATTAACTATGGAAAGTAAAAAAATTTTTTTGAGAATTCACCATTGTTGTCATATAGTAAAAGTTGTTCAGCATGACTAACCCAACATAGGTTTTGAAAATATGCCATCTCGAAATCTCGACCTATTATAGTATAAATTCATTCTGTTCAATTCAACTATATTATAGAAAAATCAAAACTCAGATCAGATAAATAAAATATCCTGGGACATTCCTCACACACGGTTATCCGATTTCAAACTAAGCAAAGCTTGTAGTATGGAAACGAGATAACTGATATATTAATAACATATATGTAGTATATCAGTCTTTATAACTAATGCATGTCCTGGGTGGGAATCGAACCCACGACCTGCGGCGTGATAGGTGGAATCCAACCACACCAACTGACCTGTCGATTATACGAACGTGTAACGGAAGGGATATATCCATAAAAGTACACGACTTCTTTGGTACTAGGCGTACAGATCGCGAAAGAGTTTTTAATTCAATAGGCTTGAGCGCAAAAAAAAAAAAAGAATTTTTGAGTAATTTATTTTGTGCTGAAACTTTTTATAGTGAGTCTGTATCTGATGTAGCCTTCACCCCCTTCGGATGTATATACCTTTCCATTACACTCAGAATCAGAATTATTTATTGTCATAACTTTGCTTTGAAATACAGCCTTGTAGTAAAACATAGCCATACACTTGAAAGATTAGACTTGTCTCGCAGGTTACAAATCATTTTTAGTAATAATCATCAGCACCCAGTATATTGTTGATGTATATTATTGCATTTACCAGGTTCACTCGTTGTTCTCGACGTTGGGCGTGAGTCGCGCGTACGTGACGGCCATCGGAAGACTTATCGGCGTCGTCTCACTCAAAGAGGTAAACATTATTTAAAAATATCCTTATTGCTCTGTGTTTAACCGCAATCTCAGGTCAGTGATGATGAGGCCGAAGGTGGTAAACATAAAGCATAGAAGGAACTGGCTCTCAAGTACAGCTGTCGGAACACACCGGTAGGTGCTTGCGACTCATATTCTCATACTGAATTAAATAGATAATTAGTTTCTCATTCTGAAATAAATGGATACTTAGTTTCTCATTCTGAAATAAATAGATACTTTGTTTCTCATACTGAAATAAATGGATACTTTGTTTCTCATACTGAAATAAATGGATAATTAGTTTCTCATTCTGAAATAAATAGATACTTTGTGTCTCATATTGAAATAAATAGATACTTTGTTTCTCATACTGAAATAAATAGATACTTTAGTTTATTTATTTGATCACCAACAAGACACACACTAATACATTAAAAAATAAAGGTATAGAATATAAATCATAAATGGTGTCTCAATTAGAGGTGACGACTACATGCATTAAAAAAACAAACAACAGAACCAAAACATCTTTAAGAAAAGACAACTAAATAAAAGTTAAAGAAAAAAAAATAACAAACAATATAAAAATTAAATAAAAATAACTTAAAATTTTTAAAATAAAGTAGAATGCTTTACACATTGCTTATATCTAGCAACTTATTTTTAAAAGGAATTAGTCTGTCACCGAATATATCAGCATTGCTTTAGTTTCTCATACTGAAATAAATAGATAATTAGTTTCTGATTTCTTGTTACATTTTATTTATTCATTCATTGCTTCATGTGGTACATATTTACTCACCAACCAAAACATAATACACGATCGATAAATCTTACATAAAAGCGAAATACTATTAATAACGTTTCACTTTAAAAATAGTACCTATCCTATATACACTACTACTTTTCCTAAAATAAAAGATCATCTAAAAAATCCATGGTCCCCATGACACTTGCGGCGTTTCCACGCTGAATGGTTAGGCTTAACCTCTGGGCAAAAAAGTCACGAGCTCTCAATTCCCCAGAGGCCAAGACCAACCGTTTGCCTACGTCTTGGACAAATAATTTTGTGTCAGATGAAAATTGTTTCTGATGAAATAATTAAATACTTAGTTTCTCATACTGAAATAAATAGATACTTAGTTTCTCATACTAAAATAAAATTATTCTTCACCAGCTACGCAAAGCAATAGAAGACGTGAACTCTGGCGTGCTGACAGTGGCGACCAGACCCGACCCCCCCACCACCCCCACACCGACCCTCATCAAGGTGCACAGCTCGGAGCCAGCGCCCCCTTCCGACAGTGAAACTGCCAACCTCACCACACCCGGAGATAAGTAAAGTCAATCTTAGGTATTCAATTCAAAAGTAGATAATATTATGTGTCAGCCATGAATGCGACCAAGGTAAACTAGTTTTTGCCCGTGACTTTACGTGTTTTTGACGCCACGCTGTTATTCAGTTAGTTGCAGTTTTTTTAATATATACTTACAGAACGCGCGTCGCATCTGTGAGCTAAGTGGTTAACATTAGAGCTCTAAATGCTATGAACAGCTAACATGGGGTTTATTTTAACCCCCTTATACGTCAGTGAAGTTAGCTACTGTCGACTGAAGTCAGTAATTACATATACTTAGTTGCTAAGCTGTATGTATATGTAATATTAAGATTCAAACCTTACTTACTTTGAAAAACATGACATCAGCGTCTCAAGAGCGCACTCAATCTTGATATCTTACTGTTAATACCTCAATACGGTGCATAGAGAAACTATTTGTCGATAATGGTTTCGTCAATGTCAGATATTTCCGCGATTAAGCCGTTGGCTCGCATATGGGACGCGCGCCCCATAACAGGAACTGTTACTAAAGTGATTTAAGTGTATTAGCAGGCATTGCATATGTGTGGACTTCTAAATCATTCAAATATGTTATTGTGTATATATCAGGGATGTTGCGGATGCAGAATTTGTGACATCCGCATATGCGGATCTTATTAATTTTGGCAAAAGAATTAATGATAAATATAGTGTATATCGCGACTTCATGACATCCGCAACCGCAAAATTTATGACGATGCGGATGTTAAAATTTATGCGGATATTCCGCGTTTGCGGATGCGTATATCTGCGACATCCCTGGTTCATTTGAAAGATGTCTATTAATATTTAAATGAGCAATATAGAAATTTAAATCCGCCATTAGGAATATTAGAATTAAGACTCAGTAATAAAAAGGTAAATAGATATCTGTTGTTAAAAGACGTACCTACTATGACGTAAGATAATATTGTGTTTAAGAGTAACTCAAAAACCTTGAATAACCAAATAAGTGACTGATAAAAAAAACTAAACTGAAAATTTATAAAAAATAGTTGAACCCAACAGAAAAGACTCAATCAAGAAATATCAATCCAAATATAACTTTATATACAAAGCGTTAGAGATCAAAATACAGTGAGTTATTGCTCAGTCTAAAGCTTCTATTTTAAGTGGAGTATTTCCATATCTTGTACATAAGCATAATCAATATGTTGTCATCCATAGACGTTAAATCCTCTAAATATTAAATATTAACTTCTTAATATAATTTACTAGTGAAATTGTCACAAAAATTAAAATATTTATATTTAGATAGATGTTTTTGATATTTTTTTCGATGTTCGATTATAAATGGTGCTTCCGAAACGAAATTAGAGTTATTTTTATTGTATGACTAGTAATGCATGTATAAAAATTAATAATAAAAATCTTTTTTTATATTGATGCATTTTTGTGATACAATGGTGCCGATTCTGTTGTAAATCGAACTAAACTAATTTTAGTCACATCACATCTCTTTCTTGCGAACATTATTGCAAAAGGATAGAACATATTTAAAGCTGTCAAATTAGTCTTTGCCGTTTGCGGGTATTTAGACGTAACCGCGATAGATGGCGACTAAATTTATTTTGAAAACGAGCATTGGACTAATTTGACAGGACTAAATTTATTGCATCCTTTTCTTATGTTCTTTGTTAGAAAGAGACATAGTGAGACTAACATTTGTTAAGTTGTAAACAACAGAATCAGGGCCACTAACGTCGAGTATACTGTAAGTAAAACTCGAAACACCTAGTGCCTTATTTTCGATTTATTTGTTTACAAATTGTTATGATTTTCATTTATATATTGAAAGTAGATAACCTGTGGGTCACAGATATAAATCTAAATAGATGACGCGAGTGTATGTACTTCGCGTGCCAAATGGGAACGCAATGCTCTTCTTTTGAATCTGTTTCGCGCGGACAGGGAACTCGCATAAGGCTGCATGTCCACCAGACATGTGTTTTTAGACTAATAGGATCGATTCATTTTGACGTTATAACTCTAATGCCAGCCTAACTAAAGCGCTCTGTGACATTATGGTAGGTCGAAAAAAAGTGCGAGTTTGGTTTCCATACGGATGGAGGAACTTGCGTTATCTATTTAGATTCATATCTGCGCTGTGGGTTCTCAAAAATCTTTCATAGTTTCATACACGATGTGTGTATTAAAATCATAAAAACTTGTCTACAAGTTCCATACCAAATTTACCCAAGGCTTGTGATCGTCCAATCATTCCAAAAGTTGTTTCTAGCATTTAAGTCGTAATTTTAAAAATACAAGTCCATTCTAATTTGTCCAATTTTCGCGGAAATTATGAAATAATTGTGCCATTTATGTACCTGTGCCATAATCCGATGGCATTAAAGATGGTATTTGAGAATCTGGATCCAAATTAGTCTATGCCTTATTCAGGCCCAATGCCTAGTCAAAAAGTCTAATGGCATGTTAGGTAATATAATTTGCATAATCCAGATTGATTTGTACAGGACTCTATGAAAACTATGGTTGTTATTAACATATCTTCGTTACTTCGTCCGTCCTATTTGATAATAATATTTAAGACAATATAAACGTAAAACGAGGCATTACTATGTAATTTGCAACTGCAATTGGTTGTGAGACAGTCGCTTAATTTCATAAAATATAGCTTGACACCTGTGACAGTAGTATCCTTATTGCTTTCATTTATTCATTCCTCAATGCAGTAATTATCATATTCATATCACACTGACTACTATCGAATAGTTTTTGTTGTTTATGAACTGTATATTGAACATTAACCCCCTTATTACAAAACATGGTTTAAAGTAAAACCAGGTTTTAAAATAGCCTTGTCTCTTTTTATTATATAACGTTAGAAAGTGACCGAATGACAGTTTGTTTGTTTTTATTAATTAATTTTACATTGAATGTTCTAAATGAAAGTGTAACATTTATGGATTTATTTGATGCTTTTCCTTATTGAATTAGGGACTTCTATACTAAAAGGTGAAATGTCAGTTCCATGACATGCCTAACTTAATTAGAGCCATCATCTTAAAATATAAAGATGTAATGTTTTTTTATTAATAATGTAGCATTTCATTCGTGCAAAGCGTTATATTTGATTTGTCACTTTGGTTGCTTTCCCATTAAAAATAACTATACTAATTTTCAAAATTATTGGCAAGAAAATTGTTAGCAACTGTCGCGCAACCGATAGCAATTGCAAGAAATAAATTATCGACCGACTGTAATCATTTCTTATTTCTGCACACAAACCTTTGGACATATGCTTGTATCCTCAAATTCTGTGATTTAATAATATAATTATAACAATGTATAGACGGAGTGTTGTCTGGTCACTCTTTATTTAATTCATGAACGTGATTCCAGGGCATTTTGGGTGAAGTTTCATAAAAAAAAATAACTTTAATGCTTTACAAGTTTTTGATAGAAATATAGTGGTTCTAATGTTTTGTCGAAAATGTAATGGTGCGTCGTCCATGCTACACGAACTGCCACGAACGAACAGACTTCGTTTGCTGCTCGCGATGTCAAGTGTGGACGTAACAACGAGCCTGCAACGAGCGCGATGCGAATCCCTGTGTTTGTGAAAATGTTTGTGAAAAAACTGACAATCGGGCGGAGCACAGTCGAGCACGCTACGAATGCTCGTTCAAGGCTCGCAAGTCCGTCAACGCTACGCGAACAACGAACGAATCCAGTTCGTTCTCGACTTGGCTTTCTCTTTTTCGCGTAGCAAGGATACACCATAAGATTTAGTTTTTGTTCTAAATTCGAACTTCTATACAGAAGAAACATTCCCTATTAAAATTTGTGTTTAAGTTGGAAAAGGTACCTACTAACGCAATTTTTTCTACCGTATAACTCTCTTTCGGACGCGACCATCTCAATGGATCGGTAGTGGCTTACGAAACGAGGCCAGTCCACAGGGTTATTGGTAACACTAACAAGCTTGCAGGACATCTTACACAACAACTTTTTTTCTATGACTTTACAAATCATACATTTACCAAAAACAAACATTCAAAATGTAGTAAGTAGTTCTATTTAACATATTTCAACTCTTTTATGTTTATTTTTGTATGAATGTCTGATGAATTTAAATTCGATCAATTATTTAAAAGTTACATACAAAAGTTTATGATGGTAGTAATATATTCCTGAGAAGTCGTCTTTAAGGCGATGATAGCTCAGTGGTAGTGTCGTCGGATACCGAGATGAAGGTCCCGGGTTCGGATCCTACAATGAGCTTGAGCTTTCGGTGAAGGAAAACATCGTGAGGAAACCACAGCACGGTGGTAGGGTACTTTGTAGTAACCGCCTGGCTGGCTACCACCCTCAAGTTGAAAATCTATCGCCAAGCACCTATCGGTGTGTTCCGACAGCTGCACTTGAGAGCCAGTTCCTTCTAGGCTTTGTGTGCTTACCACCTTCGGCCACAACATCACTTACCATGGTAAGATTGCGTTCAAACACAGGCCTATAAATAGTAAAAAAAAAAAAAAAATTGTTCTACCATAACCCTGTAGTGTGTAGTAACAAACTACTTTGAGTTCTGAATGCATATGAGAAATGAAACTTCACCTAGAATGTATTAGTTAATATAAAAGCATTGTATGTTGTCTATGAACGCTCGCGTCTTGTAATTAGTTGTGTAAGTGATTATTATTTATAATTGACACGCGCAGTGTCCACGTACATGTTGCAGTTTGACGAAAGATGCATTTTTATTGTGATCTGTTGCTTTATTAATAAATAATGTGTTGTGTCGTTTGAATATTCGTTTTATTGTATTCTTTGCAGTGGCGTAACAATAGGGTGGCAGGGCTGGCAAAATGCCACGGGCCCCCGACCCAAGAGGGCCCCGGCCCAAGAGGCCGCGAGCTCAACAATATATTTTTACATTGTACCTGAGTTACAGACCTCACGATGTTGTTCCTTCACCGAAAAGCTAGCAAATAGATGATTAATGCATTGAGATATTATGTTCTATGGATATGGATGTGAAGTCTCCAATACGCATTGGGCTTGCGTGGAGACTACAGACCATTCCCTCTCGCCTAAGAGAGGAGGCCTATGGCCATTAGTGGGACATATACAACGTATAATTGAGTACGCTGAAAATCTCGAAGTTTATAATTTTAATAACTGAGTACAACGTGACGATTTTTACTGATAGGGCCCCATCAAAAGAAATTTCCACGGGCCCCAGATGGCATAGTTACGCCACTGATTCTTTGATACCCTATTTATTTTTCTGTATGGTGTAAAATTCCGTAAATTGTAAGAATTGTTCTGGTAGAAACCAGGGCCGGCTTTACCTATAGTGCAGGGTTTAAAGCGCACACGGGCGCATGGTCTCAGGGGGCGCCGAGCGCCCTGAGTGACATCTACAGTTTACTCTGCAATACTCTACACTAATAGAGAAAACATTTGTATTTTTAACCGACTTCAAAAAAGGAGGAGGTTCTCAATTCGGTTGTATGTTTTTTATGTTTATTAACCGATTTGGAAAATTCTTTTTTTGTTTGGAATACCCTTCCCGTTTGGTCCCATTGTCATCAGATCAGGATTTGATTACTTCTTAGTGTACTTTGAAGTCGATTTAAGTTTTTTGTAAAACAGTTCAATTGTATATTATTTATCACTGAGGTACAATTGTATATTAAGCTGGGATCTATCCGAAAGCTCCAAGGAATCGCGGACTGCGGAACGAAAATATAGTCATTAGGACCCGAATTTCCGGCCCTGCTAGAAACACTGGATTCATATTCTTAATTGCAGAACAACTGATGCGAATTTCTGATGTATAGAATCTCAGACAGTCTGATCAGAAAAAAATCTGACGTAGCGGAAGTCAGAAGTCAGATAGTATTCGGGGTCTAGAATACCATAAGGGCAGAGTTCCTCCGCGGGCGTCAGCAATTTTCTAACAGAAGAAAATCTTATAACATGCGCACGGCCTAATTAATTGTTAATTATTTGGAAATAAAAGTCAAACATTGTCACAGTCAGATTGTCCAAAAAATATATAAAAAACTAGCTTTATAGCCCGCGACTTCGTCCGCGTAGTTTTTTTTTTTCTAGATATGAATCATTGTAACAATATAGAGCTTTGTTCATGGCTATTGTCCGCCACTACGTGTGATATTGACAAAAGTTCAGGTAGATTAAGAGCATATATGCGAGGATGCCACATAAAACTGAAACAGTCCTGCCGCAAATCAACTCTAGCAAATTTCAGAGTTTTTCCCTGTGACTACAAACCTTAATTAGGAACTGTTATCTATTGAATTCAAACGGAAGGTGATTTGGGATCAATGGTATACGCGACAAGAAGACTGTTTCTCCTCTGGCAGAACCAGTAAATATTTTGACCTCAATAACATTGTGGCGGAGAACTGTTACTTGTAGTCTAGTTCCACAGCACAATTTTGGAGGCCTTATCTCTCTTTCCCTCATGTCTGAGGATCGTGGTCAACATCGGGTTTGCTTCTAGAGCGAATGATCTGCCTCCACTGGTTTCTGTAAAACTTGCAGGACGATGAGTCTTTTACTTGATCGGACCATCTTGTTGGTGAACGACCACGTAGTCGTTTTCCTTCCGTGTTCCCAACTATGATCAGATTTCCAAACTTTCATCGCCTTTGCGCACCATGTGGCCGAAATACGAAAAAATACATTGGTGGCATATGGTGGACAATCGTGTTTTAATTTGGAGCTGCGATAGGATTGATGCATTGTTGCGTTTAGCGGTCCAAGGTATTTCCAACATCCGTCTCCAGCACCACATCTCGAATGCATCAATTCTTTTTCTTTCTCGGGCCAGTATAGTCCACGCTTCCACTCCATACATGAAAATGAGGAATACCAATGCTCGTATTAACCGGATTTTTCTTTTAATACCGATTCCTCTCTTTTTCCTGTTGTTTAGGCGAATCATTTCAATACGCCAATACCATAAGCCGAAATAATAAATTGTAAAATTTTCACTCCGAAAATAAAGAACTTCATATACTAAATTTAATCCCCCTTTTCACTCCTTAAGGGTTCAAATTCCAACAACACCGATATTTGTTGCGTTAGTTTATAACCATAAGCTTAAATAATAAATTTCGTGTACTTCCATACACAACTTCATCCCCCTTTTCCTCCCTTCGGTGGTGGAATTATTACAAACGCTGAGATAACTATGTATTAATTTTCAATCGTCAGCCTAAACACAGAATTTGAAGATCCTTACTTCAAAACTGAAGGACTTGCATACAAACTTTCATCCCTTAGTTTACCCTGTTAGGGGTGAAATTTCCAAAAATCCTTCCTTAGTGGATGCCTACACCGTATAATAGTACATTTAGTGAAGTTTACTTTGAAATTAAAGGACTTAAATACACAACTTCATCCCCCTTTTCCTCCCTTCGGCGGTGGAATTATCACAAACGCTGAGATAACTAAACATTAATTTTCAATCGTCAGCCTAAACACAAAATTTGAAGATCCTAACTTCAAAACTGACGAACTTGCATACAAACTTTCATCCCTTATTTTACCCCCTTAGGGGTGGAATTTCTAAAAATCCTTCCTTAGTGGATGCCTACACCGTATAATAATACATTTAGTGAAGTTTACTTTGAAATTGAAGGACTTGCATACACAACTTCATCCCCCTTTTCCTCCCTTCGGTGGTAGAATTATCACAAACGCTGAGATAACTATATATTAATTTTCAATCGTCAGCCTAAACACAAAATTTAAAGATCCTAACTTCAAAACTGACGAACTTGCATACAAACTTTCATCCCTTATTTTACCGCCTTAGGGGTGGAATTTCCAGAAATCCTTCCTTAGTGGAAGCCTACACCATATAATAATACATTTAGTGAAGTTTACTTTAAAATTGAAGGACTTGCATACCCAACTTCATCCCTCTTTTCCTCCCTTGGGTGGTGGAATTATCACAAACGCTTAGATAACTACACATTAATTTTCAATCGTCAGCCTAAACACAAAATTTGAAGATCCTAACTTCAAAACTGACGGACTTGCATACAAACTGTCATCCCCTATTTTACCCTCTTAGGGGTGGAATTTCCAAAAATCCTTCCTTAGTGGATGCCTACACCATATAATAATACATTTAGTGAAGTTTACTTTGAAATTTAAGGACTTGCATACCCAACTTCATCCCCCTTTTCCTCCCTTCGGTGGTGGAATTATCACAAACGCTGAGATAACTGCACATTAATTTTCAATCGTCAGCCTAAACACAAAATTTGAAGATCCTAACTTCAAAACTGACAGACTTGCATACAAACTGTCATCCCCTATTTTACCCTCTTAGGGGTGGAATTTCCAAAAATCCTTCCTTAGTGGATGCCTCCACTGTATAAGGTATCTTTGTGCAAAAATTCAAATCTCTAGGTCCAGCGGTTTGGGCTGTGGGCTGATATATCAACAATCAGTTTATCATTTTATATATTAAGATGTAACCTTGCTGAGTTTCTTGCCGGATTCCTCTCAGTTGAAGGCCGAGTTCCGAACCGGTGGTAACTTCAGTAAATGTGACCTTCATAAGTGCCCTTCTGGGGCCTAAATTGAAATGGCTTTGACTTTGACTTGACCTAATCCTGGTCCTGAAAAAGGACAGGTTTATTTCTGTCCCGGTAACGCGGCAGGGAAAGCTAATCCTAACTTTATCCTAACTAATAATATTATGAATGCGAAAGTGAGTTTGTTTGTTTGTTACGCCTTCACGCCTCAACTACTCAACGGATCATCATGAAATTTGGCATGCAGATAGCCTATGGTATAGAGAAGCACATAGGCTACTTTTTATCCCGGGAACGCGCGTGAAACCGCGGGGGACAGCTAGTATCATAGGTAACGCAGCCATTTGGGCCCCATATGCGACTAAATATAGTCTCATGCTGGAGAGGGTACAAAATTTTGTTAGATTTTTATACATGAGACAGTATGGTGTATACCCGTTTTATCCACTTATGTACCCGACCTAATTCATTTTGGGTATGGTCGGATACAACGAGTTAAGGGTTAGGCACCTGGCACTCGTGTCATTAAGGTCTTGATAGGCAGGGTAGATAACGGTGACATATTAGGGCAGATAGGATTATGTGCCCCGGATAAGTTCTTGTGGCGGCGACGGCGACCGCAGCTGGTTCAAGTGCCCCGAGCTCGTACCAACCTACTGAAAGAGGCGTCGCTGACGCGCGCTCTTCGCACCCTCAATCTCATTGCTGAGGAAACCGACATATTCCACTGTACTCTGAGTGAATTCACAAGGATAGCAATTGACATTTTATTTTACACAGAAATGTTATTATAATTTTGAAGTAAGTTCGACACTATTGTGCCCTGTAAAAGTAGATGTAAGTAGGTAAATACATAAATAAATAAAATAAAGTATTGAATTTTCTCTTCCATTGCTGACACTGCTACTCCTGTCAACTCAATGTTGTGAAGGGTAGAAAACGCACAAGTTACACCCCAAGCATCTACGAGTATAACTCCGGTAACTACTTACCATCAGGCGAGCCGTAGTATCATCTGGGTAAATTAAAAATAATTTAATAAAACAAATAAATTCAATCTTCACATTACTGCTTTATTTTTGATTTAATAACTTTATATGTAACTGATTCATCTTATCACCTATAATACTCAGACACTGTTTATTTAATTGTCAAAAATATTATTTCTAAACGATTAAGTACATTTTTGTTGATAACTGGGTTCATATGAGATAAATGTGTTTGATAAACAGTGTCCTTACTCTAAAAGTACAAACTTGACATTGTTGCTGATTCTGTTGTTTACAACTGAACTAATTTAGTCTCACTATGTCTCTCTCTAACAAAGAACATAAGAAAAGGATGAAATAAATTTAGTCCTATCAAATTAGTCCAATGCTTGTTTTCAATATAAATTTAGTCGCCATCTATCGCAGTTACGTCTAAATACCCGCAAATGAGGATATATTCGATAATTTTTTAATAATATTTGTAAAAAAGAGATGTGATGTGACTAAAATTAGTTTAGTGCGATTTACAACAGAATCAGCACCATTATTTGTTAATATCCTAATATAACCGGCCAAGTGCAAGTCGGGACATGCAATGTAGGGTTCCGTAGTCAGTACAGTTCGGTACAGTCTAACAGCTAAGACAACATGGTATTTCACGTATAATTTAATTTTACCGAATACTAAACGTATCTCGTAAACTTGGGTTTACAAGAAAAATCGACGACGGAACCCTAAAACATGATTCAGAATGTCAAAAAATACTAATCTCGATGTATTTTTTTACACTTTTTACAATAAGAAAATAATATTAAGTATTTAATAGAAGCGTTTTACCTGAAAATAAAACGCATATTAAATACTTACCTTATTTGAAACCTTATAAAATGAGATAGGCCTTCCTTGTTTTCTGCTCTAGACTTCCTTCTTTATCTACCCAAATATTGCCGTCTCGCTCGCACATCTCCCCACTATCCACCCAGGCAGAGCGCGAGCTTGAGCCACGCGCGCTATCTCGTCATTGAGTCGAAATACCAGGCAGAACTAAAAATTAAGGTTTCAAATAAGGTAAGTATTTAATATGCGTTTTATTTTCAGGTAAAACGCTTCTATTAAAACTTGACCGTTATTTGAAACCTTATAAAATGAGACGTGTTTGTTTTCGCCTGGTGAAAGTGGATGCCAATGTGATTTTATGCTTGTAGCATAAAGTTATTTGTGACATAGGTAGGTACCTGTGATGTCTCCAGTATAGGTCATACGTGTACAGACTTCTGTGTAAGTCTGAAGGTATCGTGAGAGAGAATAGGTATCAAAAATACTAAGATGTGCGAGGTACTGTAATTTTATTTATAAAGTATAAACGAAATATGTAGGTGTAAATGGCTAGAAGCAAAGATCTTAATCAAATCATTGATGAGCATAAAAACATGTATCGTATGTGATTGAAAAGCAACATTCAAGTATTTAATTAATCATGTGAAGATAATGTGATCCCGCGATTAGTGGCTTATTATCAGCTATATGGTAACTGTCTGAAAGGGTTGCAGATCTCTAATGGGCATGAGACCAGATTTAGTGGATCTGAACTGATTATGCCAGCACCAGCGATGAATTATTCTATTTCGCACCCTATTAAAGATGCAGCTTTGGCAGGTCTTGTCAATAGTTGGTGGATTTTGCTGTGTCACGTTTATCGTATAAAAGACGAATACAATCTGTACACACAGTAATGTATAGCTATATGTTTTGCTATAGTCTATGTACCTACCGACATTATTATTCTCCGACACGTGTAGGTACATCATATATTCTAATCAAAACGTTAATTACATACAGTACATATTTACTTACATGTGGTATTTTGCTATAATCACCAGCAACATTACTGCATAAACATTAACCAGAAATATAAGTTTTAAAGACCGACACAAGTAACATCATAACATAACTTTTACTTGTTCTAAAACTGGAAAGTGAAGTCATGTAGGTACAAGGGTACTTACACAAGGTACAAGGTTGAAGGCAACCTTAACACACTACAAAATTAAGACAACGCTGTGTTGGTCTGGATATACAAAATTCGTTACTTAAATTTTAGATATGTTTCTAAAAATTACACGAGTCAATCGACTATCTATCGTATCAATATATATCAAAATATGTCCAACCAACACATGAGAACTAAAACTGCATACATTTGATACCACTGACTTATTCAGCATAATGAACATTCATCTAAGTGTAAGAAGCAAGTAGTTAATAACTTTAGTCATTGTGACAAATGGACTACTTAAGTTTGTACATTTTATTTCAAACAAGCTACGGTTAGAAGCGATTTTTCAACAAAGATGCCATGGTTACAACAAGCAATCCAATACTCATATTTCTATAATTCCAGACCATCTTATGGTATCTACTTGGAGGTAGAAAAACCGTCCATGTATCTATCGATAGCGCTGTATCGTGAATGGGACTGTCAAAGCTCTGAACTTGAGGTCTGCCCTCCGAAATACTATCGAGGAATTAGTTACTAAAAGTTTGTTTCGAACCAATTTAGCTGAGGTAGCAGTTTAGAGATTAAACAAGATAGAGGGTAATGTTATGCTAGGTGGTAATTCCACGTGGAACAAAGGCGCTTTTTCTTCGTAAAACATTTATTCATGCTTTAGTCTAAATACAAAACTTTCAACTAAGTATGTACATTCCATATTATTGTGCAGGCGTATCCGCTGTGTAAGTGCTCCTCAAGCAGTAGTTGGTAATCAGTAACAATAGACGAGGATCTAATCTAATATATGAAAGAAATTGGAATGTTACATTCATATGACGATGATACGGTTCATCAGATGATTGTCACCCTCATTCCGAACATAGGTGACGTTTAATTTAGATATTGTCATGCTTTCAAGATAGCGAGGAGTGCTTTGTTATTGCAATGCAACATTTACCTGGCTAAACAACTGTTCGACTGTTTATTGCGCTTACAGGCTTCATCTGATTATAAATTTCAATAGAAAATCAGATTGCGATTGCAGTTGAATCAAAAAAGTATGCTGAATCACGGTAGTGCAGACTCTTTTGGGATATTACCAAGCTCGATAAGTTCAATAGACCGATTAGGCTCTAAGGTGATTTTGAAAGAAAATCAATAATATATCTAGTATTCCATTGAACCCCCAAAAACCCTGCGAGGGTGGGTAAATTTGTCAACATAGTGTAAGCCTCTGTAGCACAATTTTATTCATTCTTGTTTTAGAATTAAAACATAACGCCTTGGAAGGCAGGAGAAAGTCATTCAAATAATCGATAATAGGTATTCCTTATTCCCTATATGCTTGTTACCCCATTGGTTAATTAAGCAAAAAACTTTTGGCTGAGACCAAAAGGTAGGCAAGTTATCTATGTATAATATAGTTGCCATTATTGGTCATAGATTCGTATGTGCGTCGCTCACATTTACTAGTGAAAACATGCCTGAGATCTGAATTTTGCACAAACAGTCAGGGTTGAAATAAATCAGCGATACGGTAAACATTTAATTCGTATCACACGTTATAATAGGTCAGTGAGATCAAATCAAAAAGTCATTTATTCAGTTTAGGTCCTGATAAGGCACTTATAAACGTTAATTTGTTATATACAGTTGAATTTACCACCGGTTCGGAATACACTTAAACTGAGAACTGAGATTCACCACTTTTTAGCATCAGCAGACAATGTTCAATGGTGCGGGTGGATATCTGATACCACAGTACTGAACCGAATGACTTGACATTACCAACGGTTTTTTGGTAAAACAATACGCATCGACAGTGTATTATATTATTTTCAGTATATAAACCGGGGGTGCTTAGATGTCACCCTGCTGGTGGAATAGAATTTATTGTCCCGCTTTGAAATTATTAAATGTCAATCTTTAAGCACCTTGCAAAAAACGAGTATGGTCCGTAAGGGCACCAACCTCCAAGTCAAGTACTTAAGAGTACGCTGTAAGGGTACATTTTCCAGTTACTAGCCCCTGTGAGATTTGATAATGATGGGAAATATGCGTAGAGGCATCTCGGCATAGGACTTTGCAAATGTACATTTTAAAACCAACTATTCCCATGTTGGTGGTTATATTAGAGACTGTGCGACAGAACATTTCAAATCACCTGTCCTTGCATGGGTTGATTTAGATGGCGATTGTGAGAAGAGGCACAATATCTAGGTAAAGTACCCTGCGGTGAGGGTATATATTTCGAGTCCCTTTTCCCTACGAGGCAGGGATAGAGTAAAAATCTGCTTTGACCTGTTTCTAAAGCAGGATCATTTAATTTTTAATTGAAAAGCAAAATAGGTTTTTAAACACCACACTGCCTTTTTAATCCTTTCATCGTTAATGTGCGTAGACACACCATCCAAACATAGTACCCTGCGAGAGTGTATTCTAAGGTCACGCAAAGATTTATATGCGTCAGGCGCGACATGATGTATTTGAAACCAGACTTGAAGGGTCCATTTCAAGTCACCCTGTAAGAGGTTGATTATGATGGAAAATGTGCGTACGGGCAGAAAATCCAAAATAATACCCTGCGAGGGTACATTTCTGTCCCTGCAAGCGGTTGATTAATATAGGGAACGTGTGTACAGGCATAACATCCAAAAAAAAAATACCTCACGAGGCTACATTTCAACTCATCTGCCCCTTCAAGGGGTTGACTATTATTGGTAATGTGCATACGGAGTACTGGCACAACATCTCAAAAGAACACACGCGAGGGTATATTTCAACTCACCTGCCCCTGCAAAGGGTTGATTATTACGGGGAATGTGCATACGGAGTAAGGGCACAACATCCAAGAGAATAAATACCCCGCACCGGTACATTTCAGTGACTGCCCCTGCGTGGAGTTAATAATAATGGGGAATGTGCGTGCCGGCCCAACATCCAAGCAAATACTCTGCGCGAGTACGTTCTAAGTCACCTGCCCCTGCGCGGGGTTAATAATAATAAGGAATATGCGTACTGGCACAAGATCTAAGACAATACCCTGCGCGGGTATGATTTAAGTCACTGCCCCTGCGCGGGGCTAATAATAATGGGGAATGTGCGTACGGGCACAACATCCAAGAAAATACCCTGCGCGGGTATGTTTTGAGTCACCTGGCCCTGCGCGGGTTGGTGTATGGATCAGACTAGCTTGCTAAGCAGGAGCATTTGATCCTTTTTATTAGAGGCAAAAATGTTTAAACTTTTTTAAGCACTGTAACTAGACTAGCAATAATGGCAGGCGAAATATCTGGTTAGCGGATCACAATTCCTCATTTGAATAATTTCAGTACAAATAAGTTGTAATAATTCTAATTCACTACATAACACTTTAAATTATTTTTTATTATCAATCAACTTCTTTCACTTTTCACTTTTAATCACCGCTTCATTGCAAGATCCTCAACAGAGGTTTATTTAAGTAACTAGTAACACACAAGCTAGCACAAAGTTGTTACAGCGGCAAATTTCTTTAAAATATTTAACTATATAATAAATTGTTATTTAGACGGCACTGCTAACGTTTTCGACACTTAACATCGCCTGCGGTCATTATTAATTTTATTATAGATCCGAGAATCAGATATATGAGATATATGAGGCATTTGGATTTACTTGAGGACCTTACTCGACCCAGTGTTACGCTGCCTTTTAGATCATTTTTGCTCAGGGCAGTATCCGTTATCACTATTCGCACGTTTATACAGTTAGCACTTGATGTAATTTAAATATTAATGTTCAACTGTGAACAAAACAGGAACTAACCTAGGAAAAACCAAGGATAATAAATTAATAAAAGCAAAATTATCAATAAAAAGTGGGTAGATTAAATAGTTTAAGAATTAGCTGTTCAAAGACATGAACATAAAATATCAAAATTAAATATCGAACGGTAACACCGTTAAAATCATTATATTATTATTTTAATAAACTAAGAAGGAACAAAGGTATATAAAATATACAAATAACTTACGAGTGCCTAGGCTAGGCTAGGCACAACCGTCCGTTGCAGAAAACAGGACGCCAATGACGAGATAGCGCGCGTGACTCAAGCTCGCGCTCTGCCTGGGTGGATAGTGGGGAGATGTGCGAGCGAGACGGCAATATTTGGGTAGATAAAGAAGGAAGTCTAGAGCAGAAAACAAGGAAGGCCTATCTCATTTTATAAGGTTTCAAATAACGGTCAAGTTTTAATACGCAAAAGTCATAATTACCTAACATGTTATTGTAACATATTTATGAGATATCTATAGGAACAAATTTCAACAAAAATATTAGAATTTCAATATTTGACTTTTGTACTAAAAACAATTAAAATAATTCTATATAGGTACTAAAATTAAATTAAATAAGTTGATAATTTATCATACTTACGTACATTTACATATAAAACGTAAACGTTATTATAAAACTTACTTCTAATAAATAACATTAAAACAGAAAAGAGATTTTCGTCTCTCCTTCAACCAAAAATGTCTAAAGAAATAAAATTACTTAAATAGAAGTCATTAAATATTATAATAAATGCACTGGTTATTTCTACATCTGCAAAATGCATAAAACAGTTAATTACCTTCAATTAATGAAAAGAGTAATTGCTGAGTTTATTGCCGGCTCTTCTCAGCAAATGCAACCTTCCGAACCGGTATTAGAGTATTAGAGTCAGACTTTTCATAATTGCCTGCGAAGGTCTATTTGAATAAATGATTTTGAATTTTAAATTTTGAATTTCTCTATTTTGGAAGGTACAGTCGCGAAATTTAATTTGGGACTCTTAAGTCGTACAGCAAACTGCTGTCAGATATCTCAAATTACTATTGATTTGGACCTTGAGAAGTGTATTCGGAACCGGTGGTAGATTTAACCGTAACGTACCTAATGGTCTACAATGGATAAATAACTTATTTATTCTCATTTTGATTGCAATACGAATGTTCTTAGAAATGAGTCTCATATTAAAGTTCTCGACTGTACCAAAGGGGGCAGTAATTTTACTAGCTCTAAAATGAAGGTACGTAACTGGTTTCCATAACATCTGGTAGACATGTTCTTATATTATATTTATTAAATCATACGCAACGTGTTTTTGAAATAACTCAAAACCTGTAAAAATCTAGGTAGAGAAAAGCTGCCCGCGACATTTGTGTAAACAGAACACGTTATTTGTGAGTGAATGACTTGAGTATAGAGTCATGAATCGATTAAATCTAGGTATGACACCTAAAATTACTAATATCTTAATAATTCTTCAACTTGTCAACAAGGGCGGATCCAGCCTTTGGTTCAGGGGGGGGTCACACACTTATATCCAGCTTGGATGGGTTTCAAAATACACAAAAACATCACATAACATAAATATGCCACCCATGTTTCTTAAGAACATGGCAAGGCCCCCAGCCAGGTGTGTTAAAATTTAAAAGGAACCTCTGGGTGACTTAGATGGCCTAGGCCCAGGATCCGCCCTTGCTTGTCAAATAAAATATTACAATAAAAAAATTGCGGAAGTCTCATCGGTTTTGAGTTATTTAAATATCACGCTATATAATAAACTATTATTTTAACATTATCACAACATGCTTAACTAGATATTAAATGTTATCAAATTGAGACCTACTCAGTAGTCAAATTTTAATTCTCATGATAGTCAGTCTTCATAATTCCGAATAGAATTGCAAAATACAAATGAAAAATTCAATTCTAGACTACACAATCGGTAAGTCACTCGAAATTAAGTAGTTTTTACATACCACGTAACTCACACGTTGGGGAGAAGTTCTCTTAAAAATATTCAGATTTTAAAATGTCCTTTGACCATCACAACTAAATCCGGCATAAATAAACACATCACTAAAATTGTTCCTTGTTCTATCACTTTCTCACTCTCTTGTCCCGTCTGAATGTCCTATTGTCCTATCACATGACGTTACATGCACCCACAAGACTCGACGACCATGTTGGGCAGGGTCTTCTGCGTCACGGTGTTATTGGAGTCCATGTACAGTAGCTGTAGCGAGCTGAAGGTAGTAGGAGCACAACACGGCTTGAATTCTGTCTTCTTCTCTGCTACTGTGTAGAAGTACTTCTGCGGAGGAAGAAGTTAGGTGTTAGAAAACTGTTACTGTATTGGAAATTCATCAAGTTTTCATAAATTGTGGATCTCCAAAGAAAGAACCCAGGCATACTTTTCAGTAACGAAGAACACTGAATTAATAACTAGGCGTGATTAAGGTTGCCAGAGCTCAACGAGAAGGGAGGAACTTCCTCGGGAGGAAGAGTGGGTAACTGCCATAGTCCATCACGCGGCTCCAGTATTTATTGAACCATATATACCTTTGAGTTTGTCTTCACCGATATATTGGTTTCCTCACGATGTTTTCCTTCACTGAAAAGGTATACCAGTCACTTGACCCTCCACGAGGTAGACCAAATAAATAAGAGAGCATAGCATTGCGTTCTTCAAGAGTTGAAGAGATTTTTGCAGGGTCAGCAACACGCGCTTTGCATCCCTGATGTTGCAGAGGCCCATAGACTACTGTAACCGTTGGTACATTATTAGACAATGATACTTACTCTTATAATATTATGATGATAACTTTCAGCCGTTGTCACAGCAGATATGGGCGCACAGCTTCCTTTACAGAAGTAGGCGTGATAGCCAACTGGTCTGATGATCCAGTCGTCCCAGCCGAGCTGCTTGAAGCTCACGTACAGCGGCTCCCGGCAGCACTCGCTGGTGCTCCCCGTGCAGTCCAGGGCTCTGCTGCGACGGCGTTTGCCGGCATACTTGGTATATAGCACTAGGAATGGACGGTGCTTCTCGTGGAAAGAGAGAGGGGCGCGACGTAGCTGTAAGAGGAGATGGAAATTAGTTTGGGCTGGCAGGGTCTACAGAATGCCATGGCCATTCCTCATATTAATGTTGGCTTTGTATTCAGCTTAAAGTCGATTTAGATTCTTGAGATTGGAAACTCATGTCACGCAAAGGTATCTTGAGATATAACTCTTCAGTATAGACCCTCCCTGATAAGGCATTTATGAACGTTACAACTGACTTTACCAACGTTTCGTAATACTCTTAAACTGAGAAGACTCCGACGAGAAACTCAGCAAGGCATGGTCCTAACAGGGCATAATGGGGCATAAAGGGCCAGTGATTTCATCAGTTTGACCAATAGGGAACGCCACGAATAAGGAGTTCTCAAGGAGATTTTATAACGCACCTGACAAGTTCTACACGCCACATGGAGAGTATGCAGTCTCTCCCGCCCCTCCAGCCACACCCTCACCGCCCAGGCCAGCTCCACGCGCACCCATCCCTCGCCTATATCAGTCTCCTTGATAGCAATCGGCTTTGTCTTCTTGAACTGCTGCTGACTGTCCCAGTGAGCTGCTTCAGAGATCACGAAGGTCTGGTTATATTCGTCTAATGGGTCACGTTCCTGAAAAGATAAATATTTTGGATTTACAACATCGTCTCATTTTGCTTTAACCCATTTTTTTTTATATACTACTAATTCGGTAAACAAGCATACGGCCCGCCTGATGGTAAGCGGTTACCGCAGCCATATGGACGCTTGCAACACACAAAGCATCGCTCACGCGTTACCGACCTTTCCCTCCTCCCCAATGAGTTCTGGCGACCTTACTCACGCGCAGGAACACAACTTTTCACAACATAAAGTTATTTGGCTGCGGTATTCTGTGGTGGGGTACTTCCCCAGTCGAGCTGCTCTTTGAGCGAATAAACGCAATGGTCTACCTCTCTTAAATTATTTGCAGCATTTATTAGTTATGTCTGACTAACGTTCTACACACTTGGCAGCTATTTTATGATTTCTCACCTTCCATGCCAGGATCGAATATTTTTACCAAGCTACATTGGACTACATAGCCTCATAGGCTTTATCTTATGTAACTTAGCTACTACCTACATAGTACTATCACGATATACCTGAGCCAGTCAGTCAGACTGATAGATGACCTACAAAACAAGATTATGACAAAACTGTTAACTACCTTATAGAACCACAGCTCGACGACAGCGACCTCCTCCGGCTCCACGTCGGGGGGCAGCTCGAACTGTAGACACTTGAATGGGTACCTGCCTGATGTCAGACATTCACCTGGAACAAACGATAAAATATGTTTAAAAATCTTTGAATATCAAAATTTATCGAGACCTCCGTAGACCAGCGGGCGGGGACCTTTGCCGCCAACGCTGCCAGCCTTCTGGGAACCCTGCCGTTAATCGGAAGCAGCGGCAGGCTTGAGGAAATATTCTATATATAGATTGTATTTAGTACATATTTGTTGTAAATAAAGATATATTTTTGAAAAGGACTTTGTATATGTATCATAGTACAATTAGCGTCGTGTGGCGGGTCGCCCACTTCCCTCCAATATGGTGAGGAGGGCGATGGCTGCCACACACATCATACTTGTGAACAGGCGCTGCCTGTGGGGGTTGGTCATTTACTTATTAAATATCTATTCAGTCTACTTTGTAGTGTTGCCGCCGCGCCGGGGTAAGCAATTGTTGTCAGTACGATTATAGTAGTATTGAAAAGAGTAATCGCTGAGTTTATTGCCGGCTGTAGGAAATGTCACCGTATTTGACCATCGTGTCCCGTATTTGTCCCGTATTTCGACAGTGACCTTCATAGTTTTTTTGGGCAATGTCCCGTTGTTGCCAAGAAATTATGGCAACCTTACATTTGAAGTGACGTAAACAGAAGCCGAAATTAAGTTCAATCAAGTGTATAACATATTTCATAATCAATCAAGCAATCAAATTACGAAATAGCTCCTTCATAGTTAAAACACATAATTATATGTATAAAATACACGTAGTATATGTTGACCCGATGTTAATTGGACCAAGGAATGACCCGGGGCCCGCTGGCGGTGATAACAAGCCGCCATGTGTAGGTATCATATAATTATTCTAATTTATAGATTTACCCACGGCATTGATTGATCATTTTTATTTTTAACGACTTATGGAGACGATAGAGAATAGGAGGGGAAAGATGTTTGGCCATCTTATACGACACGATGAATTTATCAAAAACATAACAGAAGGAAAGATAGAAGGAAAGCGAGGAAGAGGAAGACCAAGAATAAGCTACATAAATCAAGTGAAGGCAAAAATAGACGTGGTGTCGTATAAGGAGGTGCAAGATGTTTTTAATGATAGCGCAGACTGGAAGAAGCTATACCGGAGGAAAGGATGGCTGCAAGAAATTTGAAAAATAGGGTTTTAACATATCTATTGCTGTCGCGCTGTGCCCGAGCTATCCTGCCCGAGGGCGATAGAGCTTGGACCAATTATACCTATTTAAATTAGACGAAATCGCTTTTTCGTAATCCCCTGTTTTCTCTACCAGAATCATAATAACAAGGGCTTTGGCTATGTCTATCGGTTTTCCTTTGTTTTTTATATTCGTCAAATTTATTCGCTGGACGTCTGATAAAGGCGTTAAAAATGGTAAGTTTTTGTGATTGTAGAAGGCTCCTAATTCTTATAATAATTAATTTATCGGGAAAAGCACAACCGAGGGACATACATTGGTACCTACAAATTGCATGGTAAAATAATCATTACTCTAGTGTTATTATCCAGAGAGGAAACTGAGGATTACGTTTGTATGGAACAAACGCCACCAGCATTCCTCTTAAATATAGAAAAAGAAGAAATGGCTGCGTGGGTATTTACTGTACACATAGATACATAAGCTGCATTATATCTAACGGGGCTGCTCTGATTGGGTAGTATACTTACTTCTGAATAATATAGATGCAGTCTATGATAGTATATTTATCTCGTAACAGTAACTCGTGCACTCCGTACTCGTCACAGGTCAATTCAGCGAGAGTCTGGCACGGGTCTATTACACAGAGGATTGTATATCTGTGTCTATTACCTTATTGTCTTTCACAAATGAGAGTGAAAGGAATGGGCAATTAGTTCACCACGCGTGCCCACTGCGGATCGGTGGAGGTAGGCTAGTGGTCAACCTACTGTTGGAGTTTTCAAGCCGCCTATGAGACCTCCAACTAGCTTAACGACTATCACATTTAAGTGATAACCGGGAACAACGGCTCTACATGCTTTCACGGAAAACGCTCGGGTTGAAATACCACTAGGCGGCTCCGCAACTAATTACCTGATACGATAATCTTTCAAGACTATCAATTGAGATGTTTTCAGGTTATTTATTTAACCTTCCTTATTTACCAAATACCGTTTTAGATTAAAAAAGAAACAAAGTTGTAAATATTTTTGTCAAAACTTGTAAATATAAAAAAAGGTGATTACCTACATATTGAGAGATACTGCGTACAAAAGTCCAAGGATCGTCTCATTAAAAATTAATTGTACACACAAACAGATAAGTAAGCAATGTGTAAACAATATGATGAATTTATGAGAGATTTTCTATCTGTATTCATTATGTTTAATTATTGATATAATAACAGTTTTGATATGAGTCAAAGGTCACAGGTGTATTGCGTTTTTCTCTTTGTATCCGGCTTGAAGGACCATGAGTTAATTCAGGTATTTACGCTGACTTAAACTGCTTAGATTACCTCTAATATTATAGTATCAAATATACTAATAAGGGAGCAAGCAAGGGTCAACCTAAAAGCGGTTTTTTCAGCCTATATAGACGCGTGTGACACTAGGAGTACCAATCGTGCGGTGCCGACCCTGAAAAAACCTCTTCACACTCAGAAGGGGTCATAGAATAAGGATGAAAATCCAAGTTCTTTGGAAGGGGTGAAGAGGGTAAAAAATAATTTGCTGTGCTGACAGCTCAAGGTATAAAGAGAAAGAGAGAGAAATTCAATCTCCTTGCTTCACTTAATTGTGGTAGTCGTTTGTAATTGGAGACCTAGGTGGCTTGAAAACTCCAACAGTAGGTTGACCACTAGCCTACCTCCGCCGATCACGGGCACGGATGGAGTATCTGCCCATTCCCTTTCACCCTCATTTGTGGAAGGAGGTGCTCAACAGCGAGACATTTGGGCTGGTGAAGATGATTCAATGTTCGATCCATATTTGTATAGTACTTGAACATGCAAGTCAAATGATCGTTTGACTTGTCTTATTCAAATTAGGATGTCCTAATAAACAAGTCATTGGCGCCAGTGAATAACAATTCATGTTTTAAAACTATTATCAATTATTTTTTAATATTTTGTTTACATTTAAACCATATATCATACTATCACGTAGACAATTCAAATTAGACATAAAAGGTCATCTGGCATGGCCCGAATTGCCACTCGATTGATGCGTGATTCACACTTGAGAGCCCGTGACATATTTAAGGAACCTTTACAAACGCTAAGTTAAGTTATGCTTCATGCCCGCTGTGCAATGGATGTAGCGGTTCTTTAACGAAACTGCTGTGGTACCTATATCTCTAAATAAATGTAGATACTAATTCATACGTTGTACAGATTTACAATTGAGAAGATTTTCTTGAAATGTAGCGGTGCATCTAAGTAATAATTATTATATTGTATTACCTTAGGTTATTTATCTGTATACATGTGCATACCTACCTACTTTTAATTATGTGTGTTGTGTATATATTAATTTGATGCAACAAATGATTGAATTTGAATTTGAAAGACGTCCTTCTCAATGAGTTTTCATATGATACCTCTATGGTCAAAATACCTGTCAAATCGTGAACTTAAGGTTCAAATTGGTTCAAATTATCAACAGTTTGACAGGTATTTTGAGCATAGAGGTATCAAGAAAACTCATTGTAAATAACATTGATAATATAATTAAAAAGGATAGCAAGTTTGACATATACGGATATGGCTTCATATTTATAAAAATAACATTAGCTTTCCGCCCCGATATTTATCTCTCAATCCCCTATTTTACTCCCTTAGGGGTTGTATTGTCGAAATCTCTTCCTTTCTGGATGCCTACGTTAATTAAAGAACCGTGTGTAAAAAAAAAACTAATTGCAGTTAGATAAATTTCTGTTTAATTATTTAAATCATAATAATATATTTCGTTTGAAAAACCCAGCGGTTTAGCATGTTTACTGAATTTAATGTTATCTGAAAGTTTAGCGTGTTAATGAAAATTATTACCTATAATTTTCATTAACACAGTAACTATTTTCAGGAGTCATCTTCAGTTGACAGGTCCAGCATGAACGCAGCATAAAAAACGCGCGCCGTTATACTACCAGCATAAAATATAGTCTATCACATTCGGTGGGCTAACATTATCAGTAGCTAGTGTTGCCAGGTGTCCCGATTTGCGCGGGACGTCCCGATTTTCAGGGGTCTGGTGACACGTCCCGATTAACACTTGATCGCGACGCCAAATGTCCCGATTTTTCACCAACCTCATGAGTCTTTAGTATATTCGATAATTTTGACAGGAAAAACGAAAATAACTAAGCTGTTACTTCATAAAAATATTTTTGTTTTCAAATTTTCTCACCAAAATCAGACTTTCATGAAAAAAATTAAAATTAAAGATTATGAAAAAAAAAAAAATTGCAGCTGTCCCGATTCGAAACCCAAAATCCCGTTTATTTTATCCTTACGTTCCGAAATTTGACACACGGGACCTGGCAACACTATCAGTAGCGTAGTTGGGTTAAAATTGACTATATTTATTGATAAACCCATAATTAGTTGGGTTCAACAGGCCAGGGCGGGGCGGACGGGTTTTTATTACCTACAGGCCTCGACAGTCGCGTCGCGTTCCATTTCGATTAAATTAATTAATATTTAGTTCCGTTAACTGATATCTTTAAGATTTCTTTAATGAGAATCGCTTTCGCCTTTAATTGGTATATTCCTCAGAATATTATCAATTATTTAATATTGATTTACGGTCTTACTCATAAAAATCTCTTAAATAACGGATTAAATAGTATATAGCTAAATACTATTTAAAATGTTATTCAGTGTTTAACTTAACGGGTGGATACGAATATAAATGAAACCACTTTTAACTATGGAAACAACTTCGAAATCACAAAAAAATTAAGCTATTCATACATTTGAGCCGAGGAGACATGTACCTTTTGTATGAAAAGTTGTAATTTTTTTTTCGGTTTCGAACTTCGTCCCATAGTAAAAGATGATCGTATTTATGAGTACTTTACATGGTTTCATTTATTGTCGTATCCTCCCCGTAGAGAAGCAGTTTGGGTACGAAAATATAAAAATAATGTCTTGTACTCTAGGCCAGGCCCGTAGGCAGAGCGAGGGGAGGGGGGGTGATATGGGTGTTCATTCACCCTCGAAAATTTCAAATAATATTTAGATAGTGAGTTAGGGAGTGACGTCACGGACGTCAGTACAGTGTTACTTACTCAGTACAATTTAAACATTTTAAAATAATAAAACTACTTTTAAAAAGCCAATAAGTATATAATTCTAAAGTACTGTTCTCAGTGGTTAACAGTGAGTGTTATCTTGCAAAAATAACAAGTATATCGTGCTAAAATCGTGGCAAAATTGTTGTAAACATTCCGTATCGTTACGACTGTATTATTGAAATACCCACTCTCATAAAGAAAAACTATCAAATAGCTGAATTACATCGTACATAGCTGAATTGGATTATTGCAGTTGTGAGCTGAAGGGTAATTAGAAGTGCCTTTTATAGTAACAAAACATTGTATCATTGCAAATAACTGTTTATAAATTAAATCTTATATCCCTAGTGTGTCATACATAGTGCCATCTATTGGAAATTGCGCTCAGTACGCAGTTGTGCCCAATAATTATTACTGCTATATCCAGTCCCACAGTCTCAGTTGAAAATGGTTCAGTGCGCGGCTTGCGGTAAATTTATGTCAGCAAGAGATGGCGTTACTTGTCCGCAGTGCAGCTCGTACTCTCACTTTGAGTGTGTGATGTTGCCCGTTGGAGCGAAAGTTGCCGATTCCTGGAAATGTGGGGACTGTCAGTCAAAGACCCCCAAAGGACGCAACCTATCCACCCCTATACGGGGACACCAAGACACATTCGAACATGGCCAGAGTACTCAGGCGAGAGCGGAACCGATGATGATGGACGACACTGCCCATGACATCACGACAGAATTTGTCGACGTAGAGATAAATCTGAGATTGCGCTCGCTAAGTGAGGAAATGCGCTCAGAATTTGCTAAGATTAACCAAATGATGACATCTGAATTTACGTCCTTCCGCGAAGAAATGCGCGCACTTAGTGCAGATATGCGCGAATTCAAAGAAGAAATGAGCTCACTTCGCGCAGATGTCATCATCTGCAATAAGCGCATTGATACAATGGATACTCGCGTTACAGCGATGGAGCAGACTCTGGCAACTAGCTCTACGACAGATATCGTGTCTGGATTTGAGCAAAAAATTTCCGAACTCAAGATGGAGTTGAACGACCGAGACCAAGAGTCATTGCTCAATGATATAGAAATAACAGGGCTACCAGAGGAAAAAGGAGAAAACCCCATACATATAGTATCTCTACTAGCTACAAAGTTGGGTGTAGTATTGGAACAACAAGACTTGGTATCCGCGGAGAGGGTTGGGTCTACGCTGCGTAATCAAGAAGAGATCGAGGGTTCCGTGAATTCGAGGCCACGACGCATCGTCGTGCGTTTTGCGCGACGTTTCACCCGTGACGCATACTTACAGGCCGCGCGTGTACGACGAGGCATTACCAGCCAAGATCTCGTTAAGAAAGGTACGCCGGTACGTGTGTACGTAAACGAACGCCTCACTAAGGTGAATAGGCAGCTATTTGCTAGGACCAGAGATGAATGCCGCCGTCTTAAGTGGCGATACAGCTGGACAAAAGCAGGCCGAATATACGTCAGAAAGGAACACGGCTCCTCGGCTACACGTGTAAGGTCAGAGCTAGACCTTAAAACAATTTTTGGACAGGTTATGGTTTGAGAGATATAGTAATTTCTTGTTTTTATATTGTATTTTTTGCTATATTGTTTTCAACAGATTCTTCTTTTCTTTGTTCTATGTATGTTGATTGTATTGGGGGCGGAAATGTAATTAAAAATGTTTCTTGCTATTTGCCCTATTTTGATTATAGCTATCGTGTCCGGTTTCCTTATGTTGACAAGTTCTTTAAGTATTCGCTCAGAAATATGTATAACCTGTGTTCATCAAAATTCATACAGCGAATGCGCTTATGTATTGTTAATCTATATTTGTTATTTTTATTGTTTATGAATGTGTGCCCTATTGGCTGTTCGTTGCCTGGGTTCGGTGGTTGTGCTGTGGAAAAGGAACTAAGCGCTTTTAGTGACGCTTGCGCATTTTTATATTGTATCTTTGATCAGAAAGTCATGCTTATACGTAATATTAATATATTTATTTATATTATAGATTTATTTATATTTATGAACAATAAACAAGTATTTTTTAGCTATTCACACTACCAACATACCGAATATATTCATTTATTATATAAACCCGTTACAAATGATTAATCGTAATCTTTTTAAAGTTGGGTTATTAAACGCAGGCTCTTTAGGCACTCAACATGAAGATTTCATTGTATCTATGGAGAAACACTCCGTTGATGTCATGGCAATCAACGAAACTTGGCTAAGAAAGGGCGAGGAGGGGAGAGCACCCGTCGTGCCACAGTACAGACTGAGGCACACGCCGCGGCCATCAGATGTGCGTGGGGGCCGCGGGGGAGGGGTCGGCTTCTATATACGTAGAGGTATTTACGCACGTACCTGTGCACACCCGGTACATCCTACGGTCGAGCAAATGTGGATCACTTTAAATATCAAGGGGAACAAATTAATCATTGGAACAGCGTATCGCCCCCCCTGGCTTGATGTTAACGTCTTTTTGGATGCCCTAATGGATTCGATAGCTTCCTTCCCACATTGCGATTATTTGGTTTTGTTGGGTGATTTTAACATTAATCTGCTTAACAATACAAACGACAGCAATCGAAATTTTAATACTTTTTTAACATGTACAGGACTGAAACAGTTGGTTAAGGAACCTACGCACTTTACGGATAGTAGTCAAACTTTAATTGACGTTATTTGCTCAAGTGCTCGAGAGCGACGCTTGACTGTTGACTCATCGGGTTCTTTAATAGGTCATGCATTTATCACATGCGAATTTAATATTAAAAAACAAAAAAATCTGCCTAAAACCATAACTTATAGACCACTCAAAGATATTTTTTTAGATTTATTTAATGAGAACATTAAACATATTGATTGGCATTCGGTAAGTGCTATTGAAGATGTTGACGTTATGTTGAGTACTTTTAACCAAATTATAACAATTTTATTTGATCTACATGCACCTTGTAAGTCTACTGTAATTAAGGAACTACCTAGCCCGTGGATTACAGATAACGTTAAACTAATGATGCATTTGCGGGACGAAGCCCTTAAAAAGTATCGCGACACTAAATTGGATACTCACAAAATATATTATAAAGACTTAAAAAGGCAAGTTAATATCGCTCTGTTTAACGAAAAAAGTGCTTTTTTTAGGCAAAACATTAACTGCTATACAAATGATTCTAAGACATTGTGGAAGAATCTTAAAACGAAGGTAATACCGTCGAAACCAAACGTACTCCCGCCACAGTTTTATATACCTGATGCTATCAATCATCATTTCCTTTCTATTCCCGGGAATGAACGTGCCAGCTTATCGGATTTATCGTACTTTGAGTTTCATAGGCATGGTTCAGCTCGGTTCTCTATTACCCCGGTAACGCCTTCGGAAATTTTTAAACATATTAAAGAACTTAAGTCCAACGCGATAGGCTGTGATGGAATATCACTAGATATGATTATATTAACACTACCACATAGCCTTGATACGCTAACATCTATTATAAATAAATCCATCACCACTTCAACTTTTCCTACTCTTTGGAAAACAGCAATAGTTCGTCCTATACCTAAAAACCCTAACCCAGAGGAAATCGGAGAGCTTCGTCCCATTAGCATACTACCTTGCCTTTCTAAAGTTCTTGAAAAGGTAGTTTGTTGTCAGTTACGAGAATTTTTAGAAAATAACAATATCTTGCCTGATGCTCAATCGGGTTTCAGAAAGGGGCGCGGTACTACTACTGCCTTGTTGGACGTAACTGATAATATACTAGCTGCCCAGGATCAGGGCATGGGATCTATTCTAACCCTATTAGACTTTTCACGCGCTTTTGATTCTCTTAATATTCCACTTTTATTGTCAAAGCTAAATTATTACGGTTTTCAACCTGAGGCGACGCAGTGGTTTCACTCTTATCTGAGTAATCGTTCGCAATATGTTGAAATCCGTAAAGAAGATGGCACTACACTTACATCCGAAGGTTTACCGGTTATTAGAGGCGTTCCACAAGGGTCAATTCTGGGTCCCCTATTATTTATAATATATAGCTGTTCACGACTACACCCTTTAACATGCCTCTATCGTCCCTCGACCCGCACATAACACATTATGCTATGTATGCCTGCCCACTCCAATGTAAATAAAGATCTTATAATTATATTATATACCTACTTTACATAAGCTAAGTTTAGAATAAGAAATTTTATATTGTTTACTTTAAGGTTGTAGGCTATTGTTTATGTACTAGGATGTTTTGTTGTTTGTTATTTTGTAGTTATTGATAGTTTTACATTGTTTTTGTATTAGATATAAGCATTTTTAAATAAAGAATTTTGATAGGGCTCTCGCACGGTATTGCCACTTTTCAACATTGATCCGTTGCCATAGCAACCGATTGTATATTGCTAATAATAATAATATTGCACTGTAATCATTTACAAATCTGACATAGGCATGCGCAAAGATTAAAATTACAATATAAACAGCGCAGTCAGGCCCATACGGCACTCATTTCTCTACGCACTCTCCTTACATGAACAAGTCAGAAAGAGGCAATACTGCAGTACAAGATTATTTCACCGCACAAATCGAGTTTCATTTCAAGCTGCTCGTACCCGTCCAGACCTCTACTCCTGGTAGGGTTCGTCAACAGCGTTTGGTCCATCGACGTCGGATAGAAAAAAGAAAAATCAAGAATCAGTGCAAGAAGCTTCGGTATTCTTCCGCTTCGGTTCGTCGGGCTTGTTAGCAACGAACATTGGAAGATCGGGGCAGATTGTGCAAGCTGTGGGTTCTCAAGGGCATTGGAATTGGCGCGGTTCGAGGGGCAGGCAACGGCCGCGAACGTTGGGTTCGAGGGGCAAGCCACAGCCACGAACGCAAATCGGTGCCCAGCGGCGAGACTACACGGCGGGTATCATCGAGACTACTGCAGCGTGTGGACGACACGGCGTGTACATCGAGACCACTGCAGCGTGTGAACAACACGGCGGGTATCGTCGTGACCACTGCAGCGAGTGAACAACACAGCCGGTCGAGACTTCGGGTTCACCGAGGAAGAGTGGCGGACACAGTCAAACGTCTTTGTTTCTTACGCGGTGCGCCGCGGCTCACGTCTACCACCTAACGGTGACAAACGGTAGAGTGAGTTAACGCCTGTTGGCGGGAGTAGTGGACCGGACGACACTACCAGTGGTGCCTTTGTCAAGGCGCACTGTACAGTCTGATCGCGCCAGTAAGGTGTGGGTGAAGTAGACGGCCTCTTGAGGGCACGGCTGAGGGTGTGGACGATCCCCCCATACCTGAGCACGCTACTTTCACTCATATCCCTCTGCCGGGCGGTTCCCACCTTTCCAATCCTGCACGTTTCCATTCCTGGGAGAGCGTGTTCCGAAGAACCACTCAAACAGGCTGATAGGGTTGTAGGGACGTTAGGGAGGTAGGAAAATAGGGAAGACGGCATGGAAGATCTCCCCCAGGCGAAGATGAGCACCAGGAGTCAAGCAAGAAGAAACAAGACGCAGTCCAGGGAGGAAGAGGAGTCAGCTCCGGAGAGCAGCATGAGGAGTTCTCAGAAGGAGACTCCTAGCACGGTGCAGAGTGGAAGCACCGAGAACACAGACAGCACGGGTACGGGTACCGAAAGTACAGAGAGATCCGAGCAGTCACGGAAGGACAGAACGTCCAAAACCAAGGAGGTACGCGTGTCAAGGGAAGGTACGGTGGTAAATCGGACCGGGCCACGAAGAGCATCAAATTCGGTGATTTCATCAAGTTCAGCGCAAAGGAGAGCCGCATTAGAAGCACGATTGGAACTCGAGCGAAGCCAGAAAGAGAAGGCAGATGCGGCTGTTGCAATGGCGAAGACCAAGCTGGAATTGATCGAACTTCAGGACGAGGAAGACTCATCGGATGCGAGTGACGTGGACAACAGCGATTACGTATCGGATTGGGTGGAGAAGTCACGACAGAAATCCATTCAACGACAGCGCGAGGGAAACCTCAAGAAAAATGGGATGCCGGCAAAAGGGGACGTGTCAACCCTTGCATCCGCGATCGTGAGCGCGATCAAGAGCGTGAAGGAAAGCAAGCCTGCTCCTGCACCGAAGTACATAAACGAGTTGCATCATTTCGACGGCAACCCGAGAGAGTGGATAGCTTTCAAGGCTATCTATAGAGATACCGAAAAATATTTCTCTGACATCGAGAATGTAGCCAGACTGCGAAGGGCTATCAAAGATCAAGCAAGAGAGTCCGTCAAGTCGCTTCTGTATACCAACACGCATCCTAAGGAAATATTGGAAGCATTGGAAAGAAGATTTGGTCGGCCCACACATCTCATAAAGAGTGAGATAGCAGCTATCAACAAGCTGCCGCCCATGTCCAACGACATAAAGGGCATAGGCATATTTGCCAGCGCAGTGGCAAATAGTGTCAACGTCATCAAGCAAATGAATCGCAAGGATTATTTATACTCAAGCGATTTGTCAGAAAAAATAATTGACAAAATGAACATGAACGTGAAATTCAGATGGTACGAGTACAGATCAAGCAAAGAAGACGAACCCATACTGATTTCACTATCAGAATTCCTCAACAACATTGCGGATCAATTCGAAGCATACGACGTGTCAACTACGGAGTTCGTCAAGAAAAAGAGAGAACCATTCCGCAGTCGACCACTACGCAGTCAGAAGGTCAATACCACCAACTTTGCACAGTCTGACAGCGAGAGCGACACTGAAACTGAAAACAACTACGATAGCGACTCTGAGTTCGAGAGAGAGAGAGCTATTACGTTGAACGAGACACCGGTGAAAGAGAGAGAAGATATTGTCCTCGCAACTACCGGAGGAAAACAACAACCAATCACATGTCTCGTCTGTAAAAAAGAACATGGACTAGTGAAATGTCCTCAATTTCTCAAGGAAACCGTGAAAAATCGATGGGAAATTGTTAAGAAATTAAAGGTGTGTTTCAAGTGCCTGAAATCGAACCACAGACACTCAACATGCAAAGCCAACCCGTGTGGAGAAAATAATTGCACGAGGCAACATCATGCATTACTTCATGAAACATTACCCAAAAAAGAAGAACCGAAAATCGCGTCTGTAAACCACCTAAACTCAACAAAAACATATGTAAGGATCGTTCCTGCGGAACAATGCAAACCAGACACACCCAAACCAATTTCTTTCGTGGGTCACATTCATAAAGAAAACGAAGACATCGAAAGCTCAAGCAAGTCGCACTTCGACCTTGACTCTTTGGGTATAACACCCATGAAGCCAGCAAGCGACCCGGAACCACGAGCGCTCGCAACACTAGATAATCCAAAGAATAGTCTATCCGATGGAAGATTCACATGTGGGTTATTATCGCATTCCGATAACGAAACGAAGCCAAATAACAGCGCAAACGCTATGCAACGATTAATAGGTATTGACAAGAAAATCAAGAAAAACTATACCATACAAATTCATAACCTATTAGCGAGCGGATACGCAGAACCGGCGACGTGTCAACCTACATTACCTCGGACATGGTACTTACACCATTTTACAGTGGTACACCCACAAAAAGGCGAGCTACGTTTATTGTTTGACGCAGCGGCACATACAAACGGAAAAAGCCTCTACCACGCATTATCGTCTGGCCTAGACTTACTGCAATCCTTATTTGGCGTTGTGATACGTTTCCAAAGCAGACCGATCGCCATTGAAAAAGACAACAAGAAAATATTCTTGCAAATACGCATGCGCAAAGAAGACAGAGATAGCCTGCGTCTTCTATGGCGAAAGAAAGAGACAGATGCCGAACCGCATGAACACAGTAGGAAGTCTCTTTTCAGCACGACATCGTCTCCATGCTCAGCTACCTATGCAAAAGACAGAATTACTAAGGATTTCAGCAAAGAACACCCGCAAGTTGTATATGCCATACAAAGATTTCATAATGTGCACAACTACTTGCAATACGATTCTAATCAGTGGCCCGAAGATACGAGCGACTACTCAATACCTAACACGGGCAAGAAAAAGTCGAAAACCATAGCCACCATACGACGAATCAAAATACCTATTCCCGACTTATTACGATTTTCATCATGGAAACGACCACTACGAGTCACATCACGTTTCCTATATAGCGTCAACATGTTCAAGGCCAAAGTCAAGAAAAAACCGGAACCCGTCGCCTTTATCAAGAAAACCGTCAAAGTCAAGTCATGGAGAAAACGCAAACGTAAACAAACTCCCACCGAACGTGTACCGACGATTACCACCCGTACCGTACCTTTACCCGTAGAGTACCTACAGTATGCCGAGACACTGCTCGTCAAAGCCATACAACAAGAAAGCTGGGCGAGCGAATTAAAATCGCTACGAAATAACCAAGTACCTAACGAAAAAGATTCGCGCCTAAAAAGGCTAACATTGACGCTCAGAAACGACATAATAAGAATCGAAACTCGTATATCATCAGCTGACTGTGTGAGTGACACATACAAGGAACCCATAGTACTAGACGGCAAGCACCCGATTACAAAGTTGCTTATACAACAATATCACTGCGACTACAATCACGCCAATCATAATACAGTTATGAATGAAATACGCCAAAAGTACTACATTACTTCGCTACGAAACACGCTGAAGTCTATAACGCGAGAATGCGATTGGTGCAGAACGCACAAGTACCTACCTATACCGGCCCCCATGGGCGATTTACCACCAGAACGCCTACAACAACATCAACCGCCCTTCACATGCACCGGAGTTGACTATTTTGGCCCTCTTATCATATCAGTAGGCCGCAAACAAGAAAAAAGATGGGTCGCACTCTATACATGCCTAACTACACGCGCAGTGCACTTAGAGATAGTGCCGTCTCTGTCTGCCGACAGTATGATCTTATCACTCCGCCGAATGATAGCACGGCGAGGAGCGCCATCTATAATGTACAGTGATAACGGAACCAACTTTGTAGGCGCTAACAAGGACATGCAAATGGAACTGAAAAAACTGACTGATAAGGCTCAACAGAAAGGCATCAAATGGAAGTTCATACCTGCTGGGGCACCTAACATGGGTGGAGCCTGGGAGCGCTTAGTACGCTCTGTCAAGGTCGCGCTATCTGCCACCTTAAAATCTCGTCAGCCACGTGAAGAAGTCCTGCATACAATATTGTTGGAAGCTGAACACTTAATAAACTCACGTCCACTTACCGACGTCTCATTAGACCCTCAAGACAAAGAAAGTTTGACTCCAAATCACTTCTTAATCGGAAGATCGAGTGGCAACGTGATAATGGGTACATTCGACGACAAAAATCTAATAGGTACAGCCAACTGGAAAACTGTACAAAGATTGACTGATTTGTTTTGGAATCGATGGCTCACCGAATACCTACCTACTATAACACCTAGGTATAGTGCCAACTCCAAGGGATTCACCAACCCAGAAGTCGGAGACATCGTGTTCATCATCGATTCATCATTACCTCGAGGAGTATGGCCGAGAGGGCAGATTACCCATACTTACCCAGGCCCCGATGGCAAAGTTCGAGTAGTAGACGTTAGAACCACAGCTGGAGAGCTACGACGACCCACATCCCGCATAGTGAAGATAGCATGACGTCGTGAAACTCTGTATATGGTGCTCAGAAACTCATCTTCGCACGAGGGGGAGACTGTTCACGACTACACCCTTTAACATGCCTCTATCGTCCCTCGACCCGCACATAACACATTATGCTATGTATGCCTGCCCACTCCAATGTAAATAAAGATCTTATAATTATATTATATACCTACTTTACATAAGCTAAGTTTAGAATAAGAAATTTTATATTGTTTACTTTAAGGTTGTAGGCTATTGTTTATGTACTAGGATGTTTTGTTGTTTGTTATTTTGTAGTTATTGATAGTTTTACATTGTTTTTGTATTAGATATAAGCATTTTTAAATAAAGAATTTTGATAGGGCTCTCGCACGGTATTGCCACTTTTCAACATTGATCCGTTGCCATAGCAACCGATTGTATATTGCTAATAATAATAATATTGCACTGTAATCATTTACAAATCTGACATAGGCATGCGCAAAGATTAAAATTACAATATAAACAGCGCAGTCAGGCCCATACGGCACTCATTTCTCTACGCACTCTCCTTACATGAACAAGTCAGAAAGAGGCAATACTGCAGTACAAGATTATTTCACCGCACAAATCGAGTTTCATTTCAAGCTGCTCGTACCCGTCCAGACCTCTACTCCTGGTAGGGTTCGTCAACAATAGCTCTAATATCATTAATACAATAAGACACTGTAAATACCATATATATGCTGACGATTTACAAATGTATATTTCTTTCAAACCTGATAATACACAGGTGGCTATCCAACAGTTAAACGAGGACCTGAATAATGTTTACGACTGGGCACATCGAAATTGTTTGTTATTAAATGCTAAAAAGACTAAATTAATGATATTGGGTACAAAATCACAAATTGATAAAATAGGTCGTGCAAACCCTCTAGTGCAAATTAATGGAGAACCTATAGAAAGAGTTACAGAGGCAAGAAACTTAGGTTTAATATTTGACGAGCATTTGCGATTTGAACACCACATATCGGACATAGTTAAGAACTGCTTTTATAGACTAAAAGTCTTGTATAAAATACGCAATTTTCTATGCGTTGACCTGCGTATTCGATTGGTAGATACACTTATCCTATCTAAATTCAACTATGTAGATGCAGTATATGGTCCGCGATTACTAAAAAGAACAGAACACCTTATCCAAAGGGTGCAAAATGCATGTGCTCGGTTCTGCTTTGAAATCCCACCTCGGACTCATGTCACACCATTTTTTAACAAACACAACATACTGAAGATGAGCTCCAGAAGGGAATTACACTTGGCAACCCTTTTATTTGGCACGATAAGAACTGGAAAACCTTATTATCTATATAACAAGCTTAGCTGGGCTCGTGACCATAATAGTCATGCGACGAGGGCTTCCTCTTATCTACTGCTAACACCACGCCACTGCTCTGCTGCATTCCATGGTAGCTTCAGTTACCGCGCTACTAAGTGCTGGAACAATCTTCCCCCACCATTGCGTGATCTGAAAAGCGTATGTAATTTTAGGGTTAAGTTTAGGATATTTTTGTTTAAAAGACAATTATCGGTATCTTAAGCTTGTATCTGGATTATCTTGTCGTGATGGGTGGGTGTTGTAATTTTTTAGGTGGTCATCGCATATCACAGAATTATAACATTTACCTACGTATCACTCATTATAGTTACGGTAGGTATTAGAATGGCTTTCATATTTAAAATATAACATACATTTAAATATAACATAACTCTTACCTTTACTCATCGATGAGTAGTGGCAGCCTTTTGGATCACTATTTCTTTTAATTTATCTTCTTTTTTGGAAAAACTGTGGGTATCTATTATATTATTATTTGTAGTAAATTATCATTAGCTTTATGCATTATTATTTTATGTATCACAATTTTATATGAGTATATGTTTTTAACTATTTATCTTACTTCACGAGTTTATTTTCCTTGTTTACTGTACTCTACGTCCGTGATCACTAGAGGAGCCAGCTGAAAATCAGCGCTGTTGATTTCAACAGCATATGCTGAGCTGGATATCCTTTTTGACGGCACACCATCCGAATTTACGGCGACAAATGTTTAAAAAAAAAAAAAAAAATTACTTTTTATGTGTGGTTAATGTAAATGTATATCTACCGTCCTTTTTAATTATGCTGTGTTGTATATGTATACTTACCTATTTTTTAATCTTATTTTTACATTTGTTGCTGTTTTGTGTTTATTGTATGTTATCTTTAAAGTGCTGTCAATTAAATCATTTTTCTTTCTTTCTTTCTTTAGATAAAAAATATCTAAGTAACATAAAACTTCAACTCAATACCCCCGAAAATGGGTCCTGCTTATTCGTCACCCCCCGAACACGAGACCTGACTACGGCCCTGCTCTAGATTATAATGTCATGTAAAAAATGCAAGATTCCTTTGTAAACTGTGCATAAATTAAATAGGTAAGTAGGTACATGCTTAGTATTATACTTTCACATATAGCACACATCTATCCCGACCTACCTTTACAAGAAAACCAATAATAAATCACAAACAACTTGACTGAGTCACTGGACTAGGTACGAACTGGTGGTAGAGTTTGAATAGCCGGGTTGAGAGACATCTGAGTGAGGAAGCCGTTCTAGTCCATTCCAAAATTACAAGAGTTCGAAAAAAACATTAAATAATAGAAACAAACCTACTAAACAACGAAAAATAACAATAACACACGGTTTCAGCTGAGTTCACGAACAAGAATTAGTTGCGCCCCGCGTTTTCACCCGCGTACGGGGGGAATATTGCTTTCCCTGGATAAAAATTACCCTATGTGTTAATCCAGAACGTATTCTATCAGCGTGCCCAATTTCATTAAAATCCATTCAGTAGTTTTTGCGTGGCCCAGATTCTGTTGTTCACAACTAAACTAATTTTAATCTCACTATGTCTCTTTCTAACAAAGAACATAAGAAAAGGATGTAAGAAATTTAGTCCTGTCAAATTAGTCCATTGCTTGTTTTCAATATAAAACCACGCAAAATAAGACGGCAAAGATTAATTTTACAACTTAAAATATGTTCCATCCTTTTTCAATAATGTTCGTAAAAAAGAGATGAGATGTGACTATAATTAGTTTAGTGCGATTTACAACAGAATCGGCACTACTATCGCCAAACTTGTACAAGTTTTTGAACTTGAACTGCGTCAATACCACGGAACAAAAAAAAAACGCATTCTATAAGAAACAAAAACAAGTTTCATTGATTCAAAAAGTGAGTTCGCACAAATAACAGATTATTGATAAGAATATGGGTCATCACGCCGTTACATAATGATCAATACAATCATATCTGAATTATTTATTTAACTATTAAAACAAAGTATATTTTATAAAACGCCCTCGCGTAACCTTACGATCTCTTTAGGTTAGAAGATTATCGAATTGTGAATAAAATCAACATTATATTCAACAAGAATTTATTACGTAGAAGGGACAAGCCCCAAATGAGCTTTGGCAACCTTACTCACGCGCAGGGACACAACATAAAGTTATTTGGCTGCGGTATTCTGTAAGGTGGAGGTCTGGAGGTGCGAATAAACGCTTCGCTCTACGTCACTCAAAATCAATATAAATAACATTTATAATTATGTAAATGGTAATTTAACCTCTAGATTATTGTATCGTATGATAACTAACAGGAAGTTAAGTGAACAGCTGTTTTAAACTAAACAGCGAGTGCGATCGATATTGCGCTCTCGCACTGCAGCGCGTGCTTGAAATGTAAACATTATAGTACTATACGTAACTTAAATACACTTGTTTGGTCTTTTACTGAGATCTGATTTCTCTATATTGGTTTAATTTGCAAAAGTATTGTAGTGGTGCTGATTGTGTTGTAAATCGCACTAAACTAATTTTAGTCACATCACATCTCTTTCTTACAAACATGATTGAAAAAGGATAGAAGATATGTAAAGCCCGCAAATTAGTCTTTGCCGTCTTCATTTGCGGGTATTTAGACGTAACCGCGATAGATGGCGACTACATTTATATTGAAAATAAGCATTGGACTAATTTGACAGGACTGAATTTCTTACATCCTTTTCTTATGTTCTTTGTTAGAGAGAGAGACATAGTGAGACTAAAATTAGTATTGTTGTAAACAACAATCAGCAACGATATCAAAGATAGTGAAGTCTCTAAACTGTGAGGATTTGTCATTATCTTCATCAACATCGATATAATATACCCGAAAAATCCTGGGTACGGTAATCTTGGTACAGTTTAAAATTTACTTCTTGATGATTTCTTGTGCTAATTTTGGAGTCGGTTTGAAGTTACACCGAATATATCAGATATCAAGTAAAAATCTATTCCACCAAAATTTTTATGTAAAATGTTGCCAAGACATATGGCTCGCCCTATCAAAAATTTATCAGATCTCATGTAGAGCCAAGCATATAACTCTACATGCACTTACTCTACAAGCCCTAACTTCACAAACTCTACACCTTAGTCAAAATATGTGGCTTGGCCGTTTCGCTACCGTCACATGGGAAAAATGTATTCACTGTTCATTACTTTTTTGTTATTCAATAGTTCTTGTGGTAGTGTTATTAAAACTTGATATGTTTTAATAAGTTCACTATTGACATCATATTCTGATAATTTTGTTTATCTGGTATAATCCAAACCCAAGTTATAAGGGTTCAAAAAAACGACGAAGCGCTTCGAGAAAAGGTATGTAGTGCCCTTTCGCTTCGCTTGGCTGTCTTGGCGGGGGATTCCGATTTTTTTCAGAATCGATCATTCGATTGTTTCTCATATCGCGAAAAAACATAATAATAATTAATCCGACCAAAGTCCAAGAAAGTAATCGAAATTAAAAATAAACATTATACCTAGAATGTGCATGTCGTATAAACCTACGATTGCGCGCACGCACCTACATAGTGCGTGCATATCGCCGGGTCCAAAGTTCGACTCCCGGCCCATTCACCTACTTGCTAATTTCTGCAAGTGCCGTGAAGCAATGTAACTTGGCATTTAATTTCATCATTATTTATTTTAACTTTTATTATAATTGATATCTCTGTTGATTAATTATTTAAAACGCTGTTAATTAAGTGCCACTTTCTTTCAAAGGTGACTTACAATTTGTCACTATGCTGTCATCATTAGAGCGTCATTTACAAATAAAGAGACAGGAAACATCAAGAATCTTATACATATATAAGATTCTTGGGAAACACCATGCCTTTTTCATTGAATTGTCTTAGCACTTTTTTCAGGCATGCCTCAACGACGCCAAAATTATTGCTTACAAGTTTATTGAATTATAATCATAACTAACGTGTCACTATTCAATGTGGGTCGATATCTTTTCACGTGACCTCTCTTTCGCGATCTGTGCGCCTAGTACCAAAGAAGTCTTGTACTTTTATATATGAATATATTTCCGAATCCACCCCACCTTGAATATTTTCTACACGTGCTCTAAACAAAATGCAAAATTGCAATAAAGTTGAGACGCTATCATACAAATACATAGAGCTAAATCGTATGAGGCATAACGCAATGATTTCTCAGTCAATGAAGTACAGGGAAACATCATGAGGAGGACACCATATCTCGGTGGTAGGGTACTTTGAAGTACCCGCCTGGCTGGCTATCAAACTCAAGTTGAAAATCTGACAATAAGCACCTAACGGTGTTCCGATCCGATAGCTGCATTTGAAGCCAGGCTTAGTATGCTTATCACATTCGGCCACATCATCACCTGGCACGGTGATTGTCGCCAAATACAAGCACATGCAATGAAAGTTGCTTTTATACTTCAAGATGTACAGGATATTTCTTAATTTTATATCATTAAACATAATGCAATATTTGCTTTTATAAATAAAGCACACACAAAATACAGTCCACATAATTAAAGAATTGATAATATTGAAAATAAACTTGTAATGATTGTTCCATTATTTTAAAATATTAGATAAAAATGTCACTCTCATAACTAAACAAACAACGTTAAAAAATCTTGCAAAAGATTTGTCGATTTTTTTTGAAAACTTCAATTATAGAGCTTGAGAACGTTGCTTCGAATCATTCAAAATCATCAACAGAATTTTATGAGCAGCTCACCTTCAACAGGAAAAATGATCTTCTGTTCCGTTCTGCCGTAATAGTCATCAAACTCTGGCGGCTTGTCCGTCCCGTCGCTGAGCGTCTGCCCCTGCGCCACCGGCATCGGCAGGCTGTTCACCGGCAGGCCCACCTCCGGCTTCTTGCTCAGCCTCAGCTTCTTCAATATCTGCTGCTTCACGAACTCTATCCTCGCCTCCGTCAGCTCGGTGACGCTCAAGTCCCCATTAGCGCAATTTGCACAACTACCTAACATCTCTCCTTCTAAACTTAAAAAGTTACTGACTAGAATGAACACGAGCACTCGCGACATGTTGGATATCATGGTAGGTTCCTACGGCGGAGACAGTTGAAATACGAGAGTAGATCGAGCCGCATGCGTGCGGTGTGGTCGACGTCGCGCACGCTACTGGATGCTTGGGAAAAAATCACGGATTATTTATTGCGCCCGCGCAGATTCTTGTGCGGCTGCCGACAGGGGTGGTTCCGCGCAGTTTTTTTTCACTCTAGTGAATTATCGCGACCATTCTTCTCCCGTATCGGAGGTCACCGATACAGCGCAGGATCTTGGACAATGGACTGCGTGATATGCCCCGCGCGACCATCATAATACAATGTATTGACATTTTAACGAGAACTTTATTGTTTTCGTTATAATGCTTTCGTTCTAGGAATTATTTGTCGATTATAGGTTTTGGATACAATCTAATAAGTAACCAGTAACCTAGGTTTTATACTGAAACACCTGCATCATTTTAAATCTAATCGAATCCAATGAAGCTGAGAACTAAAAGCTCTTGTAAAACCATAAACGGGTAGGGCTCAAATAAAATGTACCTTTTAAAAAAAAAACGCGGTCACCTGTTTGCTCCTAAATTTTAGTATATTATGGTAATTTCTATCATAGAATTTTATTTGTTGCATTAAAATAAATACATCAAAATTGATGTTTGCAAAGAAAATACACAAAATCTTCAATTTACACAATACTTAAGTTCATAAAACTTTTAATAATTTATTTGCTCCATACAAAACATAAATGTCCCAGCGCAGTCCGTCGATAAGGTTTTAATTTTTATTTTTTTATTACGCTGTTAATTTCATTTCTTTTTGTCTTCATTGTTAGTATGGGAGTTAATTCAAAGATCTTTGTCCGTAAATCTCGCAAAAAATTATAATTGCTTACAAAACAACAAATAAAAAAAATGTCCCATAAAATCTTCTAGTGTGTTACAAGTAATGTGTTACACGGTAGCTTTCGTAGTTTAGTGATAACCACACTAGAATATATTTTGAATGGGTGGCAACACCGTATACCAACAGCCGTCATGTGTCAATTTAATGTCAACCGTTTCAGTCTTGTAAAACAAGTGAAGTGATTTGGTGTAGTGTTTTTTCCCTCCAAAAAATTGGTTATTAAACACAGAATTTTCAAGGTAAGTGTTTGTCTTTCGTTATATTGAAGTATATATACTAAATAAATACCTTTTTGTGTCGTCTATTATGGCTTTCTTTCCAATATATCTTTGAATTTGCGGCTGCTATAGTCAAGTAAACACTAGAATTTTCTCGTGTGTTCGCTCTGGTGTGTTATGCTGTGTTACGTAATGTGTTACGTAATACACTGGATAACATTAAGCTTGGTGCACATTGTCTTTAACCGACTGTGGCGGAGTCCAAAAGGGGATAATACATTTGCTTGCGTGTGAATAAACGTGTATAATTGTGTGTGTAATTATATGCATGCCTTCCCTTCTGTTGCTTTATAAGCACTTAATACAAAATAAATTAAAACTAAAAAATTACATTTTGTATTTTTATATTGTTATTTACAAAAGCTTCTATTTCGGATATTTTTTATATAAGTAGTAAATAAACTTATGCAGTAAGTATGCTGTTCGGTGTGTAATCTTACTATTGAGATATCCTGCATAGTAACAATTGAAGCTTATTTTATACAGATGCCTTCGAGCGCAGCTGAACGGCAAAAACGATACCGCGAGAGGATGAAGAATGAAAATCCAAATAAATACAAGGAAATGCAAAGAAAAAGTGCCGCCAGAACAAATTTAAAAAGAAAAAGAATCGCAGATTTTGAACCAGAAGAGTAAGTAGAACTAAGAAGACAATGGAGAGAAAATAAGAAGAAGAAAACATATGATGAACAGAAAAAAGAAGGATTAGAGTATTTAACAGAAAACAATGAAAAAGCAATGAGAAATAAACAAAGACGTATAGAAACACTAAACTACAGGTTGAAAAAAGAATATTGCGAACTTAAAGGGAACATCAACCAAATGAAAAAAAGAAATGTGTAATTTAAAGAAAAAGCTATACAGATCTATTAAGAAAAACAAACAGTTACTCGATTTAAAACACAAAAAAAAAATTAATAGAAAAGTTAAATATCATCAATATTTTCTCTAAGTTATATTATCCTGGAAACCATATTTTTTTCATGAAATAGTCATATTTCCAGGAAATATAACTTAGGGAAATATAAAATTGATGATTTATACGATTTATCATCATTACTCTTAAATGTGGTAAGATTTTTTAGTAAATATTGATACAATGTAATCCTGCCTTTACAGGGTTCCAGCGTGTTACAAAATGTCCAGTGTGTTGCATTTTAATTTGTGTGTTACGTTTTCTAGTGCGTTATGGTACAAATTTTGTGAGCCCCACCCAAACCTGATTTTAATATTTCAGATTTCTAATTTTTTTTTTGTACTACTTAGGTAGCAAACAAGCATACGGCGCGCCTGATGGTAAGCGGTTACCGCAGCCTATGGACGCTTGCAACACCAGTGGTGTTATCGCGCGTTGCCGACCCTGCAGAAATCTCTTAACACCCTTTTTGAAGAACCCCATGCTGTACTCCATTGGGAACCTAAATGCCACCATCCCAAGTCCATATCTGAAACATATTGAATGGGCAGCGTCAGCAGTAGAAATACAATGTCTTCTATCTAAGTATTCCTGCGTGGTCATTCCGTTGGACATCATAAAGACGTATTGTTTAGCTTTCTCTGAATAGTTTAAGTCGAAAAGCTCAGTCATATCCTCCCCCTATAAGCTTTATGTTGCTTTGCAATGGTAGTAACTTCAGTAAAGACCCTCCTGGGGTAAATTTGAATTTGAATTCGTTCCATTTGGAGCTCTTTGCTTCTGAAAACTTCAAAATCTATTTGACTATTAGTTAAATCTATCCATCCAAAGGAAGAGATCGCTTCTTAGCGATAAAACCGCATATTGTACTTACAGTAACTTTAAGCATTTATTTTTAAGTTCTCTATCTATTGCATTTGTCTGTGTGATCATATTAGTCATGAAGCAATAACTTCGTTGCTTCATGATGTTAGTGTAAGAATAAAGTATGGATTTTTCAGAGGTCCAATCAAAGTAAAATATTTATTTTTCTATATCCACTTTTATTGCTACATCTGAGCTTTGGTACCTCCAAAGTGAACGGACTCGCCTGCAATCTTGGTCAATATTACCTGGGCACAGGACAGGTAGACGATGATAATATTACTAAATTCCAAGTCATGTGAAGTAGGTATACCAACCTGCCTTTAATTCCAGACGAGGCTCAATCCTCAGCAGGTATTGAAGCCAGCTAATTCCCACATTAGCTGTGAATAATGATTCTGATGGATGTAAGCTTGAACTCACAGTTTTGAGTGCGACCACTGAGAGAATGCATTTTTGACACCTGTAACTAATGGACTAAACACAGTGTGAGAGACCAACTCATTCTCTAATCTATGCGACCCTACTATAGTGATATATATAGCCTAGTTAGACCGATAAAACTGCTCCGAATTTGGAGCCGAAGAACCCCTATTTCGCTCATATTTATCGGTAATGAAGAGCCGTGAATTTTATTAAATTTAACTACACTATACAACTTAATTAAGGACATTGGTGCCGATTCTGTTGTAAATCGCACTAAACTAATTTTAGTTACATCTCATCTCTTTCTTACAAACATGATTGAAAAAGGATAGAACATATTTTAAGTTGTCAAATTAATCTTTGCCGTCTTATTTTGCGTGTATTTAGGCGTAACCGCGATAGATGGCGACTAAATTTATATTGAAAACAAGCATCGGACTAATTTGACAGGACTAAATTTCTTACATCCTTTTCTTATATTCTTTGTTAGAAAGAGACATAGTGACATTAAAATTAGTTTAGTTGTGAACAACAGAATCAGGGCCAATGTTTGTATTACAGTAATTAGCCAATTATCTGTCGATTAGGTATACAAATTACTTACTAATCGGTCTTGGTGCACAACTCATGTTAAATAAGTTTTGCTCTGAACATTTACGAAACGTTGCGTCATCCCATTTTCCTAAAGATTGAGTGTGAATAATATAACAATAATTTACCGGCGACTTGTAAAGCTGTAAAATTCAAAAAATACGCATCAATTGGACCCAATTATATTTTTGTGCCTTTTGCGGTCGGCACCATGGGACCGTGGGGGTCCGAAGCTCGCCGTTTTGCTCGCAACTTCAAAATTCATCAAAATTGATCGAGACCTCCGGAGACCAGCGGGCGGGGAGCTTTTTCCGCCAACGAGTCAGCTTGGCTATCCAAAGAGGAGACGCTGCCAGCCTTCTGGGAACCCTGCCGTTTATCGGAAGCAGCGGCAGGCTTAAGGAAATTATCTATATATAGATTGTATTTTGTACATTTTTGTTGTAAATAAAGATATTATAATAAATCATGATTGTAGGAAACTCGTCTATGCGTTATCTAGGACACGTGGAAATAATATGAGTAATAGTTTAACTGCTGCACTTAGCGTTGCGTGTTTTTTTCTGAAACGGCTTACTTTCAGGCCGTATGCTTATTGCTAACTAGCTATAATTAATGTTCAATGATGAAGTGAAAACGTGAATTACGTCTGAAAAAGAAAAACATCATAATATTTTTTCATTATTTCAGAATTCAAAAATAAAACGTAAGTTTTAGGTACGAAATATTTTCCAACTCATGTTTCAACTCTACTTCATAATTAAAACAATGGTTTTACGAAATATTTTCCAATTCATGTTTCATCTCGACGTATATGATTCGATGATAAAATTTATAATTTTTTATGTTGTGATAAAAATCATCACTCGGTTGCATCATTATAAAAAATGATTAGATTATTTCCGACAGAAATTCCGGTAGAGCGCCGCGTCTTGGGTTACGTGAATGATGCAATTCTAACGCTTTTTTACGATACGCACGCAAATCCACCGTACAATACCTCCCAACTACGCCCAATCTATGTTTATGGTTGAGACGTTATGTCATAAAAGTAGCATTTATTCAGGCATTATTTATTATTATACATCGTGTGGTGTGACCCGTCCTGGCAGGGCCAGCACATATTTTAATTCTGAATTTGTCGCCAAATATCAGATTTTGGTCCCTGGTTGGGTCTTTCCAGAACTGGCCTGTGCTGTTCATCGACAAAATCCGTGATGGTAGTCCTGCCAGTATGAGTTATGTTTTCATCCTGGCAGGTGCAAAATACGCAGTCTGCTACTATTTTGGAAGCATATAACTTTGAAGTAAAACGTAAAAGTGGATAAACACATTTAAGTTATAGTTATCTTAAACCATTGCAGCGATGTTAATATCCTCTTAAACCACAGAGTCTTAAACCCTTTTTCAAGAATGTTGTGAAGAATGGGATAGCAACGAGGCAAGTGATACTCCTAGTGTTGCAAATGCATTGGCTACGGTAACCGCTTACCATCAAGTAAAGCTTATTTGGTGCCTTGGTTGTCAAAAAAATACCGCGCAGCAAAGTCCACAAACAGAAATTAGTTTAATAAATGATTCCATGTACCAAAGAGTACCGATAAATGGCAGTGCAACAATTTCTTGCCATAATGCAGTGATGCTTATCGCTTGGAACAATGGCTGCATATTTGTCGATGGAATCTGAGAGCAAAGTCTAGTCTATGGCGTGTGACCGACCCATGGCGCACGCGTGCCGTGCGTGACGCCCGCGTGTCTGGAGGTCGGCCAATGTGAACTAGCTTTTGACTGCGGCTTTGTTCGTTTGTGCGAGCAGCATTCGCGCTTTTGCTCTCTTACTATATAACGTGTAACGGAAAGGGTATCCCACCAAAGAATTTTCATGTAAAATGTTGCCAAGACGAGACCATATGGCTCGCACTGTCAAAAAGTTATCAGATCTCATGTAGAGCCAAGCTTATAACTCTACAAGCCCTAACTTCACAAACTCTACACCTTAGTCTAAATATGTGTCTTGGCCGTTTCTCTACCGTCACTTGGGCGTATGGTGAATTTATTCACTGGTAATTACTTTTCTGTAGTACTATAGTTCACGTAGTAGCGAAACGGCCAAGCCACATATTTTGACAACGGTGTGTATTGGATTTACACATTTAAGTTATAGTTAAGTTTTGACTAAAGTTTGTAGAGTTTGTGAAGTTTGGGCTTTTAGAGTTAGGGCGTGTAGAGTTATAAGCTTGGCTCTACATGAAATCTGATAACTTTTTAAATATACCTGATAGTCTATACCTGATGTAGTCTTCACCCCTTTCGGATAGATATAGTACCCTTTACACCCAGTATATATGATATATAATCTACATACTAATATAATAAAGCGGAACAGTTTCATTATCCCCGAGAGTTATAGGATACTTTAAATCTCGAGAACGCGGGAGCTTATTTGTATTAAAATCGCAAGTGAGTTTACACAAAGATAAAGTCATCAGTAAATGCTTTCAATAATAAAGCTATCCCTGTATAGTAAGTAAGGGGCACGAGTCGTGAGCACAGATTGACAGCTGCGCAGTAGTTAATTTTTCTGTCTGTTTGGCGGAATGAAGAAGGGGGGAGCGCCGAGCTGCACACGATTGGTTCGTCAGTCGATGCTCGTCGTCTATTGGATTCTCGCGTGTCATTTGGCTGCTGTGATTTGGCCAAAAGTGTACATGCGCGAACTTGCCCCCACTACTGCCTATCTGTGCTCACTACTCGTGCCTCATACTGTAGCCGGCTGTATCCGGGGTTTTATAGTAATTTTCGTAGTAACCTAATTATAAACGGGTCAAAGGGTCAAGTTTATGAAATATTGATAAATAATATAGGTTAGGTATATTTATAACTTTTGTGAGAGAGGTAGGGCATAACGGGTTATCTCGTTAGACATGCGGAGCAGGCTGACTGGGGAAGTACCTCCACCTTACAGAAGATCGCAGCCAAATAAAACTACGCTTAAAGCCCATCACATACGTAGCTATAATATATATTAATATGCCGAGCTATAATATAAATTACAGTACAAGTTGGTGAAGTAATAGAAATATATATATATTATAGCAGCGTGTGCGGTCACTCAAAGATTAATGTGGTGTTGTGTTCTTGCAGTGAGTAAGGTTGCCAGAGCTCCTGAGAAGGCGATGTGCTGGCAGCGTGTGGGGACCAGCAGTGTGGAACCGACGTTGTGTTGTGCAGGCACGGCATGCTGTTGCGGCGGCGAGGGAGACCCGGTGAAACGGCTGCCCGCTGGCCGCCCGCAGGTTGTAGGGGTCCCGAAACCAGCGATCACATAATCTCCGCCTTGGGAGGCTGATCCGCCGCCTCGCGCATAATCCTTGGTGCATTGGTCGTGCCGGAGGCAAAGCTAACGCGTTGGCGGAAAAAGCTACCCGTCAGATTTTTATAAACTGATCTAGGCGCCGATCCCAAAGCGGTTTAAAGTTCTGCGATCAGAGTTCTACGTGAGTTCTCCTTGACCGCGATCGCTGTGTGCAATGATAAAAAGCGTCGCATAGTGAACGCGGAACGCAGAACCAGCAGAACTCTCGACTGCTCGCTGTGGGATCGGCGCCATAAAACTTTTTGTTTGTCACCTAATCTAATTAATTATTTTTATTCGCAATTATGAGAAAACTGTATGTCATGATGATGATTTAGTAATAAATATTACAATCATTATATTAATTACTTGAAAACGACCTCTTAAGAGATATGTTAATGCAAAAATCTGGCCATTATCTAAAGTAATGTTATTACTTTATTAGGTCGTTGCGAAATAGATTTTTCACGAAATTGTTCAGATATATCAGCCTTTTTAATGACAACTGTAATAATTCCTGGGACGTTCCTCACACACGGTCATCTGCAGGGTTATTTTAAAACTGTCGGATTCGATATCGGAAACCTTCACGGAATTCGGAAGCGTTTACGAAGATTTTTTAATACTGGTAGGAAATGGAAATGATAAACTAAAATTATTACGCATTTTTATTGTTAAAAGGCCTCATTTGGGCACATATATCAAATGCATAAAGACAGAAACCTGTTATTTTTTATATTTTAGATTTTAGGTCTACAGTTGTGTTTATAAAAATAAAAAAATGTTTTTTAGTTGTATCGAACTTTGTAAATGACTGATATGTCAAATTAATTGCTATTTAGAATCATTTTCGAATTACTCACTACGCCGACTTCGGGTAGTAAGTGTTATATACCCCAAGTGTTTCAAGTGTGTATACGATAACCGCTTAGACGGGCCGTATGATTGTTTGCCGGGTTCATTTAAACGTATCATGGCTAGATTCCAAACACTGACCTAGTAAAAAACGCTTCGTTAATTGTCGGTTAGAATTATTTATTATCACCAACGCACGTGGTGAGCACGCTCCTATCTCTAAATATAATATCATAATATAGATATAATATAATAATGACAAGCATTTTTCCCCAGTTAGTTTATTTAGTTGTTTGATAATACTCCCTATATCAGTTGATTTGCCAAATGGTAAGCGCGTGACATATTTTTTTTCAGGGTTCAAGTAGGTACTTATACTATCGATAAAATTAAAAAAACTTGGGATAGGTAATGTGACACCACGCCGCCAACTTGGCATAAGACACGTTTAGTATTTCACTTATTCCAATCATTTTTTTTTAAACAACTTAGGTGGCAAACAAGCATACGGCCCGCCTGATGGTAAGCAGTTACCGTAGTCTATGGACGCTTATAACACCAGGGGTATCACTCGCGCGTTGCCGACCCTGCAGAAATCTCTTCACACCCCTTTTGAAGCACCCCATGCTGTACTCCATTGGGAAAACCACGGCGGGGAGCTCATTCCACAGTCTGAGCGTCCGCAGAAGGAAGCTCCGTTGAGCCTGCACAGTACGAAACAATTCTGGTTTCAATGTGTGAAGATGGACTCCCCGTCGATGGTAGAATGTAGCCGTGGGCATCAGCTTCAACAATTCTACAGAACACTATCCGTTGTACAAGCGGTAGAACACACATGAGGAGGCAAAATCTATCCTCAGACTGGGGGGCTCTAAACCGCTTGTGAGTTTGGGATCGTCGACAATTCTAGCGGCACGTTCGCTGAACCGAGTTTAAAGGCCCAAGCTGGTACCTATCCAGGTGCTCCCGCCGATAGATGACAGCAGTATATGAGGCCTTATAAAGTTACAGCTTTTGCCCCGATGTGAGTACTGCCTCGCTCTATTGAGCACTCCGAGCATTTTGGATGACAGCTTAACCTTGTCTTTCAAGTGACTACAGAACAAAACGTCACTAAAATTGCTACGATGTGCTACGAAGCCAATACACAGGTCATACTTACGCAAAATTGATGGTTGAAATTTAAATGATAAATTGATATACTTACCTAGTAGACATAAAATCATAAAGGCATGAAGGAAATTCATCTAACCACAGTTAGTAGTCAACCTACTGTTGGAGTTTTTAAGCAGCCTAGCAAGCCTCCAACTAGCTGATGACCGGGACCACAGGCTTTACGTGCCTTCCGAATTTCGATAAAATCATTTATAATTTTATTTATAAGTCAACTTATATATACAAGCGACGCATTGATCAGTTGATAATGATATTTGAAAACAATATTACGTTTTGGATGCGAATATAATAAATTTTTGGATTTACCTTCCATAATGTAAAGTAGCCGGTATTTCAACGTTACAACAGACATTTAGGGAAAGTCAGCTCTTCAATTCGGCGTGCTGTTTCTCTATTTCCAATACAATTGTTTTTAACTGACTTCAAAAGAAGTTGGTTTTCAATTCGACTTTAAACCTATACCTACTTGTTCAAATTACCTTAACTAATTAGGCAGATTTGAGGTTCTACATGGTTATATTATGCAACGAGTCTAGTTACCTAGAGAGACCTAGAGGGATGGTTTTACCGGGATAAAAAGTCCCCTAATTGTTAATCCAGAAAATATTCTATCAGTGTGCTTATACATATTTCATCAAAATTCGTACAGTAGTTTTTGCGTGAAAAGGTAAATAAATTTACGCTTTTATAATTAGTGCAAACCACGTGCTGACTATTTTGGAGTCATTAAAGTTATCATTATCAGTATGCAATTGAATTACCTGGCTGATAACACGAATTACGTCTCATTTTACGAAGCACGCTCGCTTGCGTCAGATTGTAAATTGGCGCCAAAAAAATTAATTAATGGAACGTGATAACGACCACGTGCTCTTATCACTCGTGATAAAGACTGGCGTGTGGCATATTCATTCAATTGATATTATCTCGAATCTTCTGAGGATTCAGCTTTTTTTATGCAAGGTAGCAAACAAGTAGGTAAACGGCGTGCTTCAGTAAGCGGTCACCGTAGCAAACCTATATATACGCTTGCAATACGGTCACAGTTTTATTATTAGTTATAATTAGTGTTGCCAAGTGTCCCGATTTGCGCGGGACGTCCCGATTTTCAGGGTCTGGTGACACGTCCCGATTAACCCTTGATCGGGACGCCAAATGTCCCGATTTTTCACTAACCTCATGAGTTAATATTTGATAATTTTGACGGGAAAAGTGAATATAACTAAGCTGCTACTACATAAAAATAATTTTGCTTTCATATTTTCTCACCAAATTCAGACTTTCACTACTGTCCCGATTTGAAACCCAAAATCCCGATTATTTTATCCTTACGTTCCGAAATTTGACTCACGGGACCTGGCAACACTAGTTACGTCAGACAGATGGCGCCTCTGCGTCCGTGAACATTAGCTCCGTATTTAAATTAAAATTAAAATTAACCAAACCACCTAATAAGTTCTAAAACATCATTATAGTGCTAATGCTGTTGTGAATCAAGCAGATAATCGTTTGTGACGACATTAGTTCGGGATTATTAAAATTATCCACAAAAAACTACAAAGTGTCTATCACAGTGCAACCCAGTGAAAAAAATACTTGAAAGACACTTAATATCAAAGAAAGTGTTATTAAACTAAAACTAGTGTACAAACAATAAAACTATAAATAATCAATTATAGTAAAAGCATAAACTGAGTGAAAAATTAACAAATGAATAAAATGTGCACCTAAACATATAATACTACCTTCTATTTTTACGAAATAGTCAAATTGTGACCTTTGGACTTCAACGAACTTTAACAAAGCGTTATCCCTAATAGACTTGTGAAACAGTCACATAATTTCACAAAGTTATTTAACACCCGCTTGGTCCGTCGGTTAACGGGTCGGACTTACACGCCAGTGGAGCAGGTTCAAATCCCAAGCAGCGAGTTCTTTTTGTGGCATATTTATAAGCATTTAACTGCACTGCATTTAAATACAGCAGCCACACGGCTCATAACGGGTATTAAAAAATATTGGTGACAACGCGCATTCATACACACAAACCAAGCAGCGCCATCAATGTTAATTGCATTGTAAACTGAAATTACCTATCTAAAATGGAACATAACACTGACTCTGCAAACATTACATTCCGAACAAAAAGAATGCTGTTCAAGGATAACAAAGCTAAGTCATGTGAATCATTGAATACAACATTAGATTCTGAACTAGTAGTACGAAGTTTGGACTTGTCAACTAATTATGATAATGATCTCATTGAAAGCCTACGATCAGAAATAAATACATTGAAAACACAATTAGATAGTGCTCATGGTGAAATTGATAATTTGATAGTCGAAAACAACACATTGAAAAAACAGACCAAAATTCAACAACAACAAATTAACACCTTAAAATGCATATGCACTAGTCCAATAAGCACGTTGAATTTAGATCCAGAATTAAATACATTATCCGATAAGACACCGAAAAGAGTTACAGATAGATCTATGAAGCACTTGATGTTTTCTGCAACATGCATAAAAAGGGTAACACCAAATCCCAAAGATAAAATTGAGGGGATTGAAAGACCCACTCCACACACGTCTAAAGATCTACAGCATAATAATATAGAGGCAGTACTGACTGAAAATGAAAATGAGGTTCAAAAGCTTTCCAAATACAAGCAACAAGAAAAACAGAACAACAAATCAATTTACATTTTTGGAGGAAGTCAATGCAAGAATCTTTCCGTAGAACTCACTAAGTTGAGGCGAAACTATACAAGAGATAACTATAATATAACATCATTTATAAAACCGGAAGCAACTACGGAGGAGATTACGAAGACAATAAGGTCGTATGATTTACACAGCGATGATATAATTATTTTGTCATTGGGTCAACATGACACAAATCCAAACAAAGTTATGTGTGACCTAAGTATAGCTTTGAATTTATTAAAAAATAATTTTGTTTTAGTACTTGAAATTGGACATAATAGATTTTTAAATACATTGGAATTAAACAATCTAATGAAGTTAACATGTAAAAACTTTGCGAATTGTAAATTTTTAAACTGGAATTATGACAACGAACATTATTATTATTGTAGCGACAAAATGTGTAAAGTATTGAATAATGGAATTGATCAACATAACTACGATACTACATTTTTAAACTTTAAAAATATAAGAAATCTTCTGAAACAATCTGCAAGGCATCTACATGGAAAATATCGGTCAAACGGAGAAAATGTCATGAATGAATCACAACAGATTAAGAAAGGGACTATACCATTTTATTTTAAAAAAATACCAAAATCGTCTAATTTAATTCAAAATAATCACAATAATTTGGGAACACCACAAATAACAAACAACATAAAGTTTTTTCGCGACGAACAATCAGTTATTTAAAATTCTTCACCAAAATATTGCTAGTATTTTAGCAAAAAAAGATATGATAAATATCTCCTTATGTGATCTCAAGAGTAAAGACCTAGAGCCCGATGTACTATGTTTTACTGAGACGTTTGTGAAATCCGGCGAGGAAGAAAATATTTTGATTGATGGTTACGAACTCGCCTCCCAATTTTCTAGACACAACATAAAAAGAGGTGGTGTATGCATTTTAGTAAAGAGAGGTACAAACTTTAGAATTATTCCTTCGCTTAAAAGTTTGTCTAAATCTGAGCAATTTGAATGCTGCGGTATTACTATTCCTGAATATAATTTATATATTATTTCCTTATATAGAACACCAAGTTCAAATGTAGATAATTTCTTTAAAAAATTACACGAACTTCTTCATAAACTTTTTTGTAAAAATAAAATAAATTTAGTACTTACGGGCGATTTCAACATAGATACTCTAAAAACCACTAAAACAGTTCATGATTTTATTAATATTTTACATAATTTTAATCTTACTATGCATATCAAGGAACCAACAAGACAGGGTTCATGCTTAGACCAGATCATAAGTAATATTTCAAATGTAAACAGCACTCTGCTTCCTTTGGGTTTGTCAGATCATGAGACTGCACAGATGGGTTTAATACCAATAGAAAAAAAACAAAAGCCTGTAGAAAAAATTTATATATACAAAAGAGATTATAGTAGTGAAAATGTCCAGAAATTCAAAAAATATTTACAAAATTTGTCGTTCAGTGATGTGTATAACTCCGACAATTTGAATAGCGCGTTTAGTAATTTTTACGACGTTTTTACATTACTATATAAACTTTGTTTCCCTAAAATTAAAATCACGATAAGAAACACGCGAAAACCAACTTGGCTTACTAAAGGTATTAAAATTAGCTCAAAAATCAAACGGAATCTACGCTTTCTATACTACAAACATAAAAGTATCAATAACAAAAATAAATTTCATACTTATTCTAAGATATTTAAATCATGTATAGATTCCTCCCAAAAAATTAATAACCACAAAATAATTATAAATAGTAAAAATAAAGGCAAAAGTTCATGGAATATAATAAAAAAAGAGACTGGAAATACCATATTAAACTCCTATATACCACATATAAGAGCAAATAATACATTTATTACTGATCCACTCGCCATAGCACATGAATTTAATAAACATTTCATAGATTTCATTGAAGAAGGTAAAAAAGGGGCTAAAAATAACAATTGCATGAGTATTCCTCATCAAAGCTCTAGTATTTTTCTAGTGCCTACGGATGAAAAAGAAGTAAAAAGCATTATTCATCTGCTGAAAAATAGTAAAGCTGAGGGATATGATGGTATATGTACAAAGGTTCTGAAGGCTTGTTCTGATGAAATAGCACCTTTGTTGACATTTTTAATTAATCTTTCATACGAAGAAGGTACATTTCCAAATTTAATGAAAAAATCTATTGTCAAACCATTATATAAGAGAAAAGGAAATAAATCCGAAATAACAAATTACCGCCCCATAACTTTAATTCCCGTTATATCCAAGGTTTTTGAGAAGTCGATGCATAATAGGTTAACTAGTTTTTTTCAAAAAAACATGATACTCGCCGAGGAACAATACGGCTTTCAAAAAAATAAGTCCACAACCTCCGCAATGTTTGACTTAATCACAAAAATTGTTAACTCGCTCGATTCCAAACAATTAGTAACAACTGTATATTTCGATATGACCAAGGCTTTCGATTTTGTTGTACACAAAATACTGTTGCGTAAATTGGAATTAGCTGGCATTCGGGGCCCAGCATTGGAATGGATTGAGAGCTACTTATCTGAGAGACGGCAATGTGTTGAAATTACAAGTCTGGATAATAATAATACATCTAAATCATATAAGTCAGATTATCAAAAAAATGTAAGGGGAGTACCACAAGGAAGTGTACTCGGGCCACTTTTATTCATTTTATATATTAATGATCTTCCTAAGGTGACAAAACATCCATGTATTTTATTCGCTGATGACATATCTTTAGTAATAAGTTCCAATAAAAATGACATACATAGACATGAATTTGACATAAATGAATCAGTAAATAATATTATAGATTGGTTGGATAACAATTGTTTAGAAATAAATTTAAGTAAAACTAGTTACATGAATTTTTGTATTAAAAATGGGAAAAGTCTAAATTTAAATGTACATTATAAAGATCAAATAATTAATGAAGTAAATGAAGTTAAATTCCTAGGACTAAATGTTGACAAGTCCCTGAACTGGAAACCGCATATTGACAAAGTAAATATTGGCATAAATAGATTCGTTTATGTCTTAAACAGATTAAGACGAACTGCAGCTACTGAAACAGTACTAGCTGCGTATCACGGGTATGTCTCCTCTCTCTTGAAATATGGATTACTAATATTCGGTAATAGCGTAGACATAAACAAAGCATTTATTACCCAGAAAAAATGTGTCCGAGCAATCTGCGGTGTACCACCGTGGTTTTCATGTAGGCCACTATTCAAAAAACTTAATATAATGCCATTAGCTTGTATTTACATTGCTGAAGTGTGTAAATTTGTGAAATGTAACAAGCATTTATTCAGTACGGCGAAGGACGTTTATCCTAGAAACACTAGACATGCTAACAGATTGGTCTTGGCGCACAAAGCCTCCACAGTATTTTTACAAAGGAGCTGCTACGCAATGTGTATTCAAATTTTTAATAGTCTTCCAGAACACTTAAAAACATTGCCATTAATTAAGTTTAACGTTCAGATCCGAAAATGGCTCCTGTTCCATAGTTTTTATTCCATTACTGAATACTTTACACATTGCAAGAAACATAGTTAGTAGCCATTTTAGATTATATTGTTAGTTATATTATTTTTGACATATTGTTTGACATATTATTATTATATCCAACATGTTATAGATTAATGAATTATTCCAGAATATTGTTATGGTTATTAAATTGAAAGTTGTATTTTTAAATTTTTGCATGCCTATATAATGATGGCTCATGTGACCACTCAATATTATTTTTTAACATCCTCTGTACCTACACATGATTGCAATAAATGATGATTTGATTTGATTTGATTTGTTATAATACTAGCTGTCCCCCGCGGTTTCACCCGCGTTCCCGGAATAAAAAGTAGCCTATGTCCTTCTCCATACCATAGGCTATTTGCATGCCAAATTTCATGATGATCCGTTGAGTAGTTGAGGCGTGATGGCGTAACAAAGAAACAAACTCACTTTCGCATTTATAAGTTAGGATACATCGCCACAAAGCGCGCGCTGGTCAAGCCAACACAGCAGGGCCGTAGCCAGAAGCACCCATTTTCGCGGGGAGTCGAAATTGGTTTGTACCTATGTTACAGTAGTACCCAATTAATATGGCTTACCTATGTACCTGAGCAGAAGATACATTTACAAAGCGCGGGAAACGCTATTGATCCGCAGCTGCAGCCATGTTAGTGCGCGCCGTGCGGAGGGGCGTGACTTGCGAGTGAGACGGAACTAATAGCTGCAGTGTATTATGAACCTTATAGTAGTGATCTAAAGTTGATTGTAAGTTTTAAGCATTCTTTCGTTAATCTTCGGGGCCATACTTTCTTTTCTGTGCGAACGAAGATTCAGGACGCGCCATATAAGTTGGGTAATACTGTACTTAGGTATAGGATTTAGGTGCATATGGGTCATATATTAAACACCTCTTCTTCCACCACCACGTTTCTTGCCGGAGTCTTCTCAGTTTAAGTGTATTCCGAACCGGTGGTAAATTCAACCAATTTAACGTTCATAAGTGCCTTACTAGGACCTAAACTGAATAAATGACTTTTTGATTTTTGATTTGATTTGACCCATATGACCCTGTCCCCCTAACTACGGGCCTGAGCACAGCGTCTCCTCTTGGAGCTCTGGCGATCTTGGTCGCAAAAACAATACTATTGGAATTAAAAATATTTAACTTATATTATAATGTCCTTGATAAGGATTTTAGGTAGTACTTTTCCAAACAGCAAATGTAACAAATAGCTTTATTTGTTTACCGTGAAGGTTGAGAACCTTACTCAATATTGTTTATAACGGTAATACACACATCTGTGAAAAACAACATTATCTAAAACTTCATTTTAACCTTATTACCTATCTAACTTACTGGCGACTTGTAAAGTTCAAGGAGCAGATGCTGAAAATTCAAAATTCAAAAAATACGCATCGTTTGGGCCAAATCGAGACCATGGGACCGTGGGGGTCCGATGCTCACCGTTTTGCTCGCACTTTATAACCGAGGAGAGCAGCGGGCGGGAGCATTTTCCGTCAACTTGGCCATCCAAAGAGGAAACGCTGTCAGCCTGCTGGGAACCTTCCGTTAATCGCTAGCAGCGGCAGAATCGAAGCAATTTTCTTTATCTTCTAGGTAAACCTACATATATGTAGTATCTAAATAACCTTAGACTTACAATATTACCCAACTGATAAGGCGCGTCGTGAATCTTCGTTCGCACAGAAAACCATCGGGCCGGCCGTATGCTTGGTTGCCGACTTATCGTATAAAAAAAAATGTTATTTATAATTTATATCATCATCATCATCAGCCTATAATGTACCACTGCTGAGAAAGGCCTCCTTTCACAAATGAGGGTGAAAGGGAATGGGCAGATACTCCACAACGCGGGTCCACTGCGGATTGGTGGAGGTAGGCTAGTGGTCAACCTACTGTTGGAATTTTTCAAGCCGCCTAGGAGGCATCCAACTAGCGACTACAAACCGGGACCAACGGCTTTACGTGCCATCCGAAGCACGGAAACCCTCGATTTGAAATACCACTAGGCGGTCACCCATCCAGGTGCCGACCACAACGGTTATAGCTTAACTTTGCCGATCGATTAAGAACGGCTAATCATGCTACACCACGAGCGCTTCAAGCGCATAATTTATATACAGTTTCGCAACAAATTATGTCACGTTAACTTAAGTAGAAAAACGTAAGGTTAACTCCTAATGAATCAAGTAGGTACTTAAATTTTCCAGGAAAACTAACTTAATTTATTGACAAAAGTTTTATCTTCAAAAAACATCACAACAGTACGTGACAAAAAAACCAGTATCCGAAATAATTTGCGAGTATAAATAAAAATAAAATAAATAGGTCTTATTAAATGTGAACAACCTATTAATCTGAGCGTGGTGGCGCGCGGTCACCCGCCACGTTGTGCCCGCGTGATTACTACTACTGCGTTGTGATGTGGCCATGACTTGGAATTTATTCAGTGCAATTATGTTGCTGATCTTATTCTGGTATTGCTGGGGGTCGTGGGATATAGGGAGATAGTTAATTGAGATAAAAATACGGTAGGTTTATTCTGTGGCATGGAACAATTAACCTATAGAAGCGCAATGACGTTCATTTTGGTTGAAATAAATTCCGCTAATTTCCCACCGCCGACAATGCGCGGTGATTGGTTAAGAGTGCGTACCAAGCCAGAAAAATATGGCAATGTCAGATGAAACAAACTTATGTCTAATCTTCGCGTGGAGATGAGATGGAGATAGCATGTTCTGCGGAACAAAAATGAACAAAGCTCTTTTTACCCGACTGACCCGGAAGGAGGGTTATGTTTTTCGAGTGTATGTATTTATCTAAATAACTCGTAAAGTAGTTTTGTGATTTTTTTCTATCGAGGAAATTTCATTCCATTATGTTTTTGCTCAGATAGAACTCTCGCGTATATAATGAAAATACCCATATAAAAATATTTTTTCATTTAAATACAATTTACTTGGGTAAATTTCAATTCTAAGATTGTTATTTTGCTTTATATGCACTCTTAAGACTAGGACGCATGCACTCTGATTGGCCAAGTCAATAAAAAAACTAAAAAAACACGCTTTAAAAAGCCCTGCACTAAAAAGTGTTAAATAATTATAAAATTGAACCTAAATATATTCTCTGTCTATCCCGTAAGGGCCTAAATGTAAGCAATTTTTGTAATTAAGTTCAATATTTGAATGAAAAGTGTGTGGCGCTTTTCATTTTGTAATTTACGATATTTCTTCATGATAATGATAATGCTCAGAAATTCTATTGGGTTACAAGGAAAAGCGCCCCACGCTTTTCATTCAAATATTGAACTTAATTACAAAAATTGCTTACATTTAGGCCCTTACGGGATAGACAGAGAATATATTTAGGTTCAATTTTATAATTATTTAACACTTTTTAGTGCAGGGCTTTTTAAAGCGTGTTTTTTTAGTTTTTTTAAACTGTAATTTATTTTTTATTTTTTAGTCAACATAAATTATTCATACCATTTTATTATGTTACTTATACCATATTTTCACCCAATATCAATTTATTTCACATTTATAATGAGTATTTAGCTTCAGTGCCTACTCTTTGACTCCACCAACAGACTCAGAAAACCATATTTGGCCAAAATGCACATAATACGATTACAATACGCCCAAACACGGCTAGAATACGATGCTCCGCTATGGGGTTCCAGTGCCAACCCTCCGACTTCATCATCAGACCCTGAAAACTATACATGGTCAAAATTCATCTCACGACATTTCCAACAACCCCAAACACGGCTAGGATACGATGCTCCACTATGGAGTTTCAGTGCTTACTCTTCTACTCCATCATCAGACCCTGAAAACCATACATAGTCAAAGTTCATCTCAAGATAATTCCAACAAGCCCAAACACGGCTAGTATACGATGCTCCACTATGGAGTTCCAGTGCTTACTCTTCTACTCCATCATCAGACCCTGAAAACCATACATGGTCAAAGTTCATTTCATGACAATTCCAACAAGCCCAAACACGGCTAGGAAACGTTGCTCCGTTATGGAGTTCCAGTGCCTACCTTCCGGATCCATCATCAGATCAGCTCGATGGTACCAGATTATTGTATTGTCATCGGTACTTGATAAGTGTGCAAAATTTCAGTTTAATCTGACGTCTGAAGTCGATGAAAATTACGTTCGAAGATACCTTTACATACATTCATACATACATACAGGTGAAGCTAATAAAAGCGTGTTAAAAACACACGACGCGAGTGGTCCTTACTGTTCAAATTCAGTGACAAATCACTGACTAGTTCTGGAATTATATTGTTCAGTATTACTACTCTATAGGGATATTTCCATGATGTTCTGTGGTAATAAATAGTTAAATATTGGTTTCTCAATTGATAAGTAAGAATGTAAGTACTACGTCTCTCTATGCTTTCTGGTCTCCGGGAGTTTACTCCCGACAGCTTCCAAGTTTGAAAACCAAAAATGTATCTTGATATCGACATAAGTATCCACCACACCCGTAGCTCGTATCAATAAGCCAGGCCGTCACACATATTTGTCCATATCTTGAAAACTACCGAACCAATTTCGATGAAATTTGTATTGTTCCCTAAGTTGAAGTAAATTTAAACCGATAAAAAAAGAATGGTTACAATCCGATTAATATCTTCGGAGATGTACGTGGACAAACATACATACATACATCTTTGAAATTTTGTACATTTGTTTGGAAGCCCTAATATCATATGCGAATATTTTGCAGTTCCAATAATATTACATACATGCGAGTCGAATTGATAATCTCCTTTTTTTGAAGTCGATTAAAAACAACAGAATAAACATTGAAATTGGAGTTAGTCGTAAATAGGTTGGCATTCAACCTGTCAAGTGTTTTGATAACTAATAATTGCCAAACCATTGAACCGAGAACCTTTTGTTATTTTGTTTACTTACCTTCATAATGTTTTTAATATGTTATCAAATAATTAATAAAAATAAACGTGATCACGCGGATTCATAGCCCTAAGTTAATGACAGTCGCAATTTTCTGATTTCATTGTTGAATAAATGTATATATGTAATATCTCTGGTAACTTATTAGCAGAGGTCGGAATTAGGTAGAGTTATTTATGTACTTACGCAAATTTCATACAGCGAAAGAATAAAGTGGATATGCCTCAAATCCCGAGATAAATTTTAAAGAGCAGAAAAATCCCGTGATTTTTTAAATAAAAAAGTTATTTACTTTTACACAATTTAAACCATCCGACATCGGATGTCCGAAGTTGGAAAATTCCAATGCGCACAAACACGATGTTGCCACATTTGTAGTTCGCACAACATAGCTTGTGTGAACAAAAGAAAAACGGATCCACGTTACAGGAAAAAAACCAAGTGTGCGGCAACGTAAATAAATTTTTTTTTATTGTGAATTAATGTAAATACTAATAAAAAATGTATGGTATTTTTTTTTTTTATACTACTTGGTCGGTAAACAAGCATACGGCTTTTATACAATTATCTTTTATTTTATTTGTCTTATATATCTTATTTGATTTTTATTATTATTTATTTGTAATATTCTTGGCCACACGGAATTGTATTAATCCCAGAGATCCATATTTATATCAACATTTCGATGCAAGTACATAAATAACTCTAATTCCGACCCTGCTTATTAGTTGCTAGCTTATAGCGTAGTCATAACCAAATGGCTATTTTACTGCCAGTTTCTGAAAGCCAAATCAAAATTAATCTTTTGTTTAAAGTATACCCACAGATTACAGAATAGTAGGCAGATGTAATGTACGGGACAAGCACTGTGAGGCTCGTATTTAGCTATGTGTGCGTGAGAGCACTGTAGGAACACGTGTGACAATGTGCGTTTAGGGATGCCAGGGTGTTTTTAGGGCTGCCAGGTTGCGTGTAGGGCTGCCAGGATAATGAAGAAATACTCCCACGTTTTTTATTGGATAGTTATTGGTGCCGATTCTGTTGGCACAAACTAAACTATTCTTTACTAAAATTTAAGTCCTGTCAAATCGACGTTTCCTATTCAGTTGGCGTACGATTAAACTAAAATTTAGTTTGATAGCACTAATATCGTTTTAGTTACTCAATTTAGTTAAGTGTGTAATTTTCCTACTCTGTTGGTCACGTTTTAGGTCAAATTATATCTAAAATTAGAAATGTCAAACTAAAGGGGTACGAACATTTTTGTATGGGAGCTGGCATAGCCACCCGCCGCCATTTTGATTTTTTTTCAATGTCGCGGCGCACGTTGTAAGTGATATATTTGGATAGAGGACACTTATACAAACAAAAAATGTCAAGCAATATGGTGACCTAAAGTGTCACGTTTCCGAGATATTTGGAGGTAAAGATCGCCATATGAGAATTACGACAATCACTAAAAATGAACTTATTACGTGTTTATATGCATTAGATTGTATTCAAATAATAGTTTCCAGGTTGATTTAACTATTTATTAGAATATAGTAAACATGGAGCACGAAAAAACAATATTCATTAATTGGTTACCTACTAAACCGCATCGCAATATTCGCAATGAAACACAATGTTGTCAAGTAGCTCGGATCGTAGTGGTTAACTTGTTTTCCATGTCGCCGTTATTAACCAAAAATTACAATACTTGTCTTAAAATATCATGTTACCGAGATATTGGAATATCGATGTATATATAATATGAGACGAATGACAATATTTTAATGTTGATTAAGTACAATTTATGTTCTTTCATTGTCATTAGTGGTCAAATAATAGTAATAATTTTAAAAATAAAATAAAACACATAATAGAAACAAGCCGTGACCTCAAACTTTTAAATAAAAGTTTTTTTACACTACTTAGGTAGCAAACAAACATACGGCCCGCCTGATTGTAAGCGAAGAAAACTCCTTTGAGACCGCATAGTTCGAAACTATTTAGGTTCCAATGTGTGAGGATGGACTTCCCGTCAATGGCGAGACTAGCGATGGTAGAAGGTAGCCGTAGGCATCAGGTTAAACAATTCTACAGAACACTGTCTGTTGTACAAGCGATAGAATACACATAAGGAGGCAAAGTCTCTCCTCAGATTGAGGGGCCCTAAGCCGCTTGTGAGCTCGGGATCGTCGACGATTCTAATGGCACGTCGCTGAACCGAGTCTAAAGGCCCAAACTGGTATCCAGGTAAGAGCAGTACTCCATATAACGCTGGACTTGCGACTTCTAAAGTTGCAGCCTTTGCCCCGATGTGAAGTACTGCTTCGCTCTGTTGAGCACTTCGAGTTTTTTGGATGCTAGCTTAACCTTGTCTTCTAGACGGCCTATTGACGTCGTTAGAAATGTCGATGCCGAGGATCCCGATGCTTTCACTGATGTCCGTGTTCTGAAATTGTGAAGCCACAGTAAATGGCGTTTTCTTAGCGGTGAACGCGCATACTTGGGTCTTAGTGGACTAGGTTTAGTCGACCGTAATCGGAGACACTAGTTAGTGAGCTCTCGATTTCAGACACAAGCCGTTCGCGGCTTTCCTCCACCACGAAACGAGGAATATTTGCAATAATAATAATACATCTTTATTATCAGGCTCCTGTGGCCCATAGATAACATTACAAACTAACATAAATATTATATTAAACCTTTTTGTTAGTATAAAACATTTAGGCCTATGTTAGTTAACACTACTGCACTGCACTATGTCTTCGTGCGATCATGTGGCACTTGTCCGTGAAAGCGACGGAACACCAAGTTCTGCGGCCAAAAGTCCTCTTCCATGACGAGGTGCAGAAAACATGTTGATACTCGCCACGAACGCCTTGAAGTTGACGTTGCGGCTCAATTCCAACAGCTGCACCCTCAGCGAGTACTTGATTCTTTGGCGAATGTACTCCACGATGTCCTCCGCCTTGGTGGCGTAGTGTAGACGAGAAATATACACCGGAGTGTTTGCCATGGCAGCACGCATGGTTTGCTTGAGCTCCACAGGAGCTGTGCCGCATCGATTCTTATTCGTTTTCTGACGGTGCTTCCTGCTTTGCACTATCTCAAAACCATCATCACAAGCCCGTTTCGATTCCTTTTGAGGCAAGGGCATGGCGTAAAAGGGGCCGACGTAGTAGACGCAGGCAGTGGGTCAGTGGGCCGGGTAGGTGCGGCGCGGGCGATGCGCGGGCATTGATATGCAGCAGGAACAGTGTTGGGGACAGTACAGACCCTTGCGGGACGCCAGCATTTATATCTCTCAGCTCTTATGCATCTGCTGGACAGAAAATTGGCGGTCCATTTGCATAGTCCCTCGGGAAGCCCATATGCTGGTAACTTCGTTAGAAGACACCGGTGCCAGACCCGATCGAACGCCTTCGCCACCTTGACTCTCGATGGCAAGTGACCACTCGGCTGACCTGACCTTCTAGTGTATACATAGACACATCACAGCCAAGGGACTATGGCGGAAGCCATATTCTCGTTCACTCAACAAATCGAGATCCTCTAGATATCTCAAGAGTTACGTGTTGATCACATTGGAGAGAATGGGAGGTGATGGCAATAGGCCTGTAATACGTCGGGTCTGATCTATCGCCCTTTTTGATATTGTGTGAACGTAAGCAGTCTTCCACGAAGACGGGACTTTCATTTAGGTGGAAGTTTTATTAGGTCGGGCCGGCCGCGGGGTCGGGTTTTTTTATTTATTTACGACGCTATTGCAATTTTGGCGCCCAGGGAGCATTACTTAGCGATCTTTAGTTCAAATTAACTTGGTAACATAGATATTAGGACAAGTATTGTCATTTTTGTTTGTATAATAATGAAAAGATGGGAAACAAGTCACAATCCGAGCTTCTTTGACAACATTGTGGTTCATAGCGAATATTACGATGCTGTTTAGTAGGTAAGTAATTAAAAATATTGTTTTTCGTGCTCCTAGTTTTACTCTATTCAAATAATTGGACTGTTTTACAAAAAACTTAAACCGACTTCAAAGTACAATAAGAAGTAATCAAATCCTGATCTGATGACAATGGGATCAAACGGGAAGTGGACCCTTTCAAATAAAAAAATAATTTTCGAAATCGGTTATTAAATGACGGAGTTATGAGGTAACAAACATTAAAAAAAAACATTCAAATTGAGAACCTCCTCCTTTTTTGAAAAATTGATAAATCAACCTGGGAACTATTATTTGAATACAATCGAATGCAAATAAACACGTAATAAGTTAATTTTTAATGATTGTCATAATTCTCATATGGCGATCTTTACCTCCAAATATCTCGGAAACGTGACACTTTAGGCCACCATATAGATTAACATTTTTTGTTTGTATAAGTGTCCTCTACCCATATATACCAGTTACATCGTGCGCCGCGACATTGAAAAAAAATCAAAATGGCGGCGGCTAGCTATGCCACAAAGGTTCTATCCCCTTAGTCGTCATCTAATTAGATGTGGATTAAATTTAGATCCTATAGAAATAGTGTTGGAAAGTGGATATCTTGATCTGGATTATTCATAATACTAAATATTTGCATAGAATAAGGACAAAGCAAGATAGGGATATATGTTACATACGTCACTGGACTACAAAATTATGTGAAATATTTTTTTGTACTTTCTATTATATTTTGTTTTATACCACTAAGGTGGCAAACAATCATACGGCCCGCCTAATGGTAAGCGGTTACCGTAGCCAATGGAAACACAACACCAGGGGTATCACTCGCGCGTTGCCGAGCCTGCAGAAATCTCTTCACACCCTTTTTGAAGAACCTCACTCTGTACTCCATTGGGAAAACCACGGCAGGGAGCTCATTCCACAGTCTGAGCGTCCGCGGAAGGAAGCTCCGTTGAGCCCGCACAGTTCGAAACAATTCTGGTTTCAATGTGTGATGGATGGATGTCGATGGCGAGAATTGCAATGGTGGAAGATAGCCGTGAGCATCAAGTCGAACAATTCTTTAGAACACTCTCCGTTGTACAAGTGGTAGAATACACATAAGGAGGTAAAGTCTCTCCTCAGACTGAGGAGCTCTTAACCACTTGTGAGTTCGGGATCTTCAACAATTCTGGTGGCACGACGCTGAACCGAGTCTAAAGGCCCAAACTGGTATCCAGGTGCTCCCGCTCACAGATGACAGCAGTACTCCATAAGGCCGGACTTGCGACTTATAAAGTTGCACTCCGATAGTGCCACAAGCTTATCTGGCCCAGTGAGAGTCGCTGTTATCGCATTTGGTGGAGCAAACAACCAATGAAAGTAGTGTTAATATTCTCTTTGACCAATAGCGATTGACATTTCGAAATGGCGTTGTTAGTTCCTCCTTAGGATAAGATAAGTTTTTGTTTGTAAAATGGGTATTTCAAATCACAAATTCACAAAGCGAATCATCAAAAAAAAACATGCTTTGCATTTATTTTTCAATTTTATCATGGAAGAATAAGTAAGGTAAACAACTAAACAACTAAAAGGACTTGTTGGCGGGAACTTGTAGAGTGACGTTGCGTTTTCATTTTTATTTTTATAAATTCGTGTATTTTGAGTTTTATTTCGTATTTTCGGTGGTATTTCACTCAATAAAGATCATCCATGTGCACTAGTGAAGTGAAATGAAATGAATTATGTGTATCGTGACTTTTCAAGTTGTCTCAGAAAGCCCTTGAAGAGTTTTAGTACAACAACCACCATTGTAGTAAAACATTACTTTTACGGACGGTGACTGACTGAGGACTGTGAAAGTGATAATTGTTGTGACTGGAAATTATAATATAACTCGACACTGGCAGAAATAAGTCCTAATACCACGACTTCAAGGAAAATACTTTCAATGTAACCTAGCAACACCAACCGATTTTTGTTGAGGTTTTGTGTTCCTAGTCATCAGTAACAAATACACGGAAAAATAATACAAATTAGTGAAAATATCTATACTTACCTATGAAACGATATTCCGTCTCCCTTTTTTTGTTTTTGGGAACAATTTTTACAATTTTTCAAAATGCAGGACGGCATAATTTTGAAGATAAATTATGACACTTGTGACGTAGTAACAACACGAGGCCTTGTTTCGTACTGACTCGAGTTTGTATTTGCTTTTGAATCCGTATTTGGTGTGTTGGCGTCACTCCCGTGTTCCGCGCGCTCGATCTGCTTACTATTCTGTAATCTGTGAGTATACCTGTCATTGTCTATGACGTCTGAAACGACAAAGACGGCAAAAGTTTTGATGATAGATTAACTTTGATTTGGCTTTCAGAAACTGGCAGTTACTCTCTTACAATAATATCGCTGCGCAGCACAATGATGCAAAATTGTCTCAAACTGCGCAATTTCAAAGGATGAAGCTCCTTGCAACAGCAGACAGGTATTGTGGCATTAATAAGGGTAATACGTAGGAGGTGAGGTACTGTGATAATCTTGTTTTGTACCAAGGGACTTTCAAAAGAAAATAAAACAATTTTCTAAGTTCATTCACCGTTCACCTTCAGTTTAGCGGAGCGACGAACTTGAGATAAACGATGTTTTTTTTATTTTCTAATTATGTTTAAATAATAACAATTAGGTAGGTTCATACAGTTGAATAATTAATGCTGTATCTATGTGAATACCAGGGCATTGGATCACTCACGTTTCTAGGTTTAGGTACAATAATTATTAAGTACTTTGTGCTGTACATGTGTGTTATGTGTGTAAGAAGCGCTCGTGGTGTAGCATGATTAGCCGTTCTTAATCGATCGGCAAAGTTAAGCTACGCCTGTCATGGACGGTACCTGGATGGGTGACTAGTGGTATTTCAAATCGAGCGTTTCCGTGCTTCGGAAGGCACGTAAAGCCGTTGGTCCCGGTTATCACTTAATTGTGATAGTCGTTAAGCTAGTTGAATGCCTCCGAGGCGGCTTGAAAAATTCCAACAGTAGGTTGACCACTAGCCTACCTCCACCGATCCGCAGTGGGTACGCGTGGTGGAGTATTGCCCATTCCCTTTCACCTTCATTTGTGAAAGGAGGCCTGTGCTCAGCAGTGGGACATTATAGGCTGATGATGATGATGATGTGCTGTACTGATAATTTCATATAGGAACGCGAGTCATATAAGTCTGTTTGCCACATTTTTACGGCAAAGCTACAGAACCTTTGATGAAACTTGGCTGAGAGGTAGCTTGTAACCTGGAGATGGACATACGATGGAAACATCCTCAGAACACGTGTGAAACCGCAGGAAATGTTTTATGTCGGCATCAATGGAAAGTCATGGCCTAATTTGCAATTATGGACCTCTACGACCCTCTACTGCAGTTTCCTCTTTTATTATACCACTAAGTGGAACATAATAGCTTTTGGTAAGCGGCTTCCGTAGCCCATAGACGCTTGAACCAATCGCGCGTTATCGATCCTGTAAAAACTTTTAAACAAAAACCGCAGAAAAAACTGGAAAGTAACAAATAATAAAACTTTTTTATTTAATCTTTATAACTACATTCTTAAACTAATGCCAAACAATCAATTATCAAAAAGATTTTTTTTCCAAAATATGGGACCACCTTCGGGGTATACCCTATTCAATAAAAAAAGAATTATCAACATCGGACTACTTACTCTATAAAAAGTTATGCATGGTCATACATAAAAAAAATATACGCTTCGACTTGAGAACCTCCTTTGTTTTTTCATCGGTTAAAAACACAGATCTCTATGGTTTTAAAAAAATCTTCACAAGCTTCTTGAAGAAGGGTCGAGAGTCCTCCATTATACACATCCATACATTTAGTAACTCTATGGGCATATCGTTAAAATTTCCAAACACGGTGAATGTTGCGCGAGAGTTTAGTCGCATTATACTTAAGTGTTATATGTCAAACACTTACATGTGGAATTTACATTGTTACTGGAATTGAGAACCACGCGCTGGTCACGTGCTACAATTATCTGAAAGATTAAAATTATTATACTAGCAAACTAGTATAATTGTGTTTGCGTTATCTTAAATATTCGTCACCCATGATTCCGATATTCAATCTTATGTAGGTATACTGACTGTGTGACGAAGTAAAATCTGTCGATTAGGTATTCACTAGTAGGTATTGTTGTGACGATATGCAATATAGAAGATTTGCCTTTGATTTTTTCTTTTTTTGTGATTAATTCTAGCAATTCGCAATCGATAAACGCAACGTCGCGTGTCGTACCTTTATTCTTTACTATTCGATTGAAAGGCATGAAGACATTCTGCATGAATATCCTGAGACACTTGTTTGTTTGTATGTTTGGAGGTAGAATTTAGGTGCAGCACAGACGACAGACCACACCGCTCCGGATTTTTTTGTCTGTGAAAATATAACATACAATTCTAAGCAGTAACGCAGGCGACGCGCAAAATGTCCGGCGCACAAAACTTTGTTTTCACACAGACTTTTTGTGTGCCGCAGACTAAAGTCCGTCTGTGCTGCACCTTATAGGTACCAAATTCTTTCACCAATACAAACCTACACGTTTCCACAGTGATATGCTACGGGTATATTATTTACTCTATGCTTAGATTACTCTATGCTACGGGTATGGCGCGCGCGGGTAACTGTCAAATTTAACCACAGAGTAAATATAACCTAAAGACGGTACTCTATGTTTTTTCTATATTTGTCTTCAGAAGCTGGATATAATTGTGTCTAGAGAACTTCGATCCCGGAAAATTCCCGTCATCTCAAACTTAAGCTCATAAAATCCATGATAAATGGAGTGTCACATTAAAATTGGTCGCGCAATCAGCAACATTTCGTCATGAACTTTACTCCCGGTACCGAACCGAGATACGAGGGCACCTCCACTTTCGTTGTCTAAAACGTGATTAGGACGTGATTGTATTACTGTTATCATAATGTAGCTAGCAAGACGGGGTTTCGTCTTAGTTTTTTTTCACGAGGAATGGAGAAGGCTCATCTTCATATTACTATCATTTAAATTGCTGTTTAAGGCGGTTAACACACTGCCACGCACCTACGCGCGTACTTGCGGGAGTGCAGATCTGCATCATCGTGCGGGGTTTTTACGCACTCACGCGCGTAGTTGCGTTTTGTGGATTCACGGCGGCTCTGACTCATTCCATCCAAAATCACGCACGGCACTACAAGACTCGGTGTGCCATACCTTGCGTCTCGCCTCGCCGCACCAACGCGCGTGTGTGCATGTTTCTCCGCATGCAGGCGCGTGATCTGTATGAATGCGCGTGCATTTTCTGTGCGTATTTGGACTGTGCGTCTTTTCTATACAAACGGAGAATTACAAGCAACGTTAAAACACGCATTCACGCGCTACGCTGCGTGGCAATGTGTTAACCGCCTTAATTGAGGCGCTGCATTCCTGGCACATCTCTGGTGGTGATCACCGTTTCGCAGCTTCGCTACGCATCCTCGCACCGCTCCACTACCTCGCACAGCTTGCAGTAGATGAGCAGCATTACCGCACAGGCTGCTACCCTACCATACGTTATTTTTCTTCATTGAAAGCTAAACTTATTATAAGATACGAACCTACGACCTTTGCCACGGCATTCGATGTCACTATCTCTGAGCTATCATAACCTAAGACGAGAGAAAGGTAGTAAATTTATAAATAAAATCCAATCAATTCATTATAAAACCCACTTTATTTCTCTCTATCTCCCATAAGAATCTCACAACGAGCGTTATTTATTAATACTACACTAATATTTACAATATTCACACTTTTTGTTGCAAATAATCAAAATAATAAATAATATAATATAAATTTTGATATGTATATACATAAGATTTACGGGATGAAGATAAAATTAACCTATAAATAATAGAAATCCGGTTAACATCAAATTAATTACTTTTTTCAATAGTTTAAATTGAAAAGGTTTCACAATTCCCGGGTAACTCTTCATAAATACAAAGATGTTTTTGTAATTGGAGTTAAATATTTGATTGACATATCTCCGTCTTTGTTTATCGAATAGCCATAGAAAGAGACAGCTGTAGTTACCCGTCAATTGTGAACACCTAAGTAATCATATCCCTCCCTTTAATTTCCAAAAATCAACACAAAAAAAAACACGTAAAATAGTAAATAATCTTCCAAAGCCAGCATCTATTCACCAGCAATAAAACAGCCATTAATCTCATTAAAAATATTCCTTAAAACACCTATTAATATATTTTCACTAATTATAATTATTACAGTAACTGGTATAACGTTGTGCAAAAATAGACTCTATTACATTGACATAAGGTTCCAATCAGATGTGGCAAACTGTCAATAAAACTTATCGAGAACCTAACTCTATTATTAATCAATAGAATTGCAGCCAAATTTACGAGATGTAAAGGAGTTCGAAGATTTTGGTATAGTTTTCGGTCACCTCATGGATATGCCAGGCTCTGAACAAAAATCTTCAAACACCTTTTTTGTTTGTCTATTGGTTAATATTTGAAAAAGACTGTAAACTTTTCAAATTAGACCCATCTGTGTAATAAAGTACATTTTTGCATAAAACAATGTTTCATAAAATACATTTAGAAACTGTACATATTTGTACAGCTTCAAAAGTTTTTTTTTAAATGTCCATAAATTTAATTAAACTTCATAGCCTCCCAGAGGCTTCCTGCCTTCGGTATCGAATCATTAATACGTTAGCTACTCAGAATTATTGATAAATATTTATTAATTTTGTAAGCTGCCTTGTTTTACTTTTGGCAAAGGTCCCGGAGATCATTTGGTCGGTGATATTTAGTATACAAAAGAAATACTTGTTTCTACTATAGTGTTTCAATCTCAAAAAATATCACTAAGTCTCTTGCTAAGAACCAGTGGAAGAGTCAATTATAAAATCCAAAATGATTTATTCAAATAGACCTTCGCAGGCACTTATGAAAAGTCTGACTCTAATACTCTAATACCGGTTCGGAAAGTTGCATTTGATGAGAAGAGCCGGCAATAAACTCAGCAATTACTCTTTTGAAAACAAGCTTAGATTCATTACATAACATTAACATTCTAAACGCACTGACAATTGTAATATTTATGTGCCTTTTGAGTTTGTAATTTAAATAATGTTTCTTGAAAACTGAGTTTTTTGACGTGCGGTTTCGCTATCGCACGAATATTGTAGGAATACAAAAATGTTCAAGCTACTTTCTGACAATTTTGTTTTACAACTATGCTTTGATATTATAATTTCAAACCTATTGTTCAACTTACGCTCGTTTGAAATAAACTAATCACAAATGCTGTCAGCTAATTAATCCAAAATCCTTCAATCAATATACTGGGTGTAACGGAAAGTGTATAAATTACAGTAATCCACTTTTTTGGTACTAGCCGCACAGATCGCGGAAGATAAAATTTTATATTAATATTAGCAAGTGACGCAAACTATAATGACTCTCATTGAGCGGTAACACGTTGGTAATGATTTTAATTTCAATAAACTTGGAAGCAAAAATTTGGTATGCATTTTTGAGTAATATATTTTGAGCTGAAACTTTTTGTAGTCTGTTCCTTATGTAGTCTTCACCCCCTTCGGGTGTATATAAAATGTTTGTATCACTCAGTATATCCATATTGAAAAACGGTATACATTTAAACAAACGTCTACATTGTTTACTTTTTATCAAAAAAAACTGGAACGAATTTTTTAATGAATGATATGTGCTTACTTAATTAATACTACAACGTCAATTGTATCTTTGTTCACAATGTGGTCACCACATTCTCTTCTAACTTGGGTTGTATTGTACATAAAAAACCTTTTAAAAAAACAATATAAATAAAAATCAATTGCCACATGTTAAGAACTGCTCGACCGATTCAGGTGTTTTTTTGTTTTTGATAGTTTTTTTTTGGGATTTCACCCGGGCGACTCCGGGCATGAACAACTAGCTATATAATAAAAATCTCACTATTTCATAGTCCACAGATTAACCTCTTAATCTAGAGGTTACACTTGCCAACAAGCCACATCATCTGTTCGGGGTAACATCAAATGTCGTTTGATTCTGGCTGTGTGGTGGTGTCCAGGGTGGTGGTGGTGGGGTTGGCTACTGTGGTGATGGTGGCGGTAGTGGTGATGGTATCTTTGTCCAGCGGCCGGTATGACCAGTTGCCCGCACCATCGAATTCTAACACGTGAGTGTGGTATTTCCTGATGGAGAAAATAAGTATTAGGATTTTTGAAGTGTTTACGAGATTTCAACTGTTTAAATTTACAAAAAAGACTATAAAAGTTCATTTGTTCGTTCGTTCAAAATTGCGATATAAATACAGACTAATTAACCCTTATAAAATATACTTTTTTTAAGTTCCAAATGTTTATTTGAAATCTTATTCTAAAAGCATACGTATTAAATGAGGATAAAAATGTTATTCTTGACGTAGAAAATTACAGGATAAACTTATGTGATCAAAAATCTACAATAAAACCGAACCATCGGTCCATACTCCAACTTGCCGATGTTTTAACATAGTGATGGAAGTTATGCATAGTTATCTATTTCTAACATTGCCAAATTAGTAGTAAAATTAGATATTAACAACACATAAGTCAAAAAATATAGTATTTTGGCATCTCATATTAACTGCACATTTGTACACTTCTTTTGTCGTGAAAAAAATATACAAAAATTCCATTTTGTTATTTTTTTATGCAAATGGCGGCGCACGATAGCTCCCACATACATCGATTGGGGACACTCATACAAACATAAAATTACGAGGATGTCTGTGTACGCCTTACAGAGTTATTTGCAAATAAGATATTTAACAACTTTTATAACTATACAAAATTACTCATTAATTATTTTGTTTGAATTCTATGGTGCTAAAATAGCAAAATTCATTTATTATTATAATATATTAAAACATCATAATGTCGCCTGAAGAGTATGCCAGGCTACGAACAAAAATCTTCAAGCTCCTTTAAGCAAGTCTCTGTTCTATCACTACTCTATGAAATAAAATTCACATAAAGTCAGTACTCACCATACACTGGGTCTATGTGTGATGGAGAGTAGAGTGATGCCCTCCTTGACAGCTTCCTCGTACATCACCACTTCGGTTTCCATGGAAACGGCGCTCGTGCACTCGTCCAGTAGAGCATATACCGGCCTGGAACAACCATCAATGGTCACCTTAATACATTCTAAACGAGAAATACATCGCAAAGCATTTATTCGCTCAAAGAGCAGCTCGACTGGTGAAGTACCTCCACCTTACAGAATACCGCAGCCAAATAACTTTATGTTGTGTTCCTGCGCGTGAGTAAGTGCTCATCGCGGGAAGGGTCGGTACCGCGTGAGTGATGCCTCGTGTGTTGCAAGCGTCCATATAGCTACGGCAACCGCTTACCATCAGGCGAGCCGTACAGTAGTACTCAACTAATATGGCTTACCGATGTACCTGCCCAGAAGATACTTTTTGTACATTTTCAAAGCGCGGGAAACCGCCATATTAGCGCGCGCCGTGTGTTCTGTGCGAACGAAGATTCACGACGCGCCATATCAGTTGGGTACTACTGTACGCTTGAAGACCGACATAGTCATATAAAAAAACGTCAAAACTGTCTTATGTAACAAGAGGGTCATTATCATTTCCAGTCACATGCTAATTATATTAGAAAAACCTTTGCCGTATAGTTTGTAAACATCCAAATAAGTCTTGAAATCCTTTCATCAGTTAACCAAGACACGCAGTAAAATCCTCCCCTAAAACATAATTACCCCTTTATGCCCGTTAGGGGTCGATTCTCGAGTAACCCAAAAAATCCTGTTTTTTTTTCCTGTTTTATTTGAAGTTAATCGGAACACGCGTTAGGTTTCTTCCATACACAATTTATCATTCCCTAAAATAAGCACGTTTATTATTTATTTCGATAATTAATCGACCTAAGTTTCAAGTTTACAAACCCAAGGAACAAGATTTTTCATACAAATCAAATTCCCCCTTTTCACCCCTGTTTGAATTTCCAAAAACCCCTTCTTAGTGATAAAATTCGGTATATGTCCTTTTGTTTGTAACAAAACGTGTCCGACGAGGATGGGATTCGAACCCACGCGTGCAGAGCACATTGGATTAGCAGTCCAACGCCTTAACCACTCGGCCACCTCGTCACATACCGTACAAGGCAAATACAAACATGCAATTTACAAAGTTTTGTGTTTGAACAAATGTTTATGTTAATTATTTATTCGTGACTTTTAACAAATAAATTATAGGCTATTGAATATATTGCACGTCTCTTTCTTAGAAACTTTATTGATTAAAGATAGAGAATATTTAAAACTGTCAATTTAGTGAATGCCATTTTTATAAAATAAAGAATGCCAAAAATAGTTAATAGCCACAAAATTTTGGAAACAATGATTGAATGAGATAGCAGATGTACGGTCAGCATCTTAAGTAGCTAAACAAATACAAAACAAAACTTTTACCATGGGAAAAACACTGAAATCGCAATACAAATACAAACTTTTTGTACCAAAGATCAACGCTGCACGATCAAAGTGTATGAGAAACATCTTTTTTTTCAGTTATCAGTGTTGGTCCCATAATAAAAGTTGTTCATAGTGATCAGTATGATAACATGATTAAATAAAAGGAGATAATCAATTCGACACTATAGTATGTATGTAATATTATTGGAACTGCAATATATTCACATATGATGAAATCTATTAGGGCTTCCAAACAAATATACAAAATTGTATATGTATTGTATGCTTAGGTTGTGGTATCAACTGGAAAACATTTCAAAACCTTGGTCAAATTCTAGCATGTAATTTTTTTTAAGTTAAAAAGAGACGGCGTCGTAAGTGTCCCCACCTCCCTTAAATGGTCTTAACACGTTTTAGAAATAAAAAGTCAGTCCCGTCCCCTCGGTAACGCCATGAGCCGAGGTTCGTGCCCCAACTGGGGCGCCATCAGGCGTAGTTACCTAAATATAACGGTTGAGAGCTAGCTCACCGAGATTTCCGTGTGTACGTGTGTAAATTTGTGAAATGTAATATACATTTATTTACTACAGCGATGGAAATTTACCCTAGAAATACAAGAAATGCTAACTGGTCTTGGCGCGCAAACCCTCCACAGTATTTCTACAAAGGAGCAATGTATACTAACATTTTTAATAGTCTCCTTGAACACATAAAAACATTGCCTCTAAGTAAGTTTCATGTTCAGATCCGAAAATGGCTTCTGTTCAATAATTTTTATTCCATTGCTGAATACTTTGCACATTGCAAGAAAAATAGGAAGTAGACATTACATTTTAGATTCATTCATTGACATATTATTATTTTATCCTATTAACATGTTATAATTAGTAAATTTTGAAGCGCTCATGGTGTAGCATGATTAGCCGTTCTTAATCGATCGGCAAAGTTAAGCTACGCCTATCGTGGTCGGTACCTGGATGGGTGACCGCCTAGTGGTATTTCAAATCGAGCGTTTCCGTGCTTCGGAAGGCACGTAAAGCCGTTGGTCCCGGTTATCACTTAATTGTGATAACCGTTTAGCTAGTTGGAGGCCTCTTAGGCGGCTTGAAAAACTCCAACAGTAGGTTGACCACTAGCCTACCTCCACCGATCCGCAGTGGGCACGCGTGGTGGAGTATAGCCCATTCCCTTTCACCTTCATTTGTGAAAGGAGGCCTGTGCTCAGCAGTGGGACATTATAGGCTGTTGAAAAATTTGCATGCCTATATGAAGGCTTATGTGACCACTCTATATTATTTATAACATCCACATCCACATATTTGCGAATAAATGATGATTATGATTATGTGATGATGATAAGGCCAATCTTCTCTACTCAACTTCCTGTTCATTAAAAGTGTACCCACCTGTGGTAGAACATCCTAGCCATGGCCATCCTCTGCTTCTCCCCACCAGACAAGGTGGCCCTCCAGTCCCTGTTGGCGCGCAGGCCGCCGTGTCTCTGCGCGCACTGGTCGAGCCGCACCAGCCGCAGGATGTGCGCCGCGCGGGCCTCCGCTACACTGTCCGATGGGGACACTCGCGACGGATACGTCACTTGGTCTATTAGTGTCCCCATCGACATGTATGGCCTGAGAAATAAGGTAAAAGAGCCTTATATGGGCTGTACGAGACTTTGGACAGGTCGAAGATCGTTTTTAGTCCGTACGTCTGTATGTCAGGTTGCTATATCTCATAATAGGTAGATAGTTGGAATTGTCACAGCATTGTATTGCCGTGAAAACAACAAATAATAAAAATGATATAAAACTAAAGGGACACATATAACATCAAGAGTATTGGTTGGTTTCAAATCAAATCAAAGCAAATCATTTATTTGCATAAAACATAGGTAGGTTATGCACCTGCATGTGTGAGGAATGTCCCAGGATATTTATTTATTATTTATAATATAGCACAATAGACACTGACCTCTGCGGTATATAGAACATGATGGGCCTGGAGAGGCAGTGGGCGGGCGTGTCGTCAGTGTTGTCGGTGTCGGTGTCGGTGTCGGTGTCGGTGTCGGTGCAGGCGGCGCACGCGCACGGTCGCGGCACCGACAGCGCTCCGCCGAACACCGGCCAAAGACCGGATATTATGCGGAACAAACTGTTGAACGACGTACTACTGTTAGCTATGCATAATCACTGGTAGAGATCACTTTTAGTGATAATGCCCCCCATTGTAGCACTTTCACTGTTAGTTTTAAGTTTTGTTTGAAATAATATGTTTTGGTGTAACAATAAAGTATCTATCTATCTATCACTGGTAATTTGAAAAGTTGAGATGGAACCGTTTAGCGTGCTATGGACATGTTATGAGGAAAAATGAAAGCCAAGTGACTAAAAGAGTTATGAATATGAAAGTGGATGGATATAGAGGAAGACTGAAAAATAAATGGATGGATTGTGTGAAAGATGATATGGGTAAGAAAGGAGTGAATGCTGGTATGACGGATAGAAGAGACAAATGGAAGAAACATACATATTGCGCCGACCAGAAATGATTGGGAACAGGGCAGGCAGATGATGAATCACTGGTAAATCATAGACGGAAAATAATGATAAAATTATATTAGTTGGCGAAATTTTGCTATCGCATTCGTTAAGTGTTAGGTACAGCGCAGAAAACAGTCTGCGGCACACATAAACTATGTGTGGCAAAAAGGGTTGTGCACCAGTTTTTTGCATAACTTTTTTTTTTATGTAAACCTAGTCTTAAGCAATTTTTTTTAACTGTAACCATTTTATATTATTATTTCCTATTGAATTGTTTGTGGGAATTTGCAGTGACGTTGCGTTTTCATTTTTATTTTCATAAATTCATGTATTTTGAGTTTTATTGCATATTATAGGTGGTATTTTGTCCAATAAAGATCAATCCATGTGCACCAGTGAAGTGAAATGAAATTAATTATGTGACTTCACAAGTTGTCTCAACAAGTCCGTGAAAAGTTTTAGTACAATGACCACCATTTTACTAAAACATGACTGAACGGTGAAAGTTAATGTGCGGACTATATGAAAATGACATTATAAATAAAATGTATGCTACTAAAGGACTTTGTATCCATTGTCATTAACAAATTTAAAAAAAAAATCTTTTTATAAATTTTGCATGCTGTTTGTTTTGCATCTCCTAGAAGGGTTCAATCGTTCGATCTAAGCTATACTCATTTTACCAATTTTGAAGCATGCTATTTTTTACCCAATTTTGTAGACCAAATAAACAAATAATTGGACTGTTTTACAAAAAACTTAAACAGACTTCAAAGTACACTAAGAAGTAATCACATCCTGATCTGATGACAACGGGAAGTGTACCCTTTCAAATAAAAAAAGAATTTTCCAAATCGGTTAATATATGACGGAGTTATGAGGTAACAAACACAAAAAAACAAACATCGAATTGAGAACCTCCTCCTTTTTTACCTAGACTTGCCGCATCCATTTGGCCCCACGATGAGTAAATGAGTGCCGGGTGCGATATTAATCGTGACCCCACCGGCCACCACGTCGCACGCTGGCGTCACTATCGGCACGTTCTGCAACCGGATCGATAGGTCGCTCGTGTATGTTATTTTACCTGAAACAACGACATTCTCATTAAAATATTGTCTATATAGAGTGACTGGTAATTAGTAAACGATACTTAGACACATTATTGTACTCATGATAACAAACAACTTTCCCAAAGAAACATTTTTTTAGAAGCTTTTATTTAACTAGCAATGTATGTATGTATGTTTGTTCGGGTGGAATCTTGCAGGTCGAATTTCACCCACTTCCAGTGGTCGGATTGACTTGATATTTGGTATACATTAGTATATTGGAGGACAATGCAAGTACAGTCAACAAAAAAAAAATGTAAAATAAAAGACATTTTTAATAAAGCACTTATTTTTTATTTACTTAGCACATGAGCCCGTAATATTTATTAACTAACAAGAATACACCATCAGCTTTTATTTAATTTAGTTATTTATCCCTATTTGTTTCTTTGGGGAAGTTGTTTGTTATCATGAGTACAATCGTGTGGCTAAGTATCGTTTACTAATTACCAGTCACCCTATATACACTCCACCGGCATTAAATTTGGCCCAAGCTCAAAATGTCATACAAAAGTGTTTTCAGCAAAGAGTTTATCTACTTGAATATTAGTTTTTTGCACTGAATCTAATATCGCTTTAAATCTAAAAGAGCCAGCTTGCAGACGGTGTTGTCATTTTAAATGTGGAAACGTTCATGTTTGCCATTTAAAGTGTTAAAAAAAAAAAATATTCTAAAAACATTTTTGGCGTATACGAAAAATTATAAAGTAAATTCAATTGAAGTTTCCAAATGCTGACTTTATCTTTTAAATGATTCAAAATTCAAAATTCAAAATCATTTATTCAAATAGACCTTCGCAGGCACTTATGAAAAGTCTGACTCTAATACTCTAATACCGGTTCGGAAGGTTGCATTTGCTGAGAAGAGCCGGCAATAAACTCAGCAATTACTCTTTTCAAAACAAGCTTAGATTCATTACATAATATTTACATTCTAATCGCACTGACAACAATTGCGTGCCCCGGCGCGGCGGCAAAACTACAAAGTAGACTGAATCTATATTTAATAAGTAAATAAATAAATGGCAAACTTAAGCAGACCAACCCCCACAAGCAGCACCTGTTCACAAGTATGACGCGTGTGGCAGCCATCGCCCTCCTCGCCATATTGGAGGGAAGTGAGCGACCCGTCACACGACGCCGCCGCAAGCAAAGGCCTTAAAGTGAGCATGACTTATTTAAGTCTGCCTTAGAAATAAAAAAAAAAAACTAAAAGGAAACTACTGAACACGCAATTTGTTATCACTATGACTATTGACAAGTTTATACTAAATATCATTTAGGTATATAGAAAATATAACAATTTATTAGACAGACATAATATATCGATGAATTTAGAAATAAATGAAAAACATTAAATTGAATTAATTACTATAAGTAATAATCTGTAAATTAAACAAAAAAAAAAGATAACATATAATAATAATAGCATACTCTGAATTAAAATGGACCTTGAACTAGCTGCTAAGTGAAGCAAGTGCAGAGAGAAGCTACTTCCATACATCCTTGTCGTCAATATAATGAGACACTTTATAATACGCCCTACTCAATAACCGCTTTTTGATATGTTCCTTAAATTTAAAAAAGGACATACTGGTCACGCTATGAGGAATTTTATTGTAAAATTGGATACAATTCCCAAGAAAGGACTTATTTACTTTAGCTAATCTAAATCTAGGCACAGTTATTTTGTCTTTGTTTCTAGTGTTTCTATCGTGATAATCACTATTGACTGGAAACAAATTAATGTTTTTACGAACATACATAATATTTTCAAAAATGTACTGAGAGGGCAAAGTTAATATATTAATTTCCGGAAATACCTTTCGCAGAGATTCGCGAGAACCCAAACAGTAGATGGCGCGAATTGCTCTTTTTTGCAATACAAAAATTGATTCCAAGTCTGCGGCAGAGCCCCACAGCAAAATACCGTAAGACATAAGGCTATGAAAATATGCAAAATAAATAAATGCAAAATAAATTAATCTGGCTGGATACCGAATACAGTGTCTCAAATCAACATGAAAGAAGCGAAAATCTTTAAAATTAATTTTAATGCGATGATAGCTCAGTGGTTGTGACGTCGGATACCGAGACGAAGGTCCCGGGTTCGAATCCTACAATAAGCTCGAGTTTTCGGTGAAGGAAAACATCGTAAGGAAACCATAGCACGGTGGTAGGGTACTTTGTAATACCCATCTGGCTGGCTACCACCCTGTGTGTGTTCCGTCGGCTGCACTTGAGAGCCAGTTCCTTCTAGGTGACACTTCTAAATGACAGTTAATATTAAACCTGTCTTATACGTCACAGTGGCATTTCGCGCACAATGGCCGCGGTTCTCCTTAAACACAAACGGTCTGTATAAGGCGCGCGGCGGGCTAGTTAGTCATATCAAATAGTAATCAGTTTCATTTCTTTTAGTAGCTTCGTGTGTGGTTATTGTTGTATGTATGTACTGACCCATAGGCACAGGTCGGTTGTCCCGGAAGGTGACCTGGAAGGCTGCATTAGGACCGGCCAGGTGGACTGCGCGCACACACTGCCCGCGCGCCACCTCGCTGAACACTGTCAGCATGTCTGACACGCGCGTCGCGTACCCCGCCAGCGTCACTATCTCCTAAACATACATAAACACACATTTACTAACGTTTACTAACAGTTTACTAAGTTTAACTAACAGTTTACTAAGTTTAACTAACAGTTTAACTAACAGTTTACTAAGTTTAACTAAAAGTTTAACTAACAGTTTAACTAACAGTTTACTAAGTTTAACTAACAGTTTACTAAGTTAACTAAAAGTTTACTAACATATTACTAAGTTTACTAACATGATGCTTTTTTTTACTAACTTAGTGCATTCTAAATTCTTGGTCTTTTATTACGAACTAAATTTCTTACATCCTTTTCTTAGTTTCTTTGTTAGAAAGAGACATTGATGCCGATTCTGTTGTAAATCGCACTAAACTAATTTTAGTCACATCTCATCTCTTTCTTACGAACATTATTGAAAAAGGATAGAACATATTTTAAGTTGTCAAATTAATCTTTGCCGTCTTATTTTGCGGGTATTTAGACGTAACCGCGATAGATGGCGACTAAGTTTATATTGAAAACAAGCATTGGACTAATTTGACAGGACTAAATTTCTTACATCCTCTTCTTATGTTATTTGTTAGAAAGAGACATAGTGACATTAAAATGAGTTTAGTTGTAAACAACAAAATCAGCACTAAAGCTATTTACCTTATAACTGGACATGAGCCTCTCGATAGCGTCTGCGGCAGAATTGAGTAGATTCCTAGAAGTCGTCATATATTCAGTTCTTGCGCTAATATTTTCTCCCTCCGTACCTGTCGACAAACAAAACTAATATATCCTTACATTTTACAATAACTATAAAAAGTAATTTAAAAAAATTTAATCGACTTCCAAATACACTAAAAGGTATGAAATAACTCTAACCTGACACTGATTGAAGTCAGCGAAATATTTTCAATGGAATACGTCGTGCTCTTTCGCTGACTTCAATCAGTGTCAGGTTAGAGTTATTTCATACCTTTTAGTGTATTTGGAAGTCGATAATTTTTTTTTAAATTACTTTTTATTTCATAATTTTTAGTTTTTCTTAAATGCACTCGAGTTTGACCAAGGTTTACAGATGTGTTTCCTTTGACAACACACCCGTAGCTCGTATCAATGAGCCAAGCCGTCACACATATTTGTCCATATCTTGAAAACTACTGAACCGATTTCGATGAAACTTGTACTGTTCCCTAAGTTGAAGTAAATGTAAACCAATAAAAAAAGAATGGTTACAATCCGATTAATATTTCCGGAGATATGCGTGGACAAACATACATACATACATACATACACCTATGAAATTTTGTATATTTGTTTGGAAGCCCTAATAGATCATCATATGTGAATATATTGCAGTTCCAATAATATTACATACATACGTGTCGAATTGATAATCTCCTTTTTTTTGAAGTCGATTAATAATAGTTTCGAATCCTAAAGTAACTATACAATGATATAGAATCTAAATTCAGAACTATGCAATCCCTTGGAACAGCGAAAGGTCGTTTATGGAGCTTAAGCCGCATATTATGAATCTCGCAAGGGCTCAAAACCTATTTTGAAGTACGTTCCGTTGAGAATCATTTGGCAAGAAGCAATGCAAATTCGATAACCGAAAATATCTAGTGACATCGCATTTTTTTTTGCATTATAAACAAATTTTATGGGGACATTTACAACGTAATCGGGAAAAAAGCTACAAATCAGATTCGATTCCGGTGAAAAACGAACTATTTATACAGCCGTTGTTTTGGTCAGCGACGAGCGACTCAGGGTCGATAATACAAATGATACTGGTGCTAAAAAAAAATTAAAAAAAAAATACTTTTTTCTTTAATAATAAAAATTAAAATTTTGAAAATCATGTACTAAGCTAATGTGTAGACATAATACTCAACGGGAGTACGAGGGAGTAAAGGGGTGTGGCGATGGCGGCTTGCGCCTAGCTCTAGTCTGTGCACGTGCCTAGTAACCATACTTTGCAATAAATACCTTATTCAATTTGAAATAAAATTCTCAACATATTTACAGTATTTAATGGAATCAAGTCCATTTTGGGGAATATATATTTTGTACTACCGCTCCTGGGTCGCTTGTCGCCGACCAAAACAACATCCTGTATACCAACAAGTTTGTACGGTACCCTCGGTGCGCGCTCCGACACGCATTTTGGCAAACAAACTACTATGCAGTTTAGAGGAATTAAGCGTTATAAAACATAAACGTAGGACTTTTTGGCGGGAACTTGCAGTGACGTTACGTTTTTATTTTCATAGATTAGTGCATTTTGAGTTTTGTTGCATATTATCGGTGGTATTTTATCCAATAAAGATCAATCCATGTTCACCGGTGAAGTGAATTATGTGTATCGTGACTTTTCAAGTTGTATCAAAAAGTCCGTGAAGTTTTAGTACAATGACCATTGTAAAACATGACTTTTATGGACGGTCACTGACTGAGGACTATATGTGAAAGTGATTTATTGTGACTGGAAATTATAATATAACTCGACACTGGCAGAAATAAGTCCTAATTTGGATTTGGTTGCCAAACATAAAACTAAGAAGAAAATAATGAAAAAAAGGGTACAAACTCACCACCCTTGGTCCCGGTGAGGATGGGCAGCGCCAGCATGACCATGCCGGTGCCCGACCACAAGTACTTCATGCAGAACTGCTCCAGCATCACGTACCACAGCTTCTTGTTGAACACCGACGTCATCTGGGCGACCAGCTCCTTGTACGCCGACTGGAGTTGCCCCAGTTCCACCTGATAACAGATTACAATATTGAAAATATGTCGCCAAGCACCTACCGGTGTGTTCCGACAGCTGCACTTGAGAGCCAGTACCTTCTAAGCTTTGTGTGCTTACCACCTTCGGCCACATCATCACTTACCATGGTGAGATTGTGGTCAAACACAGGCCTATACATAGAAAAAAAAATCTATAGGGATGATTTCTGGGTAAATAACATAATTCTAATTCTATCAGTTAGAATATCAAAAAATATTGGACACGTATTTTTTTCTTTACCAAATCATTAAAAATTTACAAAGATAAAGCGAGTCAAAGTTCGGGAGTGGGGGGCTCGTGACGTCACTATAGAGTAAAACGAAATGAAACGGCCAAGTGCGAGTCGGATTTTAAACGTTTTTTTATTTTTAAAACTCAACTTCGCCATGAAAAAAAAAACGCCAAAAAAAAGGTTTCTAATATGGGCGCTCTCTTTAATTTTTAATTATATTTTTTGTTGCTGATAAAAAAAATACACACAATTTCAGCTGTCTACCTATTACCTTTCATGAGATACAGCCAACTTGACAGACAGTCGGACGGACGAACAGCGGAGTCTTAGAACCCTAAAAATATGTCGTTACCTTATGTCCACCATAGAAGGCGACCTCTTCAGCATGAGCTATCAACCTCGAATGCACATGCCTCAGGTTGGCTTTCATCCTGGCCTCCTCGCCGGCCAGGGCACCGAACCTTGGACTCAGCAGTCGCAGGAGCTGACCCGTGAGGCAGATCACTACTGTCGCTATTGATGGCCCTGTAAATACAATTAAATTAATAACTAAAATTATAAAATATAGCTGCCCCCCGCGGTTTCACCCGCGTTTCCGAGGGATTGTATGTTTTCCCGGGATAAAAAGTATCCTATGTGTTAATCCAGAACATATTCTATCTGTGTGCCAAATTTCATCCAAATCCGTTCAGTAGTTTTTGCGTGACAGAGTAACAAACATCTTCACTTAAATAATATATATCCTAGGACATTCCTCACACACGGTCATCTGATCCCAAACTAAGCAACTGATATTCAAAATTCAAAATCATTTATTCAAAATAGACCTTCGCAGGCACTTATGAAAAGTCTGACTGGCATTTGCTGAGAAAAGCCGGCAATAAACTCAGCAATTACTCTTTTTAAAACAAGCTTAGATTCATTACATAATATTTACATTCTAATCGCACTGATATAATACATATACTACTTTTTGTTTGTAAATACATAATTACACCCAAACTCACGATATACAGACATGTTCGTGTACACAAATGCATGTGCAGTGTGGGAATCGAACCCACGACCTGTGGCGCGATAGGTGGAATCTTAACTAACTGCGCCAACTGGCCCGTCAATGTATGTTCCCCAAGTAAGTGACTGACCAATAAATATGTTCCCCTTCATCCTGCTGGAGTAGCTGGCGAGGGTATTTTTGTAATATAAATTTTGTAACACCTCAAATGGCAAAATTTGACGTTTTCACATATAAAATAACAACACGGTCTGCAAGCTGTCTCCCTTAGCTTTGAAACGATATCAAATGCAGTGCAAAAAGCTAATATAATAGTAGAGAAAATCTTGCCTGAAAACACCTCTTTTATATTAAATTTCGAGGCTGGGTCAAATTAATACCGTTGAGTGTTTAAATAATATATAATCCTGGGACATTCCTCACACACGGTCATCTGATCACAAACTAAGCAGAGCTTGTACTATGGAAACCAGATAACTGATATAATACTTTACTACTTTTTGTTTGTAAATGCATACTTAATATACATAATTACACCCAGACTCAGGACATACAGACATGTTCATGCACGCAAATGCATGTGCTGTGTGGGAATCGAAACCACGACCTGTGGCGCGATAGGTGGAATCTTAACCAACTGTGCCAACTGGCTATGGTCCCCAAGTATGTGACTGACCAATAAATATGTTTCCCTTCATCCTGCTGGAGTAGCTGGCCAGGGTCAGCACGATGAGCAGCAGGTCGAAGCAGGGCTTGGTCAGCGAGCTGTACAGGTGCGCCACGGACTGCGTGAACACCGACACGTCCTCTGTAAGTCTGCCACATCACATACAAATCCATTAGTGTTTTTTTCATATACAGAGTGTTTTTTGTCCTGAAAATACAAGCCTTAGAGAAAAATTATGAAGGAACCAGGAGCTGAATTTTGAAGAAAATAAAAATGGCATTAAAAATTTAAAAATATGTGTATTTTTGTAGATATGAATTTTTTTCAACATTTGGGACAACAGACGGGAAGACTTTTTTTTGACTTGATTTTTCACATAGTGTTTTTATACAAGGGAAAGCTAGTTCAAGATACATGTACATATAATACTTTTGAATAAGATTTTTTTATTAACTTAAAATGGGAACAAAAATGGTACCTACCTTCCGGCTAGCTAGAGAATATTTTTTTTTTTTATTTTTATTTTTTATTTTTATTATAAGAATTTGAACATAACCCCAGTATATTTACGATCTAATTTGCAACTACTCTCCCTCCGTCTTACGAATTTTCGATCAGAGTCATTTTTTACCCATCCCAAAAAAGTGCACAACGCCGCTAAAGAAGTTTTCACTTCAATAAAACGCTGCATGATCAAAATTTATGAAAAAAGGTAATTACATAATGAATAGATAGCAAACGGCAGTTTTTTTGCATGAAGTCGGTTGAAAACTCTATATCTAGTGCTATCAAGAAAACTCAATACTTAGTATAACACCTCTTTGATTTTTTTTCATGTCAAATACAATCCACATCTATCAATATTCATTTTATTTCCGGTCAACCTTATGAAACAGAAATGTGCAAGCGATTATAGAACGTAAGGTGGTAAAAAATTTTAGTCCGCGACTGTACATTAGATCAAAAATTAAAATACTCACCTATGATCAGCATTCTCAATCCTGGCATCCAAATTGGCAACCCTATAGTAGGTCTGGTTCTTGAAGTACAGGTCATACGCGTGGTTGACCAGCCTGGTCCTGAAGGCCAGGGCCAGTCGACTCTCCAGGTATCTGATCATGGAGTTGATGAAGGTAGCTGGGATGGCGATGCCGAACCACTGCATCAGGAGGGACGCGAAACGGTGCATGTCTTTTTGGACTATGTGTTTTACTGAAATAGGTTTTTTTGGTATCAGTTTACATTCAGGGTTAGTGATGATGCGGCCGAAGGTGGTGCACACACAAAGCCTAGAAGGAACTGGCTCTCAAGTGCAGCTGTCGGAACACACCGATAGGTGCTTGGCGACAGATTTTCAACTTGAGGGTAGCCAGCCGGCTACAAAGTACCCTACCACCGTGCTATGGTTTCCTCATGATGTTTTTCCTACACCCAAGCTCAAGCTCATTGTAGGATTTGAATCGACCTTTTCGGCAGTCGAAGTCAGTACCGCTATCTTTCGCCATTACAATCGATCGCCATGAATTTGCCATGTCGTTCTGTGACAAAACAGTTATGGTATTTTTCCATCTAAAGTATAGCCAGAAAAGATATTAAGGGTTTTTCTTTCAAATCCTTCCCCTAAATGGACAAAATCGCGGAAAGCTTATGAGTAATAAAAACTGATTCTCTGTCTCTGTCTCTCACTTACCAATAGACCCTTCCAAGGCAGCCACATAAATGGAGAGGAACGTCCTGGTGAATAGACACAGCGTATGTGCCGAGAGCAGCGCCACCTCGTGGCTGCGGATTCCAGGCACCATAATCTTGGCGAGGCTGATCAGCTGCCGGAGGAACTCCAGGTTGAGGCCCGGCACGTGTTCCTCCACTGATTGGGTCTCGTCTGCATCCTCCTGGAGTTTTGGAACGAGGGCCTTTTTATTTTGGGAAAAATATCGGATTATCTCTTCGAGATCTGAGGCCTTAGCACGAAAATCTATCGCAAGCGTAACGTATTCGTATCGAGAGAGTTAACTCAAATTTGTATGGGAATGTGTCATTCGAATGCTGCCAAACGTTCAAATCGGTAGCACGAACAACTACGTTAACCTCACGTCACACTACGTAAACGTGGTTTGGTATATAATTTGAAATTGGAACTAAGTAATTCTGACGTATGGTATCGTCTACTCGCAAGCCAGCTAACGTAGACTTTGTCACCGTGATTTTTCAGTGAGAGCGTTACGTGAACACCTCGCATCTTAGGTAGGTATTTGGAATGTTTTGAATGTATTTTTTTTTTAAGTATTAAGATTTTTAGTTGTATTTCTTTATTTATAATCTTATAACTAAATATGGTGAATCATTTAGTTAAAATTATTTTATTTTATTTTATTCTACATTTAATATAGTATTTAAGTTAGTTTTAACTAAAACACATTCAATTGGGGAGCCTCATGTATTGTTTGACTACTATCCGAAAAAAATAATTTTTAGGCCATAATTGATTCTGAAACATCCTATATATACGTAATTATAATAAGTGTATAATTGTTAGGGGATGTTTATATGAAATCCCCTAAAACTGCTAAAACACAAATCTAGAAATGAAAATCGTCGAGTTTATTTCTAACGGAGTCACAAGACTCATCCTATTCGTCTGTTATGTTAAAAATTCAAACCTTTAAATACGTGAACTCTTTGCTGTACGTTCAAAAATATTTCCACATTCATCACATTTCAATGGTGAAAAAGAAAACATTTACATGGGAATGATGTAATACCTTATATCGTTAGCTAATAATATAAGATAAGCTGATTATTTCATTAAGTTTATGTCAATGGAAATAAATATTTTAATATTGTGTACCAATAAAATCAAAAATGTATGTTTCAAAATTTCTAGACGAATTTAACGTAGCTCGCAAGCTAGGTTTCGAGTAGACGATAGAACTTCTGTCAAAAATGACATCTACTCGATACGATGACGCTACGAAGGCGATACGAAAGTGGTTCGTGCTAAGGCTACTGATGTCACCACAAATTCACATTGCATGTGCTCTTTTAGTACTTATCTTCTGGCTTATTACCACTGGGGGTTTAGGAGATTCGGACCACACGTCCAACCTAGAGCCTGGGTCAGACTGACCATATAGTCGAGGTGGCGTTATCCAACCGTCCCTAAGATTGCACGGGCCCCCCACGCGCCTCGAGACACTGCCACGGTCGGTAGGTAGGGTAGGGGGCCCGCGCAGGCAGTAGATAGTCAGATAGTTCATTCATACTAAGACAGAAATGAAAAGGAAAAATCGAAAAATTTTGGACCCTGAGCTTGTGGAGTGCCATCCGGTATCTCCCGGCCCAGTCCGACCCTGTTTAGAGCACTGAGGGTCTACCACGAACAATTATACACCATAGTCTAATCAGTGCTTGTTGGTCCACCCCTTATGAAGTTATAGCTACATCCGTGATTTCTTAACCTCATGTTAGAGAACATCTCTACAATTCGTTCTCTGCCTCTTTCTACAGCTATTCATTACACACAGATCAGTATTAAATGAGAGAAGGAAAACAAGTTCAAGCTCATAAAGAGACTCATGGAGCTTGCTTATTAAATGGGCTTCCGTTTGGCCATTGGCCACCAGATTGTAAGAGTCAGGAAGCAAATTCCACTCCCTTGATATCCGCATTATAAATGAGGATGAAAAATTTCCCGGCGTCTTGAGGTTCGGTGTCAAAATGGGGATGGTGGAATAAGGTTGAACAATCCCTGCGATCTAAGGTGATCTAGCTGATGGAAGGTAACTCACGATATTCTGTTTGTTGTCGGTATCGGCGTCTCCCCGGCAGAGCGCGCACTGCTCGGCGCCGCACCGGCCCCCGCACGTCTCACCGTTAGCTGTCTGCTTGTCCACCGCGTGAAGCTTACCATTTTTAGCTACCTGTAACACAATGTACACAAAATATATCATAACTAGCTGTTCCGCGCGGTTTTACTCGCGTTCCCGGGATATAAAGGGATAATGTAGCTTCCTATTAGTGAAAGAATTTTTCGAATCCGACTGGTAGTTCCTGAGATTAGCCCGTTTAAACAAACAAACAAACAAACAAAAAACTCTTCCGCTTTATTATAGTAATATAGTGCTATATAGTATAGATGTACCTGCAAATAACGCCTGATATTGCGTGAGGTATTTCTAATTAGCTTAGGTCATTGGCGGATCTAGAATTTCGATTTGGGGGGCTCATCAGGGATGGACCCAGATGTTTATGGCGAGCTGGAGCCCCCAGTTTGGAGTTTGGAGTTCAAAGAAGCTTAGGTTCTTATTCAAGAACGTCAATCAAAGCTCAAAGGTTTGTTTTCGATTAACACGATGTATACTTGAGACTTGACGTCACTATGACAAGTATAATGACGCAGAGCGGGCGTAAAACGTAGCTGTGACGTAGAACAGATTATGTTTTTATTATTTCTATGTACATCCTTTTTTTACTTCGTACAGACCTTTGTTTGACCACAATCTCACCATGGTAAGTGATGTTGTGGCCGAAGGTGGTAAGCACACATAGCCTAGAAGGAACTGGCTCTCAAGGGCAGCTGTCGGAACACACCGATAGGTGCTTGGCGACAGATTTTCAACTTGAGGGTGATAGCCAGCCAAGTAGGTACTACACAGTACCCTACCACCGTGCTATGGTTTCCTCCACCGAAAGCTCAAGCTCATTGTAGGATTCGAACCCGGGACCTTCGTCTCGGTATCCGACGTCACTACCACTGAGCTATCATCGCCTTATTTCTATGTTACTAACCTTATAATTATTATTATTAGTACACGGAGGAGCTTGTTTCTTCTCCCTGGTACCATATACAGCACAGGCAGCTAATGCCACACCCACACCAACTCCCAAGGCTATCGACGGCTGGACCCTCGACGCCTGTTCTCGAATCTTCGTCAAAATCGCAGGCATTTTGATTGTATTACTTTACACTTAACAAAATATCATTAGATATACTTAATTGTATGAGATCTAGTTGGATCACAGTGTGGTGATTATGGTGTATCACGTATGTTACTGTTTCGTAAGTTTATGGCATAATCGTTTAGCTTGGTAGTCGCTCGTCCATTTTTCTGGAACAATAAGAAAGTTGGTTGTATTGATGTGTTTATGACAGTAAAGAGAGTACATCGTGGGATGTGAATATCACAAGTAAAATCTGTTTTAGTTAATTCGTTTAGCAACTAATTTGTTATTCGAATTATAACATCAACTTCAATAATTTATTAATCAATCAACATAAATATGTAAAATCTGACATCGCTCATCAATAAGTCAAATCCGGCTCGAAGAACCAAACAGATTATTGCACTAAACAGGTTATAACCAGGATTTTAAATTATACAAACTTCTTATTTAATAGTTAGCATATATTTTTGCCCATATTTCATCACCAAATCTCATACTCATTTCAGGATTCGAACCTACGTTTGAAGAGTCCAAGTCAAGGTGATCTCAATCTCAAATCAGGTTGACCTACTTTTTAATGTGTTAATGACTTATCATAACATTAAACAGTATTTAAACGGTCAGTAACCGTTCTATATGAATATGCATATTATACGAAAATTTGTAGTATTTTTCGGTAAAAAATCTAGTCAAAATACAAAAACTACGTCAATGAATCTTTAAGTTTCAGTAATTAGAACCATACCGTTACGTCACAGTACACATTCAAACAGTAGGTTAATATTATTTTTTTGCGAGAAAGTATTACGAACAGAAGCCAAGAACATTAAAAAAAAACAGGCATATTCTCGCTAACAAAAAACTGTGTCGCTGCGAGTCGGCCACCTCGCTGTACGTACACACTTAGCTATACATTTCCAGAATAAGCTGATCTCGCATTGTATGGGATTCCCGTACAATTAGAGGTCAGAAATGTATAGCTTGACGTGTAGCCGTGTGTACAAGCTGGTACATTCATACATTAGTCGGCCATTTGGCTACGCATCAGCGTTGCCAGACGTCCCGATTTTGGCGGGACGTCCCGATTTTTAGCCCAAAATTAAATGTCCCGCGCGGGACAGGCTCAGTCCCGCTTTTCGAGGATTACTCGACGATGAAATCATCGTTGGACGTAGAAGTGGCAAATTATAGACACCACTGCACAGAAATGACACCAGCTTTCCCGTAAGGTGTAGCAGTGATGTAAGGAGAACCGCGCCAAAGTGCGCTATTTGTCACAGTGACATACAAAAATCAAACTTCTAGTCAAGGCAATCAAAAGATACGGCCGTATATAAGATTTTGTAGTTACATCACAAACACGTTTGTGATTATCGTAGGTACAGCATAATCGAAAAAAAGGGAAAAAATCTTCGAGATTCGATTCCCGTGATGAATGAACTATTTACCTAGTACCTACAAGTTTCTACGGAACCCTAAATGCGCGAGTCCGTCTCGCACTTGGCCGGTTTTTTAGGATGTCCCGCTTTCGGCGATAGAATCCCGCTTTGCCCGAAAAAATATCTGGCAACGCTGCTACGCATCCACCAGAGATGTGTAGCGAGGAATGTGTTTTAGCAGACCAATAGGATCGCTTCATTTTGACGTTATAGCTCTAATGACACGATCTTAATTGTCAGCTATTCTAATTGTCCTGTCCATTTCGCGTCAGTGCGATTTTGGTCCAGAACCGTTTGAACTGATACAGCGTTCTGGACCAAAATCGCACTTACGCGAAATGTTAGATATGTTCACAGATAAAAACATATTTTAATCAAACCCAACTCAACATGATACATAACATAATGTAATTAAATTATTATTTTGTACAAACTGGTTAAAAAAGAGCAACTGAAAAACCTTGGCGGTATGACGTAAGAGCGTGAGGTTGTTCTCAAGATCGCAATCTTTGTGGGGCAAGTGTTATATTCATTTTAATTAGTGTTGTAAGTGCAAAATTTATAATCATTAGACTAAACTGCTTGTCTCATAGTGTTGCTTCAACAGTCAAGATTACGGGTTCATTTGCAACGCCTTTGATAACCTACAAGACCATAATGAAATAGACTAGTGTTGTCAAAGTATCGATAGTTTGAATATCGATAGTTGACATCGAAAACTAGTTACAATATCGATAGTGCTATCGATAATAAAATATCGATACTATCGTTATCGCAGACCAACCAATACTATTGATCAAGGCAATACTACCGATGTAATCGATACTATTGAAGCTCAATACTATCGATAGTATCAATTTTATTTAACAAATACTATCGATAGTATCGACATCGATAGTACAATAGGTACTATCGATAGTATCGATACTATCGACATCGATAGTACAATAGGTACTACCGATAGTATCGATACTATCGATAGTATTAGTTAAATACAATTGATACTATCGATAGCGCTATCGATATTGTTACTATTTGTCGAGGTCACGATAGTATCGATAGACTATCGATAGTTTCACTATTGCTGTGCAACACTAAAATATACATCTAGGCAAGCATCGCCACTTTTCTAACGAGTTGAAGGACCAAGCCCATTATACGTTCTGTCTCCTTCACTCATGTTACGCTACATTGGCTGATAGAACTGTGTGTGACGACCATAACACTAAAAAGGTGTAAAAATACTGAAATGGCAAAGTTACAAGGGTTCTCCCATGATTTCATCTAAACTATTATGATTAGTAAATTAATCATCATCATCATCAGCCTATAATGTACCAATGCTGAGCACGGGCCTCCTTTCAAGAGGGTGAAAGGGAATGGGCAGATACTCCACCACGCGTGCCCACTGCGGATCGGTGGAGGTAGGCTAGTGGTCAACCTACTGTTGGAGTTTTCAAGCCACCTTGGAGGCCTCCAACTAGATTAACGAATATCAGAATTAAGTGATAGTCGGGACCAAAGGCTTTACGTCCCTTTTTTTACCCGACTAAGTCGGTAAACAAGCATACGGCCCGCCTGATGGTAAGCGGTACCGCAGCCATATGGACGCTTGCAACACGAAGCATCGCTCACGCGTTATCGACCTTTCCCTCCCCTATGTGCCTTCCGAAGCAATGCAAATGCTCGGGTTGAAATACCACCAGGCGGTCACCCATCCGGATAGCGTCATCAACGGTTGCCGATCGATTAGGAACACCTAATCAAGCTACACCACGAGCGCTTCATGTGAATTAGTACATTAATATTTAGCTGCAATTTGTAATCTTGACATTCAATTGAGCAATGTCACCGGCAAATTCCGACTGTTAAAAAATTGCAATAACGGACAGGCAGACCATGGAGACCTTCGTTGAAGGCGAGATACTCGAATTTCAATACAAACAGACGAAATGATCGTTATTAATACACTCAGGCAACAGTCGATGGCAAACAAGTTCGGAATTCTGTGTATCGGAGAAATTACAACGATTTCCATAGAAAAAGAAGCATTATTCTTATATATCCCTATTGCAACGAATAAAACTTAATGAAAATTTGTAAACACCATTCGATATCTAATATCTAGTCTCGTAGAAAGTCAGATTTCTGTTAACCGAATAAATAATGTCTAATTAGAAACTTTTGATAAAAAGAAAGACCCATCTTGTTATTGGTATTTCAAGAATTGAAACTTGTACAACGGGGAGTGTTCTAAGGAATTATTCGACATGATGCCCACGGCTACCTTTCACCATCGCAACTCTCGCCATCGACAGGGAGTCCATCCACACACATTGAAACCAGAATTGTTTCGAACTGTGCGGGCTAAAAGGAGTTTTCTTCCGCGGACGCTCGGACTGTGGAATGAGCTCCCTGCCGTGGTTTTCCCAATGGAGTACAGCATGGGGTTCTTCAAAAAGGGAGTGAAGCGGTTTCTTCAGGGTCGGCAACGCGCGAGTGATACCCCTGGTGTTGCAAGCGTCCATAGGCTACGGTAACTGCTTACCATCAGGCGGGCCGTATGCTTGTTTGCCACCTAAGTGGTATAAAAAAAAAAAAAAAAAAAAAAAACTATATTTTCTGTGGATTTATTTATGCATGCCAGGGTCGTAATAATACATTTCCCGTATTAACAACTTAAATCTTAATTATCTATCAAGTTATAACATTAAATATATACTACGTACGTATGCGCCTGCGCTCGCCTCGCTACTGATTGTAATAACAAAAATAATAATAGAAATCGAACTCGCGCGGTAATGTATTTACTTACTGTTGTTATTGGGTTCATTGATAAGTGATACTAATATTATCGCGGGCCATCGAACAAAATTAAGAGTGCGTATAAAACAAAATAACAATCTTAGAATTGAAATTTACCCAAGTAAATAGTATTTAAATGAAAAAATATTTTTATATGGGTATGTTCATTATATACGCGAGGGTTCTGTCTGAGCAAACACATAATGGAATGAAATTTCCTCGATAGAAAAAAATCACAAAGCTACCTCTAATAATAATGAATTTTCGGTTTTATTCGTTCATGGTGTATCTAATTAAGACAAAAATTCGATAAATAATATCACTAACATATGACCTAGGGCTGCTACTAACGATTTTTTAAAATATTCTATACTTTACGCGTTATTTAGATAAAAAGTGCTTAGTTCATTTTTGTTCCGCGAAACACGCTATCTCCATCTCATCTCCACGCGAAGATTAGACATAAGTTTGTTTCATCTGACATTGCCATATTTTTCTGGCTTGGTACGCACTCTAAACACAAAAACGCGCAATGATCCTCATTTTGTTTGAAATCTATTCCGCCATTTTAACACCACCTACTATGCGTTCTGATTAGCTAAATCAAGGACAAGCTAAAAATTTAGATGCAGTTATTGGTCGCTACTGTTATTAATCAGTGCAAAAGCACTTACTAGTTGCTGAATCGGATCGCTCGTTATAACTACTAAAGGGATGATTTATGGCGGGCTAAGAAATCGTAGGGGAAAAGTCAAAAATCTGTTGAGATTAACACAAAAACAAACAAACCAAGATAAACAAGAAAACACTATAAAAATCATTCGATAAATGAGGCAAATAAAATTGTTATTTTCACACTAGGGTGTGAAACTGCTCAGCAATAAAGCAAAGACCTGTTTGTCAAACACGGTAATAAAAACATGTTTGAATAAATTAAAACACAAAAAGTAAATGTAAATCATGACTAATTGTAATAATAGTACAACACTCAAAATAAATTAGGTAAAGCAATTAACGTATAATGCAAATGTTTACTAATTTAATACAGTACCAAAGAACTAAAATACCTACGAACGAAATGTTAACCGAATAGAATATTAAAAAGTGCTTTGATATTCCCAATAAAAAAATCCGTTCCGTCAAAAAAAATCTTTCGCGTACAAATTGTCCATATTTTCAGCGATGACAACAATTTTATTTTTAAGAACATATAAGATACAGAATTATATTAGAATGTTAACTGGACACTTATTCAATTTAATGAGTATATTCTGTATAATCTAAAGAAAACCCATAAATAACAGTCCATTTCATAAGTCAAAGTCAAAGCCATTTATTCAATTTAGGCCCCAGAAGGGCACTTATGAAGGTCACATTTACTGAAGTTACCACCGGTTCGGAACTCGGCCTTCAACTGAGAAGAATCCGGCAAGAAACTCAGCAAGGTTACATTTTTTATATATTTTTTGGCCAATCTGGCTATGTTTGGCTTTTTTTTTCCAAATAATTAACAATAATAATTGGACTGTTTTACAAAAACCTTAAACCGATTTCAAAGTACACTAAGAAGTAATCAAATCCTGATCTGATGACAATGGGAACAAACGGGAAGCGTACCCTTTCAAATAGGAAAAGAATTTTCCAAATCGGTTAATAAATGACGGAGTTATGAGGTAACAAACATAAAAAAAAAAGAAAAAATACATTCGAATTCAGAACCTCCTCCTTTTTTTGAAGTCGGTTAAAAAGTACATGTAAATCATGACTAATTGTAATAATAGTACAACACTCAAAATAAATTAGGTAAAGCAATTAACGTATAATTCAAATGTTTACAAATTTAATACAGTACCAAAGAACTAAAATGCCTACGTTAAATTCAATGGATGACATTGAATTTACTGAATCGTTTCATTACATATTCACAACTTTAACGCCCGAGGAGAACAAAATCATCAATACAATTCTTTCTTCCAATACTCAAGTTAATCAACCATAAATCTCAAGTTACAGATCGGTTAACTAAATCTGGCACATTCAACACATTTACACGTTGCTTTTGCGTAAAATCTGTGAACAAGCGCGCTGCGTGACGTCGCACTGCATGTATCATGAAGTCTGTCCGTCTCTCTCGCGTTTTGCTTTTGCTACTGCTTAAATATAGAGCGGTCTTTTTTGCATTCGTCCGTTAGAATTGACTGACTGATTAGAAGCAATAATGTAATAAAACGTACAGTATCGTGAAATTGCATATGTGTGAGTACTGTGAACGTGCCAGATTTAGTGAATCAATCTGTATATTTAGTAGTTATCTTAATTTTTATCTTTAGTTACCAACCACTTAGAAATAGCTGTGTTTATGGAAAAATTCTACACTATTCCTAGCAACCTGAATTAACAAAGCGCTAGGGACCATCTGCGATAGGAAATTCCGCCAATAATCTCCCTGGTACTCATGTACCATGGAGATTATTGGGTTTATTCATTTAACAATCCCTACTGATGAGCTTCCCAAAGAAATGTTTTTTTTTTCTATAAGCATGTGTTTGACGATCTCTCAATAGTAGATGATTATGTGACCGAAAGTGGTTAGTGATCATATACAAGAATGGAATGAATCTCAAGTAGCCAGCTTAACTACCATCACTACCTGAAGTCCCTACCATCGCGCTATTGTCATTCTACATGTTAATGTAAAGATATTTTCAAGTTTTAATCTTGAAGCTTATCACGATTGTGATTATCACTAAAAGCTTTGTAGGTGTTACCATGGAAACCAAAGATGCAGGAAAAAGGTTCTGCCACATGTTAAAAACTATGATATCTCGAAGATAGTTAGTTATGAGGGACTAAAGTGTTTTCAGGATTAGAAGATATCGGTGACAGTTCACTTTTGACAATTATAATCATGCGCCTTAACGATATCCAATCGATTTTTTTGTCGTATCGAGAAAGTTAATAAAGAAAGTCTAATCGATTTTCATTTTAGTGCTTTTATTTTCCAAATTATATTTCCTTATCACTGTCTTACTGCTTAATACCGCCTCGTGTGTAATTACCAACTTTGCACATATGTATCATACTGTACTATTATCGATGTTCTTAATTTCAGATAATTATTACAGGATTTATGAGAAATTATGTTTGTTAATTGATATTTACCTAATAATGTAAGAATATTCTCTCTCTCTTTGATATCGTACCGATATATCGAAATTTTTTGGTAATTAAAAATATTTCGATATTGATAAACCAATTCAAAAATAATCGATATAACATATATCGATACTTTTTTGAATTTCCCTGTCGATCAAGCATTGTCAATCACTATAGGTCAATGTTCCGTTTCATGCAGCAAGTATTTTAAGTACATCCTATTTCTTAATTTTTAAAATTATCAAGCTATAGTATTAATGTGCTGAAATTGTTTCTTAGTTATATATAGCGATATATATTGTATTTTTGCAATGATATAAAATGGAAATTAAAATATTTTTTGTAAAATATTATATTAGTTACTCGCAAGTAGTATGAGTGAACCGGAAAATGTGAACTGTCACCGATATCTTCTAATCCTGAAAACAGATTAGATCACAGATATTCATCTAAATAGATGCCGCGAATGTATGTTCTTCTTTTGAAACTGTTTCGCGCGGACAGGGAACTCGCATAAGGCTGCATGTCCAGAGATGTAGCGAGGGATCTGTTTAGCTGACAAATAGGATAGCTACATTTTCACGTTAAAAATCTAATGCCAGCCTAACTAAATTAATCTTGTGACATTATGGTAGGTCCAAAAGTTACACGCTTGGTTTTCATACGGATGGAGAGACTTGCGTTATCTATTTAGATTTATGTCTGTGGGCTAGACTAAAATGTTTACAAACTAAAAACACGCAAACCGAACATAGCTCTGTTTTGAATTTCAAGTCTTAATAATATTTATGGTAAACGTGTTCCTTATAACTTGTACATGTATATGCCAAACTAGATAGACTAGACATATAGATACGAATAAGATATTCATCATCATCATCAGCCTATAATGTCCCACTCCTGAGTACAGGCCTCCTTTCACAAATGGAGGTAAAAAGGAATGAGCAATACTCCACCACGCGTGCCCACTGCGGATCGGTGGAGTTAGGCTAGTGGTCAACCTGTTGGACATTTTCAAGCCGCCTAGGAGGCATCCAACTAGCTTAACGACTATCACAATTAAGTGATAACCGGGCCCAACGGCTTTACGTGCCTTACGAAGCACGGAAACGCTCGATTTGAAATACCACTAGGCGGTCATCTATCCAGGTACCGACCACGACAGGCGTAGCTTAACTTTGCCGATCGATTAAGAACGGCTAATCATGCTACAATAAGAGCGCTTCAATAAGATATTACCAAATTTAAATTTCCTAGTCTGGCCTAAAATTTGAAATACAAAAAGTAAGACAGTGTAGAAATTTTACTTTGCAATAAATCTTTTGTAATTACAAATAATTCATGCATGGATTGTGACCATGACCAAATCTACGTTAATTAGGTATATTTGCAAACCAAAACATGTAGTCTGTATAGTTTGTCTTTTGAAACTTATTCTATTTAAGCTAACTAACAATAAGTAGGTACAATAAATAGCATTAAAAACATACATAACTTCAGTTATCTATAGATAGGTACCTACTTTTTGTACGTAAAGTGATATGATAGAGCAAAGGGCACAAAGTATAATTTCATGTAATAAAATACATAAAGTCCACGAGGTCAAGTACTTCATAAAACTGAAATATACGTTGAATAATAATCCTGGTTTTAATTACGAATCTAATCGCTCGCATAATGAATCAAGATAATCACCGTATATTATAAAATTCACGAAGCTATCATATTTGCATGATTAAGATAAATCAAATATGAAGAGGTAAATATTGAGTAACGTTTATATATCATAGCAATAATATCGGTCTAAAACGTGAGCCTTGCGATACACCACACGTGTTTGTACTCAGCCGACGACGCTGATTCACCTTGACCCTAGTATGAGTCAGGTGTCTACCCGGCGGTACTTGGCATCGTGGCTGCAACCTCTACACAGACATCGAAGGAAAACCTATTGAAAACACAGCTACGACGCGTGATGCATACAATCGGATGCCTTTGTTAAGTCTAAACAATTATGGTTTGCATGTAAAGCGTTTTATTGCTGAATCTTTGCAACGGAATATCGAAAGATAAGTATATTTTAATTATAGCTTATCGAGCTCAATGTGTAGATTATGTGCGATAGTTTTTGTACAGTGATTGATAATGAATACAGTAAGTTGGATTGCATAACGGATAATTCAGTCTATTAGACCTTGGAACAACTTGGTTCATCTGTAAAAGTAAATAATACTCTGCTAATAACAGGGGTGGTTTGTTTCAACTTACTTTGACGTACGAGTATATATTTAAACATGACTTTAATCATCGCTAACATAAAAAAACGCATTGCTTTACGAATTATTTTCATTATTTATGTGATGAAACAACGCATACGTTGGTGGGACGTCATTGTCAAAACCGTTCAACAACCCCTAAGTTTAAAGATTATTCAAAGACTTTAGAATTTATAATTAAACTACAAAATATGGTCGCAATTAGTCCTTCATATGTACATACGTCAAAAGGTCAACGATTTAAACCCAAAAGCTAAACTGTGGTTGGAAAAACCACAAACGTATTTGACAATGTCAATAAAAGTTCGCACATTACTAAAGAGTAAACATGCATATATTTTTAGGGTTTAGGTTTGCATAAGTAAACTTCTATTATTTATTAGAATTAGTTTAATTTTAGACTTATGCCTAGAATACCTTTTATTAGGTATTAGGTATCAGCATTTGGGTCAATCAACTTTTTCTTGATTGTTATTCTGTCCCGTAGTTTCTTAAAAACACTGTTATATGCTACTAATGTCCATAAAATAATGGGCCCTACGTTTGGTGAATTGTAACCATATAAAACCATGGAAACAAACAAATGCCAAGAGATGTCCAGGGGACGTAACCATGGCAACGAGGTACAAGAATAAAGTGATAAAAGTTGATCGACCCACTTAACACTTTAGGGTTAAAAAATATACATTTTAGGAGCATAACAATAATACATATTCATAATTTACATATCTCACTCAAGATCTAAGCGAACAAAATGGCACTTACAACGCTTGAGAAAACAGAATTATAGGTAACGTCCGATACAAGGTTGTGGTATTCATTATACTTTTTTTTGTTGTATTGAACACCCCCGTTTTTACAGTTTATTTTAACTCCTCTCCGTCCAAAGGTTGCCTGTTAGAGATCACTTTTAGTGATAAGGCCGCCCATTGTAACACTTTCTTTATTAATTTCTTGTATTTTTTTTGTGGTGTAACAATAAAGCGTTATCTATCTATCTAAGGTTAATATTCGGAAACGATGTTTTTTGCACAAAACATCAAGTCACCATAAATATCAAGCGCAATATAAAGACTGACTGGCTACCACCCTCACCTTGGTAATCTATGTCCAACCTACCGGTATGTACAATACCGTTAGCTGCACTTAAAGGTATTTCTTTTTTTAGGCTTTGTGTGCTTACCATCATCGGCCACATCATCATTTACCATAAAACCAAACGGTCATCCATAATAAATCTCAATAACTTGATAAAATTGATTTGCCATAAACAATTACCTTTATTGGCATTCCGCAGAAGATAGATTTAAGATTTCAAAACATAAATCAACAATTGGACAGATCAAAATGAATAAATTTCAAACGATTCTACTTCTGTTAATACAGCAGAACCAAAAATAACCTTAAATGCTATAATCATACGATCATCAAGTAAAATTGTCAAGTAAAATTATAGACAATTTTAAATATCATTAACTTCTTTAAAGAAAAATGTTTATATTCATACCTGTAATTTTAATAAAATAACTGATTCTGGTACAATCTCAGCTGCTCAGTTGCGTAATAATTATAGGCTCCACGTCGTGCATTGTAATACTTTTTGCTACTCACTGCAGTCAAGCAAAAACTATTACATTATCTAACATGACTATAAATCTTGCTTTTGTCGTGCCACTTCCATTAATTTTTATTGCATGCTTTATATCCGTATCAACGTAAATCAATATGTGTAAAATTTTCAAATCTTTATGTTAGTGAACACTTGAGTTTACTGACTCTTCTCCTGAACTCTATGTAGATCATAGCAAAACAAATTATGATTTATCTGACATCGTACTAAACTAAAGCTAAGTATTATTTAAAGGCACTAGATTGTTCTTGAAAACCATTTGAATCCAGTTTTTCTGCTATCATGTCATAATTCTAGCAAAATTGTAAGACTGTTCACGATGACAAGGCAAAAGCAATCATGCAATACAAGACAATGCTGCTATAAAAGTAAAGATTATAGTTGCATATTCGATAAACCGTCAGAAGGACGAGCAGTGTTACGAAATACTTCATGTTAATATTGCTGGTCAACCTTGATCGAAATTTTGGTTCCAAGTCACTACTACGTTAAAAAATAGTTTGCAGTTGATTGTTTTTATTATGTCTGAAAGCTTACAACTGCTGGTCTACCTGATGGTAAGCTGGTACCTTTGCCTGTAGAGTTTATTAAAACCCGAGGGATTGCCAATAAGTCGTAACTGTTGGAACATGGTTTGAACACACCGGGAGGAGCTTGATCACAAAAAGGTAGAGATGGGTAACCACCCGGGTTAAAACCCATGAGTGGGTTAAAACCCAGTTTCCACCCATTTTAATCCACCCACTGGGTGGTTTGGGCGGGTGGAAACTAATATTGCAGATTTCTGCCTTGTTTTTTCAATTCCGTGGGTAGGACCGTGCGGGAGGGGATGCTAGGCGCGCGCGCAGTGTTTTATATGTTTTTAACACGCTTTTATTAGCTTCACCTGTATGTATGTATGTATGTAAAGGAATCTTCGAACGTAATTTTCATCGACTTCCAGACGTCAGATTAAACTGAAATTTTGCACACTTATCAAGTACCGATGACAATACAATAATTTGGTACCATCGAGCTGGTCTGATGATGGATCCGGAAGATAGGCACTGGAGCTCCATAACGGAGCAACGTTTCCTAGCCGTGTTTGGGCTTGCTGGAATTGTCATGAAATAAACTTTGACCATGTATGGTTTTCAGGGTCTGATGATGGAGTAGGAGAGTAAGCACTGGAACTCTATAACGGAGCAACGTTTCCTAGCCGTGTTTGGGCTTGTTGGAATTGTCGTGAAATGAACTTTGACCATGTATGGTTTTCAGGGTCTTATGATGGAGTAGGAGAGTAAGCACTGGAACTCCATAGTGGAGCATCGTATACTAGCCGTGTTTGGGCTTGTTGGAATTATCTTGAGATGAACTTTGACCATGTATGGTTTTCAGGATCTGATGATGGAGTAGGAGAGTAAGCACTGGAACTTCATAGTGGAGCATCGTATACTAGCTGTGTTTGGGTTTGTTGGAATTATCGTGAGATGAACTTGGACCATGTATAGTTTTCAGGGTCTGATGATGGAGTAGGAGGGTAGGCACTGGAACTCCATAACGGAGCAACGTTTCCTAGGCGTGTTTGGGCTTGTTGGAATTGTCGTAAGATGAACTTTGACCATATATGGTTTTCAGGGTCTGATCAAAATCAAAAATCAAAATATATTTATTCCGAAAATAAATTACATATTAGTATTATGGCAGTACTCCCACATTAGGTCGCCCTGTGTCGTGGGAGACACGCTCTTCCTGTGAGTAGTTGCGTTACGGAATATAAATAACGAAAATTAAACAATGAAAATAAAATCATACTTCTAAATTTGTAGTAGAAGACATAAGATGATATGATGATGGAGTAAGAGGGTAAGCACTGGAACTCCATAGTGGAGCATCGTATCCTAGCCGTGTTTGGGGTTGTTGGAAATGTCGTGAGATGTATTTTGACCATGTATAGTTTTCAGGGTCTGATGATGAAGTCGGAGGGTTGGCACTGGAACCCCATAGCGGAGCATCGTATTCTAGCCGTGTTTGGGCGTATTGGAATCGTATTGTGCGCAATTTGGCCAAATATGGTTTTCTGAGTCTGTTGGTGGAGTCAAAGGCACTGAAGCTAAATACTTATTATAAATGTGAAAGAAAGTGATATTGAGTGAAAATGTGGTATAAGTAACATAATAAAATGGTATGAAATTACCAGCATACGGGCTTCCCGAGGGATTATGCAAATGGGTTGCCAGCTTTCTGTCCAGCAGATGCATAAGAGCCGTCGCCGTTATCGACGGTAGCTGCTCCGATAGCATGGACATAAATGCTGGCGTCCCGCAAGGCTCTGTGCTGTCCCCAACACTGTTCCTACGGCATATCAATGATATGCTGTCTATTGACAGCATTCATTGCTATGCGGACGACAGTACAGAGGACACCAATGGGTGTCCCACGGGCCGTGCAAATATCCCTTGTTCCGAAGTGGAGGAAAGCCGCGAACGGCTGGTGACTGAAATCGATAGTACACTAACTTATGTCTCCGATTGAGGTCGACTAAACCTAGTCCATTTGACCCCACCAAGACTCAAGCCTGCACGATCACCGCTAAGAAAACCCACTATCCCATGTCTGTGGCATGTGTGTGTGTATGTCTATGGCTCCACAATTCCAGAACACTTCCTTGAACGTCAGTCAAAGCATCGGGATCCTTGGCGTCGACATTTCTAGCGACGTTTTGTTCCGAAGTCACTTAGAAGACAAGGTTAAGTTGGCATCCGAAAAGCTTAGAGTGCTCAACAGAGCGATGCAGTAGTTTATAAGTCGCAGGTCCGGCCTCATATGGAGTACTCCTTTCATCTATAGGTGGTAGCACCTGGATACCAGCTTGGGCCTTTAGACTCGGTGCAGCGACGTGCCATTAGAATTGTTGACGATCCCGAGCTCACAAGCGGTTTAGAGCCCCTTAGTCTGAGGAGAGACTTTGCGTCCTTATGTGTTTTCTACCGCTTGTACAACGGAGAGTGTTCTAAAAAATTGTTCGACTTGATGCCCATGGCTACCTTCCACCATCGCAAGTCTCGCCATCGACGGGGAGTTCATCCTCACACATTGAAACCAGAATTTTTTCAAACTTTGCGGGCTCAAAGGAGTTTTTTTCTGCGGACGCTCAGATTGTGGAATGAGCTGCCCACTGTTGTTTTCCCAATAGAGTAATAGAAAAACTTTTTGAAAAACTGAGGAGAGAAGAGATTTTTTTTTTTTTTTTTTTATACCACTAAGGTGGCAAACAAGCATACGGCCCGCCTGATGGTAAGCAGTTACCGTAGCCTATGGACGCTTGCAACACCAGGGGCATCACTTGCGCGTTGCCGACCCTGAAGAAATCTCTTCACGCCCTTTTTGAAGAACCCCATGCTGTACTCCATTGGGAAAACCACGGCGGGGAGCTCATTCCACAATCTGACCGTCCGCGGAAGAAAGCTCCTTTGAGCCCGCACAGTTCGAAACAATTCTGGTTTCAATATGTAAGGATGGACTCCCCGTCGATGGCGAGAGTTGCGATGATGATTTCTTCAGGGTCGGCAACACGCGATTGATAACCCTGGTGTTGCAAGTGTCCATAGGCTACGGTAACTGCTTACCATCAGGCGGGCCGTATTCTTGTTTGCCACCTTAGTGGTATACATTTTTTACGTATAAATTGAATTTGTTACACAAACACGCTGATGTAAGTGATAACACTGACGATTGAATGCCTGCACCACCAATACATCCCGAAGATTCATAGAAACCACACCTCCACATACTAACAGTCCTTATGTGTTTTCTACCGCTTGTACAACGGAGAGTGTTCTAAAAAATTGTTCGACTTAATGCCCATGGCTACCTTCCACCATCGCAAGTCTCGCCATCGACGGGGAGTCCATTCTCACACATTGAAACCAGAATTGTTTCAAACTTTGCGGGCTCAAAGGAGTTTTTTTCTGCGGACGCTCAGATTGTGGAATGAGCTGCCCACTATGGTTTTCCCAATAGAGTAATAGAAAAACTTTTTGAAAAACGCGATTGATAACCCTGGTGTTGCAAGTGTCCATAGGCTACGGTAACTGCTTATCATCAGGCGGGCCGTATGCTTGTTTGCCACCTTAGTGGTATACATTTTTTTTTTACGTATAATTTGAATTTGTTACACAAACACGCTGATGTAAGTGATAACACTGACGATTGAATGCCTGCACCACCAATACATCCCGAAGATTCATAGAAACCACACCTCCACATACTAACAGCCCTGAACCATCCACGTCCGGCTTGAACTATATAGAATTTTTAAATTGTGACCGTATTTCCGATGCAAGTGAAGATATTTAGACTGCCTACTCCTTTTACATGTTGTATTTTCATAAATACATCATTAGTAAATGTACCTGATTTCAGTAAAGGCTTTTATTTTTTATTAGCTTTAGTGAACACTACCTTCTACTATTAAATAATTTACAATAACCGTTTTCACCCAGTAAAATGGGCAAAAATGGGTTAAAATCGGGTTTTAACCCAAATCACCCGGTTTTAACCCAAATGGTAAGAATGGGTTTTTACCCATTACCCATCTCTACAAAAAGGCTACTAATTTGCTGCTACGACCGGATTTAAACACGAAACTTTTGTCAAAACTAACATTGCTTCACGCACATCCATAATTGGGGGAGCCGCAATCTCAGATAATCATTTCTAAGTGATCAGAAATATAACTTCATTTATGAATATAAAATCATTAAATACAATTCAAACCAAACCTTAATGTAAAAATAAACCAAAAGGGTCTGTAGATTATTTAAATCGAAATCTACCAAAAATAGCAACACTAAAATCTTAATATGCGGATCCGTGAAACGACCGGTTCTTTTAAAACACTCATTATGCAATTAGCCCTACATATTGAAATTGAAAAGTAAAGTGGAGTGTATGCACTCGTACATAAAGAGGTTATAAAGCGGGTTCGCCTTGACCACACTAGAATGCATAATGGAGACAAAACCGTGACATGCTATTAAAGATTTATTATTGGAATGGCTTTCCGCCCATGTTACCCCCTTTGGAGTTGAGTTTCGGGAAATGGTAGTGACATCGAATGCCGAGACGAAGATCCCGGGTACGAATCGTACAATGAGCTATGAGCTTTCGGTGAGGGAAAACATCGTAAGGAAACCATAGCACGGTGTTAGGGTTTATATTAACCAACGAGCTGGCTACCACCCTCTAGTTGAGAATCTGTCGCCAAGCACCTATCGGTGATTTGGGACTTTATAATGGAACTTAAGCTGCAACTAAGCAACAATTATTTGAATAAGGCTTCTAGATTCATAAACAATATTCCAAATGCCTCTAAAACTTGCAAATACATTATTTGCCCATCCAAACTCCGCAACCCGAATTTGGCATTGAATTGTCCAAAACAAACGTGTATAATTCTTCATTTTTGATCTAAACCAGTTTTAAAGACCTCTGCAATACAAGATTAGAAATCAACAGATCACGGATTTCGGAACACGTGCAGGCTGCAGAACATGTTGCTAAAGAAGTTAGTCACGTGCTACTCCAGTCTGAACCAATCGAGTTGCAACCAGAACAGCCAGATTATATTTTAGGCAATACTAGCCAATCACTTGTGCTACATGTGCGTTGAGAAAGACCTATGTCAGCCATTTTTGTTTCTGGTATTGTATAACATGTTCCTTATTTGGTAATCAATTGATTACTTATATGATTTTGGCTTATTTAAGAATTGCAAATAAACGTGTATCAAAAATACGAAAGGATCACGGCGAGATTTGTACAAAAAAATAAAGATTTTTAGAGACGTTGGAATGACGTTATAATTGATCCTTGATGCCTAAGGAACAACTTGAGCCATTTAAAATATTTTTAGAACCCCGGGATAAAAATGCGAATTTATATGGCATGCCGGCGAATCGCGACTATTCGCGACCAAAACCGTTATGTTGTAGTTATGTTTTGCGGGGTTTATAAAATATTTCATGTATATTAACATGTTGCTGGTAATGTAATCTCAACATTGGAAGTGATTCAAAACCCTCTGTATGGAGCTCGCCATGATTCTTTTGTGCAACGGTTCCTTACAACGTAGGGGAAGAAACGCGGGCGGAAAATTAGTATCCCGTGCGTGATAAGTAGACGTCCTGTCGCGGTAACGATGACGTTACAGTTGCGTGCTTGTATAGTACACACGGCTACAGATCAAGCCATACATTTCTAGTATAAGCTGACCTCCCATTGTACGGAAATCCTTTACAATGCGAGATCGGCTTATACTGGAAATGTATAGCTTGATCTGTAGCCGTGTGTACACGTCATGACTTAAAGTATGGTTCCCGTATTGTACGTGTAGCGGGATTATTGCGTCATGCTTATAAGTAAAATACGAGCGCGGCGCCATCAGGATAATGCAGGGGAAGCAGAGGTCTCAACTTATCGCGCACGGGTAGTAATAAATTAGTCGTAAATATTGTTATTTTAAATTCTGATAATTTAATTCTGTTTTAGATAGACAGTTTTGACACATAACGTTTATACGGAATACACACTTGATAAACTGACAGTGCTCTGTGGCGACGGGTTATCAGGTATTTCAAAGATTTTTTTTTCATAGTTCATTCTTATAATTCATATAATAATATCATTGAATTATTACACATAGAAACAAAGTACACGCGCGAAACATAATCCATTCAATTGGAGCCATAATGGCTCCAAATGACCGCCGCGCTGTCAGTGTACTGACTGCCGTTTTAGTGAGTGGAGCTCTCAGAAAAATAATAAATATGACGGTTTGTGCAGTAAAATTGTGTCATAATTCATCAGGGAAGAAAGATTAAAATTCTGTTGTAATATTCCACAGATAAGCCACTAATTTTATTGCGTAATTCATCTAAAATAACAAAATTCAAAAATAAAAATTCTTCACTCATATTTCGAGCTAAGTGTTGCCAGCTGTTTGTGTGCGAATTTGTGTTGTTTTACGTAATTGATACTGATTTTGTTAGAGTAGGAAGTAGAGTAAGTAATTGAGTCCGATAAGTTGTTTCTTTTACTTATAGCTATTATAACCGACTAGCTGTCCCCCGCGGTTTCACCCGCGTTCTTGGGATAAGTAGCCTATAATACTCGGGATAATGTAGCTTCATATTAGTGAAATAATTTCGAATCAGACTGGTAGTTTTACACAGTAGCAGTTTTGCAGGTAGTTTTTTTACTGAGATTGACCCGTTTAAACAAACAAACAAAAAACTCTTCCGGTTTCTTGTATTATAAATATTAATATGATATTAGTATAGATTCAGTTAGATATTATAAGAATCTATAGCTATTCGTCTTTTATACGATAATGATAATTAAATACCTACATACTTCTTAATCTTCTTTTTGTATACAACCTATCATATATGAAACCTATCATTACCAACAATACCTACTACAAATTGTACGATCGTTCATAGCTTTGTACATTGTCTTGGTTTACTATGTTAAAATATCCGACATAAGTACTATGAAACATAACCATTAAACTAGTAATAAATAAATAACAGGCCTGTGTCTATGATAAATTATCTAAGATGCAGAACATTTTAAACTATTTAATTTATTTTATGAATACTTAATTCCAATTTCATTCACTAGTATCGGAAGGTTAATTTTACCGAAAAATTTCGTTTAGCTTGCAACATTACTCGTGTGCTTGTGTGCGTGTCAGCGAGTGTAATTATATGGTACTCACGCACACATTGGTTGTCAAGTGGCCTACGAGTCGCGAGGATTTTTGTTCGATACTTCGCTTCTAAGCGTAATAATTCAATGAATAATATATTATTTATTTGACACTGTATTGTTTGCTAACATATTAGAAAAAACTGGAGATTTCCATCGTTATACGTAAGTTACTAAAAAAAGGTTGAAATCTAAACAACAAAAAGATGTGTTTCTTATCGCGTCACTATAATAACCTAACCATTTTGTTAGGGTTCAAAGATTTTTTCTTAATTAATATTCGGCAAATATCTTTTGATTTATCTATCTATATTACTAAAATAAAGCGGAAGAGTTTTTTGTTTGTTTAAGCGGGCTAATCTCTGGAACTACCAGTCGAATTCGAAACATTCTTTCACTAATAGGAAGCTACATTATGCCCAAGTATACTTCCCTGGAACGCGGGTGAATCCGCGGGGGACAGCCAGTTTTAAAAAAAAATTTAAATTTTACAAAATTGAGTTACGAATGTTACGATCTATGGTACAATTTCTGAATTGCAAGTTGAATGTTATTTTGCAGTTAAGATGAACGCACACTTATCCGAGCCGAACGCATCGAACGAAACGAATTTTAGAATTCTGTATTATGAAATCTTATGAAAGCTCGCACACTCGCCCGCGTCGAAACGTCCGAATCTGCAGGGCTATTTTAAAACGCTCGGATTCGATATCGGAAACGGATTCAAAAACTACCGAGGCGATATTCCGCAATTGCTTTTTTTAATTTCCGAATTCGAATATTTTTGATGTTTCTTTACCGAAATATCAATTCGATTCATCGAAAAGTTTTCGGAAATTAAAATAGCAATTGCTGAAATTCGCCTCGTAATTTTTTGAATCCGTTTCCGATATCGATTCCGACGTTTTAAAATAGCCCTGCTGGAGAAGATTTCATATACAAATTCTTAAATTTGTTTCCTTCGACGCGTTCGGCTCGGATAAGTGTGCGTTCACCTTTAAGGTTTGTTTGTTTTAATTATGCATACTAACTATTATTTTTTGTAATACTTATTATTCAATGGTTAACATACTCGTAGTAATAAATCTTAAGCTAAATTTTAAGAATGCCATTGCAACTTATTGACTAGCATGATACGATTTAAAAAAAACGGCAAATTGGAGTCTGACTCGCACCCGAAAGGTTCTGTAAAGAAGTTTCTTGTGTCCCCCCCCTTAACCCATTGGTTCTCGCGAGGGACGCGCGTCCTATTATAACAATTGATGTCATTGTTATATTTTTAACCGTGAGCCAAGCCATAAAATTTTTAGAAGGGGGCAGGGTCGGCAACGCGCGAGTGATACCCCTGGTGTTGCAAGCGTCCATAGGCTACGGTAACCGCTTACCATCAGGCGGGCCGTATGCTTGTTTGCCACCTTAGTGGTATAAAAAAAAAGTATAAAAATAAACATACGTGCATTAAACAGCACAAAAAAGCGGTCACAGTCATCACGAGAGAAAGTACATGTACCTACAAAAAGCTTTCATTGACACGCTTGTTTCGTTTTAATTTCACTGTTAAGATGCAACAAGTTTTATTATATTACTTCATACAATTTTATTTATTTTATTTTATTATTGCCAAGCGAAGCGAAAGGGTTCGTCGTTTTTTTGAACCTTCATAACTTGGGTTTGGATTATACCAGATAAACAAAATTCTCAAGACATGATGTCAATAGTGAACTTATTAAACATATTAAGTTTCAATAACATAGGTCTTATACAAAATATGTTGCTTGGCCGTTTCACTACTACAAAAACTATTGAAAAACAAAAAAGTAATGAACAGTGAATACATTTTCACCTTACCCCCATATGACGGTAGCGAAACGGCCAAGCCACATATTTTGACTACGGTGTGTAGAGTTTGTGAAGTTAGGGCTTGTAGAGTAAGTGCATGTAGAGTTATAAGCTTGGCTCTACATGAGATCTGATAACTTTTTGACAGTGCGAGCCATGTCTTGGCGGCAACATTTTACATAAAAATGTTTTTGGTGGGATAACTATTACTCGGCTTTTTACAAACTATTTACCATATGGATTTCTTCTCCTGTTAAATTTCGAGCAATGCACTTGCGAGGTTTTTATAGCCCGCCGAAGATACGGATCTCAAGTGTACTTACTATCCTTATTCATAATCACTACTCAAAGTCAAACTCAAGACTATAAGAAAGCAGTAAACGTACGACTTCGCTTTAAGCGCATTAATAAGGTATACATGATGACCCTCTTTTAGTAGGCCCCACTTATAAGCCCTGACAGTGGTCATGTTAACTGATTACCACGGTATCTTGACCCACTTGCTTCAAATATGACTCTACTTTTTAAATTAATAAGATAATGGCCCTGATTCTGTTGTTCACAACTAAACTAATTTTAATGTCACTATGTCTCTTTCTAACAAAGAACATAAGAAAAGGATGTAAGAAATTTAGTCCTGTCAAATTAGTCCAATGCTTGTTTTCAATATAAATTTAGTCGCCATCTATCGCGGTTACGCCTAAACACACGCAAAATAAGACGGCAAAGATTAATTTGACAACATAAAATATGTTCTATCCTTTTTCAATCACGTTTGTAAGAAAGAGATGAGATGTAACTAAAATTAGTTTAGTGCGATTTACAACAGAATCGGCACCATTACCGCTGCTAAACAATTTAATTTTGTGTTCCTACGCGTAAGGATGCTAGAGCTCACCGGGACGGTGGAAGTACGGTAAAAGTATAGTTACCGTGGTGTAAGGGTAACGCGCACAGATATAGATATAGTTAGATAACGCAAGTATCAAGATCTGTGGAGCGATTACGTAACTAAATTTCAATCATTTTTGAATTGAAATCGGTTCAATATAGCGGTTTTCTGATAACTTTTTTACGTTCTAATAACTGCAAATACAAACAGTGGTTCATTAGAAATGGAACCATTTCCGATTTTGTAATATTTCTACCGATTCAGAGGTTATTTCAATCTGAATTTCATTGAAATAAAGTTACGTAATCCACGTACTGTATTAAAATCAAGCGTGGCATTTTTTGACTACCTACTATTTCGTCACAAGCACTATTTAGTGACCAAAAACCAACTCAACAAACGTGACATTTTTTGACTACCTACTATCACGTCACAAACACTATTTAGTGATAGAAAAAACCCGATGCAATGTGGGTGCGATAGTGGCCACGTTAAGCATTTTATACTCTAGTCGGACACTAAATCTGGCACGCGAAGTAGGTGCTCTTGCGTTATCTAACTATATCTATATCTGTGGTAACGCGTGAGTGATGCAAGCGATGCCCCATGAGTTGCAAGCGTCTCTAGTCGTGCGGGTCGTATGTTTGTTTCACTGAAAAAAATGATCTACATAATTGGACTGTTTTACAAAAACCTTAAACCGACTTCAAAGTACACTAAGAAGTAGTCAAATCCTGATCTGATGACAATGGGACCAAACGGGAAGTGTACCCTTTCAAATAAAAAAAGAATTTTCCAAATCGGTCAATAAATGACGGAGTTATGCGGTAACAAACATAAAAAAAAAAAAAAAAAAAAAACATTCGAATTGAGAACCTCCTCCTTTTTTTGAAGTCGGTTAAAAACTAGTTATGTAAGTTGACGTTTTGTTGTCGGGAAACTAACTTTAGTTGTCGGGAAACTAACTTTAGTTACATTTAATCAAATAATTTAGTAACGAACAAAAACTAGTTTTGTTACTGGTAAGTTTAGTTCGCAAGTCACTCTGTTTAGGTTATTGGTCGTCAAATTTTGTGTTACTTTTAAATAAAATTTTGTAGCTACTTGTAGTCCATTTTTAACCGACTTCAAAAAAAGGAGGAGGTTCTCAATTCGACTGTATTTTTTTTTTCTTTTTGTTATGTTTGTTACCTCATAACTCCGTCATTTATTAACCGATTTGGAAATTCTTTTTTTATTTGGAAGGGTACACTTCCCGTTTGGTCCCATTGTCATCTGATCAGGCTTTGATTACTTCTTAGTGTACTTTGAAGTCGGTTTAAGGTTTTTGTAAAACTGTCCAATTATTTTCAGTGTTGTCGAATCGGTTGTATAAAAGATAAAAAGCATGTTTAATTAATTCAGCTTATATTGGAGTAGGTTTATTACGTCAGTTTAATAGCTTATGCACATGCATAACAAGTTGCAATGTCTTTTAATTTTTATTTGTCGGAAACCCAATGATATTATAATAGAGATATGCTACCCTCATACTAAGCGGCGTTCAATTATTGTTGAATTAGGTGAATGCGATAGATAATACGGAACGTATGGTACAGAAAGAGATAGCTATATGTAGCCGCTAAGCAAAATTACGACAATTGTCTGAATTTGTCTGCAACAATTAGCGTGCGTTAATGCGATATCTACCTCTTTTTATTATAATATCATTGCGGAAACCAATAACTTTATGCGTAAAGTTACAACATTGTATACAAATCCGATCAACTGTGGGCGTGATTGAGTAACGAAAATACCTACAACTTTGGCATTTGTAACAACTATTGGTAGGATTTATTTAATATTTCATCTCTCTATATTTTCATTATGTGGTAAGGTTTTTTCCTTCTCTAAAACGTGCCGTTTAGTGTTCCGTAGACAAACTAGAAACCTCATAGTTATATCATGTCTGTCAGTCTGTCATGGTAATTTTATTACTTGGATACTGGTGCTAATTCAGTTACAACTAAACTAATTTAGTCTCATTATGTCTCTTTCTAACAACGAACATAAGGAAAGGATGTAAGAAATTTAGTCCTGTCAAATTAGTCCAATGCTTGTTTTCAATATAAATTTAGTCGCATCTATCGCGGTTACGTCTAAATACCCGCAAATTAAGACGGCAAATACTAATTTGACAGCTTTAAATATGTTATATCCTTTTTCAATAATGTTTGTAAGAAAGAGATGTAATGTGACTGAAATTAGTTTAGTGCGATTTACAACAGAATCGGCACCACTGACCAGTAAAATCTCGGTGAAATCTTACTTAACAAGACAGACTATTCGTGTCGCACTTTATACCTAGTCTGTCAAAATGTGGTCAAAATAGAAACTCTGCAATTATAAGCCGAACCGCCATAAATGGAGAAGCATTGCAAAAGCAGTAACCCTAGTAAAGGAGAAAATTGGCGTTGAAGACCCTCCATGTACACCAACTTTTGCAACCACGACCACTCTGACAATAGTGCCCGACTGAGAAGAGTATTATAAGCAGTAACGGACACGAAGCCGACGCGCAAAAAAGTAAGGTTGCCAGAGCTCATATGAGTGTCGCATGCGTCCATATGGCTACGGTAACCGCTCACCACCAGGTGGCCGTACCTACTCTTGTTTACAGACATCTTCTGTATTTAAGAGCTGTGCTCTTGTCGGTGTAGCTTCTTCCATTCTGCTCTATCATTAGCAACATTTTGCACCTCCTTATACGACACCACGTCTATCTTTGCCTTCACTTGATCTATGTAGCTTATTCTTGATCTTCCTCTTCCTCGCATTCCCTCAATCTTTCCTTCTGTTATGTTTTTGATAAATTCGTCGTGTCGTATAAGATGGCCAAACATCTTTCCCCTCCTATTCTCTATCGTCTCTATTATGTTTCTTTTCTCTTTTACTCGATTCAATACTTCCTCATTGGTCACCCTCTCAGTCCAGCTAATACTCTCCATTCTCCTCCAACACCACATTTCAAAGGCCTCCAGTCTTTCCCTATCCATTTTATCAGACTACTAGTTTTAAAAAATTGGCTATTCACAGTCCAACGGATCTCCACGGTCAGCCATCCAACTCCAGGTCCGACAATATTACATAATAATGATTTATTACTGCGAACATATTAATATTAGTATCGCCGTGAACTTCCGTTAGTTGATTGATGTTTTATTTCCCATATGAGGCCTTGAGGATTATGATCTGATAGCGAGTTTCTGCCGCGCGAACTGTAGATTTTGCCTTGAGATTGCTAATATACGAGTGTCTATGGTGTTTTTGCAGTTCAGCAGGTTTTTTTACATATTTTGACCACAGTGATGATGTGGCCGAAGGTAGTGCACACATAAAGCCTAGAAGGAACTGACTCTAAAGTGCAGAGCTGTCGGAACACACCGATAGGTGTACGGCGACAGATTTTCATCTTGAGGGTGGTAGCCAACCAGGTTAGCCAGAATCTTCTTCTCAGTCGGGCACTCTAGTCAGAGTGGTCGTGGTTTTTTTTTTTTATACCACTAAGGTGGCAAACAAGCTTACGGCCCGCCTGATGGTAAGCAGTTACCGTAGCCTATGGACGCTTGCAACACCAGGGGTATCACTCGCGCGTTGCTAAAAATGTTGTACATGGAGGGTCTTCAACGCCAATGTTCTCCTTGACTAGGGTTGCTTTTGCAAAGCTTCTCAAGACACCGAGAAGAAAAAACTCATTTTTTTTTTATATAATAGTGTTTATATTAATAAAGAACGGGTATCCGTATAAAAAATATAATATTAAATAATAGTACATTATGATAAATGTGTGCAAAATTGGTTATTAGCACTCCAGGCGGTATTAAGATAAGGGAGCCGAGAGTGTAATAATCAATGCACACGCATGTCATACGACGTTTTTCAAAACAATTGCGAGGAAAAAACAGACTTGTATTTTGCAATAAATGTCACTTTACGAGCGAGTGTGTTGAAAAGAAAATTATAAAGCTTTTATGGCCTACCATGCAGGAGCCTTGAATATATTTATGAAACACATTATTATATCTTAGATGTTTTCGAAACCGACTTATTTGACTTGAATTTTTAAAAGGTTTAATTAATTTCGTAATAAACCGGTACCATTGCCTAATCTTGATTGCATTCATTTTAGAGACATGTTAGAATTCTAAAACTTGAATATTTTTGTTGTTTTAACGAATAATATATTTTTGGTTATTTATAAATACTTACCAAACTACTTAAAACTTAAAATTATATACATGAAAAGAATTATAAATAAAAAACTGCGTTTAAATCGCCGCCTGCAGGCAGGGTACCCAAAAAGCTGGCGACGTTACCTCGTTGAATTGCAAGGCTAATGCAATGCCCGAGGGCGCCAGCTCTTTGGTCCCCTGTAGTATCAATTAGGCGTCTGGACATCTCCCTAACCAATCTGCGCGCCTCTGGACTCCAGCAAGCCATTTAATTGTTGTTTTAATTTATATATCTAGACGTCAATTGTTTTTCATAGAATTCAAAATTTAAAAGAATTCCCACATTACTCCTTTTTTTTGTGCAAATGCAAACACATTTTGATGTCGTCTTTGTCTTTATAAATTTATTCATTTACACACCTACCTACTGAATAACAAAGGTGTAATTTTTTTCTGATCGTCAATTTATTATAATTAGTTTATGCAATTATACAATACGTACATTCAAATGACAAAGCATTCACACAATCATCTTTAAAAATCAATAGACAACGATACATCAATTCAGATTTATTAGTGTTATATGTTCAGAATAATTGATTAAAATCCCAACTCTATCATTGGAGGGCATGTCAATGTCAAAGTATTAGACTTTGCCATTTATTTATTTAATAGTTTCCAATAATTAAATATTCCGACAGCTAATTCGTGTTATGTATAGTAAGTAGTATTATTTTAGGCTGCTTGTAAATTCGCATAATGACTATTTTTGTGTCGTGAGTGACAAATATCGGTCTATCTATCGGTTTTCTACATGATATATTTTGGACTGTGCGCAGGAATTCTTCAACCTAATTCCACCATCCCCATTCTTACACCGAACCACAAGACGCCGGGAAAAGTTTCACCCGTACGTTGTTGACATTCCGAAAATATGGACACAGCGTTATGAATCCTCATTTATAATGCGGACAGCAAGGGAGTGGAACTTGCTTCCGGCGTCTATGTTTCCTGACTCATACAATCTAGGGACTTTCAAGGCCAGAGTGAATAGGTTTCGTCTGAGTAAGCGTGCTCCAACTTTGGCTTCGTCTTCGTCCCTTATGGGCGGATTAGTGGCAAAACCAAAGCCCATTTTATATAAAAAAAAGGTATCGTATGTTTTGTACAGCCATCTAGAAACTTAATGTAAAGATATAAAAACGAAGCGCTCGTGGTGTAGCATGATTATCCGTTCTTAATCGATCGGCAAGGTTAATCTAATAACGGTGAGGCCGGTACCTGGATAGGTAACCGCCAAGTGATAGGCCAACAAAGTGAGGTTTAGTTTTTCTATAAATCTTGGTCTTTTACTGCTGGCCGCATAAATAAGCTCAGAGATGACTCACTCAGCGAGCTATGGAACGAGCTATGCTCGGAATTTCTCTACGTGACGGGGTCCGAAACGAGGACATTCGTAGGAGAACAAAAATTACCGATATAGCTCGTAGAGTTAGTAAGCTGAAGTGGCAATGGGCAGGCCACATCGCTCGAAGAACCGACAACCGATGGGGAAGGAAGGTTCTCGAGTGGCGACCACGTACTGGAAAGCGCCGTGTGGGACGACCACCCACCAGGTGGACCGACGACCTGGTCAGAGTCGCTGGGCTGGGGTCTTTAGATGCAAGCGGCCCAAAACCAAGTTCCAAGTGGAAGTTAATGGGAGAGGCCTATTTTCAGCAGTGAAAATTTGGAGCAGTCTCAGGCTAATATGATGAACCTATAAATAATGCACCCATGGTTGACATTCCCAAAGCACATAACAACATGCCGTATCTCGCAATTCCAAATAATTATGGAGTATTGAGTAATTTGGTAATAGTTCAAACGCCAAGGTATCGTTGGGCAACACCATGGGCGTGAGTAAACATGGGCTACTCATGGTGAAAAGTGGGAGACCTTCTGATATCCAGTTGTATACATTTTTTTATATTTTTATAGTTAACATGTTAATTTGTTTTGTAACTACAGGCCGAGGAATGCTCAACAAATTTCAACACCTTCATGGAAATATGTATAAACCACCGGCATTTTTTTATTTTTCTAATGTAGCAAACACGAGAAGTTTTTTTTATTATACCACTAAGGTGGCGAACAAGCATACGGCCCGCCTGATGGTAAACAGTTACCGTAGCCTATGGACGCTTGCAACACCAGGGGTATCACTCGCGCGTTGCCCTCTTGTTACAAAACATGGTTCAAAGCAAACCCAGGTTTTAAAATAGCCTCGTCTCTTTTTGTTATATGACGTTAGAAAGTGACCGAGTGACTGGTTTTACTAAACTTGCTTTAAACCTTCATACCCTAAGAGAGGTAGAGCATGTTATTTCGCTCAAAGAGCAGCTCGACTGGAGAAGGACTTACCTCCACCTTACAGAATACCGCAGCCAAATAACTGAATGTCGTGTTCCTGCGCGTGAGTAAGTGAGCCAGCGCTAATTGGGGAGGGTCGGTAACGAGTGAGTGATGCCTCGTTTTGCAAGCGCCCATATATGGCTACGATAACTGCCTGATGGTAAGCGGTTGTCGTAGCCCAAGGACATCAGTTATACAAGGAGGCATGCTATGTTGCCGACTTCTACAAAGCCTAGAAGGCAAAAGAGAAAGAGAGAAGAGAAGAAACACAACATTATTAGGCAATACCGAAACACAGATACAGATCTAAATGCAAAAATAAAATATAATCAAAATTAAAAAGAACGTAGGTATTTAACAAATTAACTATGCCGTGGGAATTATTCAAATAACGACATCAAGTTCATGTAATTAAATTCATTTGAATATAATTAACACTAAACACAATTAAATATAAAACAAGTAGTTAGGTGGACTTTTTGGTGGGAACTTGCAGTGACGTTGCGTTTTCGTTTTCATTTTCATAAATTCGTGTATTTTGAGTTTTACTGCATATTATCGGTGGTATTTTATCCAATAAAGATCAATCGATGTGCACCGGTGAAGTGAAGTGAATTATGTGTATCGTGACTTTTCAAGTTGTCTCAAAAAGTCCGTGAAGAGTTTTAGTACAACGCCCACCATTGTAGTAAAACATGACATTTATGGATGGGAACTGACTGAGGACTATATGTGGAAGTGATTTATTGTGACTGGAAATTATAATATAATTCGACACTGGCAGAAATAAGTCCTAATTTGGATTTGGTTGCCAACCTTAAAACTAAGAAGAAGAACCTTAATCTATACATATAAAATGCTTTGTCCTGAATGACTGACTGACAATCAACGCACAGCCTAAACCGCTGATCGTAGAGACCTGAAACTTGGGAGGGTGTGTTCTTTGTATGACGTAGGCATCCGATAAGAAAGGATTTTCCGAAATTCTACCCCTAAGGGGGTGAAAAACGGGGGCAAAGTTTGTATGGGACAACGTGATTTCTTGGTCCGATCTACTTCAAATTTTGCATAAACATTCTTTAACAGAATTGATGGAAGACGTGTTTCATATTTTATTGAAACTCATCGCCTAACGGGGTTAAAAAGGGGTAGAAAGTTATTTTAGGGGTGATTTGCATCAAAGTTGATATCAATACTCCTTAGTGCTTTTGATTTAAATATTATTTGATATATGACATTCCAATTTTAAAGAGTATTGCATTGCACCGTAGACGGAGAATTACAGGTAGACAGGCCAAGATACGCATATGTCAACGTGTATGTGTGAGCAGGACTAAGCGTTTTTTTTTGTCCCTATCTCGCGTATAGGTTTTTATTGTTAACCTCAGTGTCGTTGAGGCCAAAAAAGTTTATGTAGGTATATATGATATTTGTTGATGAGAGCAGTGAAACTGTGAAACCCTATATGATTGTATGTTATTTGTGACTTTGTATCAGCGTTGCCAGACGTCCCGATTTTTAGCCCAAAATTGAATATCCCGAGTGTGACAGGTTCAGTCCCGCTTTTCGAGGATTACTCGACGGTGAAATCATCGTTGGACGTAGAAGTGGGAAATTATAAAGACACCACTGCACAGAAATGGCACCAGCTTTCCCGTGACGCGTCTTAAACACCACAGTGGTGTTTAAGGAGAACCGCGCCAATGTGCGCTAAATGCCACTGTGATATACAAAAAAACAAACTTCTAAGTCAACGCAATCAAAAGATACGGCCGTATATGCCGCATATTTTGACGCTCGCAAGGGAATCAAAACCTAAAGGGTACTATCCGTTAACCTAGAATCATACAATTTGGCAAGAAGCAATTCCTTGTAGCACAAGTAAAGGGAGAAATCCGAAAAGCGTTTTGCAGTACCATCGCAAAATATTGCCATTATATTACAACATAATCGAAAAAAGGGGAAAAATCTCCGAGAATGATTCCCGTGCTTATTGAACTATTAACATAGGTACAAGTTTGTACGGAACTCTCGGTGCGTGAGTCCGAAAAGCACTTGGCCGGGTTTTTTTAGTATGTCCCGCTTTCGGCGATAGAATTCCGCTTTTTTTTACTCAAGCAGCTACAAAATACCGCTTTGACTGAAAAACTCTGGCAACGCTGCTTTGTATATAATCTCAAAGATATTGTTTGTTGTGTATTGATAGTGAATTGTTGTGTAATTGGCTGTAAAGTAGAAAAGAACCAAAACATAACCTTTCATCGGTCAGTAGTTATTTTAACTGATACAGTAAGTAAATCAAAGGATGACTATACTCAACTGTACTTTCTGTCAATATCATGCAAGTTGTATAGATAATTTCTTCTAAATACGATAAAAATCCAAATATATATGTAATTATGTCGAACTATCGCTATCTTCTTCGCTATACGCTGACAGCCTATCTACTTGCTATCTACCTAGAATTCTCTATCAACGCATTGCACCAAGCTTTTATGTGAGTTCAACTTTTTTTTTATAAAATCGGATTGACATTTTTGTCTGTCTGTTCCGGTACATAGTTCATGTTATAAGGAGTAACTTAGCTACTTTTATTTTTGAAAAATAATTAAATTTCCGCGCAAAAAATTCAATACGTTCGCGGGTGAAACCGCGGGGGTCTGCTAGTTGATTAATATTTCAGTAACGTTTACAGTGCTAAAAGGATCTTTTGGCATGATTTGTGGTAGCGCTACTTGTCTACGAACGAAATACAAAATAAATTAAGCTATAATAAATCTTATGTCTTACGAGTTAGTAGCTTCGCCCATTCGACCCTTTTATTCGTTATATCAATCAACATTCGCTCAGTTATTCGTATAATTTTTCACACAATCCATCCATCTCCTTTTTGGTCTTTCTGTTCCGTTCGACAAGCCAACCAATAGAAAACAAAACTTGATAACCACAGATATTAAAAAAAAGTCGGATATATTCTCGCTAACAAAGAACTGTGTCACTCGAGTCGGCCACCACGCTGTACGTACAAGCCGGCACGCACACATTCACACATTAGTTGAGCGCGAGTAGTCGACTCTGTGTAAACGGCGACAGTCTAATTTCCCGCGGAATAGCCAACTAAGGTGTGCGTAAGAGGTGGCCGACTCCATAGACACAGTTTTTTGTTAGCGAGAATATGTCCTCCGTAGTCTGTGTTGATAACAAACAGCAGTGTTTGTAAGTAGTTGTTAATTGTATAAATTATGACAAAAATATGTTCTAGACTAGGCAGATCAGGAAACCGAAATCGATGGTAATTATTCGTAATGTTGCAAAAAGTCGTTTAGAGCATAACAAACTGGTTTTAGTTTTATTTACGTTTGCTTTTATGTTCCATGAATTAATAATATTTTTTTTTCAATTATTCCATAAGAAGAAGAATAACCTTCTTAAGAAGCTTTATAACGTAAATATTATTTATTTATTTATTTTATAGATTTAATTATTAATTAGATTATAACATAATATTATGATAAAAACTATTTATTGAACATTGATCGCATGACACGTACATACATATAAAGTATATTAATTGAATATAAATCAAATGACACTTCTGTATAAAATCTATTTAATTTACACCACAGATATTAATAAAAGTCGGATATATTCTCGCTAACAAAAAACTGTGTCACTCGAGTCGGCCACCACGCTGTACGTAGAAACCGGCACGCACACATTCACACATTAGTTGAGCGCGAGTAATCGACTCTGTGTAAACGGCGACAGAGTCTAATTTCCCGCGGAATAGCCAACTAAGGTGTGCGTGAGAGGTGGCCGACTCCATAGACACAGTTTTTTGTTAGCGAGAATATGTCCTCCGTAGTCTGTGATTTACACAAATCTATTGGCACATAAATAAAAATCTATTAATTGAACATAAATTACATGACACGTAAATATACAACATATTAATTGAACATAAATCACATTTCAAACGCTCGATTTGAAATACCACTAGGCGGTCACCCATCCAGATACCGACCACGACAGGCGTAGCTTAACTTTGCCGATCGATTATGAACGGCTAATCATGCTGCACCACGAGCGCTTCCACAAATCGTTTACCACTAACAAATAAACTGAGAGTTACCAAATACCAGGTTTAGTGTCAATAAAGACAAATAAAACACTGGTATCTCAGTTTATTTAGTGGTAAACGATTTGCGCAGGTAATCTGAATTAGTGGATTTTGGAACTGCTTTGCACCGTTGATTGTTCGGCATGGATTGGCAAATTGCCTTTTCCCATTTCTGTGCTGAACATTAAATGGTCCTTCGAGCCGGTATTTTTAGAAAAGTAGCCAATTGCCTGTGCGATGTTTGTGTGACTTATCTTAGTCGCTTTCGGGTCTCCTTGTTAGTTTTTCTCTACATGCATAATACAGGTTGGAAATGTTAAACGGGTCAAGAGCATCCCTTCCTTAACGGTTGAAGCTACGCAAATATGGTCTTTGGTCTTGGTCTATCCCTAACTTTTTGAATTATTGCCATCTTGGATAGCTGCCCTCACTGACCCGTCTAAAATTCCCACCCTGTACTGTAGATAGATACAACATATTGTAGCACGGTTACTAAATAGGCTTTTTATTTTTTAATCTTTATATATTTTTCCACTTATAATAAATAGTGGGAGAGAAATAACAGCTATTAAACTCACTCCAAGTCTCCATCTTGCCATTATAGCATGTTCATGAGCTTAGGGATTGCGAAAATTTGTTTACAGTAGATTAATCTATACTGTAGATAAAATATCTATTCATTTCATTAACTATAAACCGACTGTATGACGAAAAGAGGCCACGAATAAACTAGAGCTATAAAATTCATTGTTTTTGGTGAAGTTGGAACAATTACTATAAACAATAGTTTTTTTACATTATTTTTATTACTATTGTTAGTAGACCTGTGTTTGACTACAATCATACCGTGGTAAGTGATGATGTGGCCGAAGGCGGTGCACACACAAAGCCTAGAAGGAACTGGCTCTCAAGTGCAGCTGTCGGAACACACCAATAGGTGCTTCGCGGCAGTATTCAAGGGGCAATGTATACGTTTCCACAAAAAAGTACTCAAAGAAATTTTAGAACTATCTGTGTGCAGATTTAAAAAGTTAATTAAACAAAAGTTATGTAAGAAGCGGTACTAAAAAGTTTCCGATTTTCTAGAAGACAAGAAAGCATTTAAGTGAATTTTTCGCTTCACATAATATTGTAAAATGTATTTTGAGGATTATTAAAAAAAACCTTGCTGAGTTTCCTGCCGAAAGTTTTCTCAATTCAAGTGTATTACGAACCGGTGGTAGAATCAATGTGTAAAGTTTGTAAGTGCCTTATTAAATAAATTGAATAAACGATTTTTAAAAATTCGACGTCACTGTCACTGAGCTATAATCTTAAATATCCTGGTAAAGTAATAAAATCATGATATGTGTCTATGAGTGATATTATATGGCCTATTATAAATTTCCTAATTAAAGAGCTATCTAATGCAAAGATAAAAAAAAAAACAAAGAAAAATAATAAACAACAATTGAACAAACTGGCAAAGCTGCGGAAACGAAGTAAAACACTTCATAAAGTAATATAAAACAGTAATATTTCTTATGTAATAAAACAAGACTGTTAAACTATAGAATGATAAACGTATGATATAATAATATACACGAGACGAAGCAACTTTAATTTTAAAGCGAGGACAAACAAGCGAAATCCAATCCAAGACCGAAATTAATAAAACATTACATTAAACAAGTTATTGTACATGACCAAAACTCCTTGGGATGAACGTAAAATGGCGTGGAAATTTTTAAATTCGATTCAATGTAATATGAACAGAATAAAAAGACAGCGAATAATAATGGCACACTTCCTTTATCAATGAAGCAGTATCAAATATAAATAATCAAATTATTAAATTGAATGATGTTAACAAAGAAATAAATAGTCACATTTGTAGATATAGCTACCATAAATTAATAAACGACAATCACGTAACAGAAACAATGAATGCGAAAAAACTAGACAGACAGATTTACAAATTACAGATGACCCCAATGCTCAGACCTTTGGAGGTCGAGGAGAATTAGTATCACGGGAGTCCAAAGTCAAAGAATCTTAGTGTAATTTGTTAAATTGTATGTTAGTTTTTAACCGACTTCAAGAAAAGGAGGAGGTTCTCAATTCGGATGTTTATATATTTTTATGTATGTTCGGGCATAACTCCGTCATATATAGACGGATTTGCAAAATTCTTTTTTTGTTCAAAAGGGGTATATTCCGAAATGGTCCCATTTCATATAGATCTGATGATGAGTTTCGGAGATAGACAACGGATCTCTTAAAAAAATTACAGCAAATCAGCTGCGATTGCTGCTATCGCATAAATATGCATTGTGTAGCAGTGGCGTGCATTCCATATAGGCAAATAAGCAATGCTTACCTCATAAGATTCAATAATATGATATATTGATTCAATTAAACTACATAATCATTTTAAATACAAATTCTAACCTAACATTCAATACAAAATTTCAAACTTTGTCGCGCAGGCACTCGCGAGTTCGTGTAACAAATTCACGCACACTAAAACGATTTCGGCATATGCATACACGCACACACACTTCTTTAGGATAATACGACGAAAGCATAAATCACGTGTTTACTATGCGTAGCACACTGACATTTGACATTCGCGATTTATGGACCAAAAGTAACCATACCTACTCTGTTGTGACACTAGTAACCCAGCCAAATTAAAAAAACTACAGTTTACCAACGTTAGAGCAACTCAAATATAACTTCGCAATTTATTTGTATTGTTTTGTTTATGGTTTGGCTGGCATTGCATAGGGTTACCGTACTTTGACAAAAATTATTATCGATAGATTCAAATCGAAGTGACTGATATCGATTAAAAAAATATATATACAAGGTCGATCCTTAGAAAATCAATATTTATATTTTATTATGATATAAAATATATTTCTTAGTTAATTAGTAGCAAAAATATTTTTTTAAATGCACTGTTTATTAGGTTACTAATAATAATTACACGAATATCGTTATTCGATTAAACTTACACTGTCGAGATTTTTAGAAAAACAACGATTTAGACGCCCTCCCATCGATTTCGGCATTGATGAGTGAGAAAGAGAGTAACTTGTGCTAATTTATTCAAAAATACTTTAATATTTAACATAAAAATAATCGATTCGAAAATACGAAATGGAATATTATGGTCTTGTTAAAATCGATTTCCTATCTTTTAATTTCGTGGCGATCTTAAGATCGATCCGTATCTCCAAAGACGATTTAAAAGATCGAATCGATCGATTCAACCAAGGTTGGAAACCCTAGTTTTTTTTTTTAATATTTGTTCATGACCATGGACACAAAGTCCTTCAGTCGCATACATTTTATTTATAATATCACTTTCATATAGTCCGCACATTAACTTTTACATAGTCCGCATTATCAGTCACCATTCAGTCGTGTTTTAGTAAAATGGTGGTCACTGTACTAAAACTTTTCACGAACTTTTTGAGACAACTTGTAAAATCACGATACACATAATTCATTTCATTTCACTAGTGCACGTGGATTGATCTTTATTGGATAAAATACCACCGATAATATACAATAAAACTCTCCTAGTACTTGATTGCCTACCTCCTCCGAAAACCAATGCACGCCACTGTTGTGTAGGTACGCAATCACACAACAAAACATCAGGCCTGTACACTCGAAAACGTTACGCAGATGTATTCAGTATATAATGAAACTAAAAATTCAAAAATAAATTAACTTTTTAACAAAAAAATAAACCGCCTTCAAAGTACACTAAAAAGTATAAAATAACGTTTATAAGATAAGAGTTATTTTATACTTTTTAGTGTACTTTGAAGGCGGTTTATTTTTTTGTTAAAAAGTTAATTTATCTTCACTGTAATGTCACAGGTGTATTAAAACTGGCAATTTTAGAGATGAATCTTACATAGATGCTTCAAACGCACACGCGCACAATTTAAAGAGGTTGCCAAAATGCAAGCATTCAACTTTCACTCAAGATCTGATAGGCAAGAAACCTCAAATGAACATAGAAAGTATTTTAAGAGTGGCAAATAAGATAAACTTTAATAACTATGCGTTTGTTTTACTGACTTTCTACAACAGAGAAAATAGAGCTGGGTAAAGCAGTAAATAGCATCGTGAAATTACCCCATGGCCTATTTTCTACAATGAGAATTTAACTTAAGTCACTCAAACGTTCACTTATTCATCGATTGATCTAAAATATGTACATTAGTCTTAAATAAATAAATATTACGATGAACAGGTTTATGTAAATTTAAACGAGGACCATCTTAATAGGTCACTTCTCAAAGACTAAAATCTATGTACCAAAAAGAGACAAACATATTGCCGCAAGGAGACACTCTTTTGTCAAATATGGCCATAGTATAATTGTTTATCAATATAATAAAAGATAATGATAACTCGAGAAGCGAATGAACTGAGAATGCACCAGAATTATTTTACTAATTTGGCTGTTATGTAATGAACGTTCAGTAGAAAGTTGTAGGATTTCTAAAGTGTGAGCATAACTTTAAAAAAAAACTAAAATCTTTCGCCGTCTGAGGTCTGAGGAGATATTGGTTGGTTTTATTGAGTAGGTACATCGTGATGATTGATATCTTCTATAATTCTGGATATTGATTAGTGGGCTTCAAATCCCAAAATTCAATCAATTTGACTATCCAAAGAGAAAACGCTGCCAGCCTTCTGGGAACCCTGCCGTTAATCGAAAGCAGCGGCAGGCTTGAGGAAATTTTCTATATATAGATTGTATTTTGTACATATTTGTTGTAAATAAAGATATTCTAATCAATATTAAGAAATCAAAAGCATATTTATTATAATTTTTACATAGTCATAATTCGGATTTGGATACAACATGGCACATTGAGAACAATCAAATTCTTTTTATCCCGGAAGGTATTAGATTCTTCTAAAAAATTTGAGGTGAAGCTAAACGTAAAGAAATAATAAACATGATCTCAAGGAAGTTCAATTAAAATTCTAATAATAGTTATTATTAATTGAAATCTTACGATTACACAATATTTGAAGACAAAATGACGAATAGATTATCCAATCCAACACAACGGCTTATAGAAGATGAATACAACAGATCCACGAATTTGTTAGGTCATTTATCAATACCGTTGCATTGTCAAGAGTATCAAGAAGAGAAAAGTGCATTTTGTGAACTATATATCCCGTTATTTAGGTTTACTTCTATGTTAATGTTATCTTTGTACCTACAAGATTGTCCTGCAATAAATGCTCCTTTTGTTTAAAACATACATGTCTCTTCATAGTCGCTTCACTCCAAAAAAAATTACATGTATTTCCTATAATTATTTCAAATTGTCTATGGCCATTGTCCATGTTTATTCTAGTCTTATTACCTTCCATAACAAAACAATGCTTGAAAATATTTCCAACCTATAGAACATACCTATAGAACAGCTAAACCTTCTAATTAGCCTTAAGACTGCCAATCTACAAACAGCTGATAATTACTTACCGATAATCGATATCCAAAAAAACACTGAACTGAACACGATAAACAACACGAATCACCAAGAACACAAATCGATTGTTCCGATTATCAAAACTATCGTTATCGTTATTAGCAATGGCCGACGTGCGTACGCGGTGACGGCAAGACCACAACTGACTGGAATCACGTCTGTCGGTCTCTAAAGAGTAAATGACGTCGATGGCACAGATTGTAACAACGCGACCTTCTTGTTCGAGGAAACGGCCAGATTTATATGAGCTGGTGAGCAGAATTCTGGAGTTATCCAAATCATAATTGACGGGCCAAATGGCGCAGTTGATTAAGATTCCACCCATTGAGCCGCAGCTCATGGGTTCGATTCCCACACAGGACATGCATTTTTGCACGTGAACATGTCTGTATGTTCTGAGTCTGGGTGTTATTATGTATATGAAGTACGAAGAAAAGTATGTGTAGTATACCAGTTATCTGGTTTCCATAGTACAAGCACTGCTTAGTTTGGGATCAGATAACCGTGTGTAAGGAAAGTCCCAGGATATTTATTTATATTTCGAAGAACAGAGGCTTTATTTTTTCTTTCAATAAAGTCAGATTGGTTTCTTTGACTCACTCATCTTTTAAGGAAACCGAGTGGTTTTCGTATAGTCAAAAAATCATTTCTTTTTTTTCTCTGCTTGTTAAGTAATGAATGACAGCTCAGGTATTATTGGATACAACCCTACAATATGCTTCAGCTTTTGGTGACAAACTACTTTGTCCGTAGTACCCACCTGGCTGGCTACCTTCAAGTAGTAGATCTGTCGCCGTGTCCATGACCGGTGTTTCGACAGCTGTAATTGAGAGCCAGTTCTTTTCCAGGCTTTGTGTGCCACCATTATCGTGTCCCACTATGGTGAAGATTATGGACAATACACAAGCCTAAGGAAAATATATGAACGGTTTCTTAGTTTCTAATCATTTGTGATCTCTAATTGACTGCACTTATCTGATATTTAAAGCATTGAGGAGCTAAGATATTAACGACAACTTCAGCTTCACTTTCTTTTTATAACTATGCCACAGTTAATTCTCAGGGCTTTATCATTCTCACCTAGATTAAGAACATCTATCTGCCTGTTAGTTGCTTGTAACTCATGTTTTTCCTCGAATACTTCAAGATTGACATCTCTGCCAGCAAGGTGAAGGTTCACCGAAGGAAAAACGTTAAGTATTTTCCCACTTCGTTCAAATTCAACAGGCATCATGAGTATTTTGTTCCTCGGAAAGTTACATTCAATTGTATTAGCCGTATATTTATTGCCTCTGACCGGCATATGACGTCAGAAGGGTAATGATTTATTGGTCATCAACAACGCCGGTTGGGCCGATAACGTACTAACATTCGACGGCGCACGCGCATTGAATATTGATAGCTTCTGATTTAAATTTGATTCATATTGATTTGGAGTGCGGCACGTTTTGTGCAGATTGGCTTTTGTGTATATGTTCAATTTAACATTTTGGTGTTAGGTTCAGCAACAAAGCAAATAAATTATGGTAAAATACGGCACACTTGGTTTGAATACCAAACATACTCTCTCAAAGCCCAATCAGTATTTATTAATCATTTAAACACTGACGGGCCAGTTGGCGCAGTTGGTTAAGGTTCACCTTACGCGCCGCAGGTCGTGGATTCGATTCCCACACACGACATGCATTTGTATGCATGAACATGTTTGTATGTCCTGAGTCTGGGTGTAATTATGTATATTAAGTATGTATTTACAAACATAAAGTAGTATATGTAATTATATAAGTTATCTGGTTTCCATAATACAAGCTCTGCTTAGTTTGGGATCAGATGACCGTGTGTGAGGAATGTCCCAGGATATTTATTTATTTATTTACTACGCTTCATTTTATGCACCTACTCATGGGCCTACTGCGTTATTGCAGCGCATCTAGCATTTTTGATGAAATGGGAGAGATCCTTTTGGTAAGTGCGCAAATATTTAGTATATTTAAACAGATGTTTTTCTAGTTAATTCCTTTATCAAAACAACTTCAAGCATCCCAGATAACTCAGATATCATTAGACACAAGAAAAACACGTTTAATTAATCAAAACAAGGTACATAACCTTTTACATCACGGTACGAATGTTCTCGCATAGAGCGTCACAGTTCCAAGTGCGAGACTTTCAGATCTTTACATACAAAATAACTAGTTTTAATTATTCCATGATGAGATTTTTCTCTGAATAGCTTTGTGAATGTTCGAAGACTCGCACCATGGTTATCACATCCATGTAGCGCGTAACGGGGAAGTGTTTGGCGATTGTTTAAACTTGAAGATAACTAACTCTTTGACCGTACTTTGGATGTCAGTGTTTTACTTCATGGTTTCTTTGAAGTCCAAAAGTCCTTGTAGATTCGAGACCGTCTCCAAGGCATCAGAAATCGTTACAACAGCTATCATGGCCCTTATTTATGACTCTACTTTTGATTCGTCATGATGCTCAACAAATTTACACCCGACATTACAACAACATATACCTAGTAAACTCCGCGAGTCGTGAGCACAGATTGACAGCTGCGCAGTAGTTAATTTTTCGGTCTGTTTGGCGGAATGAAGAAGGGGGGAGAACGCCGAGCTGCACACGATTGGTTCGTCAGTCGATGCTCGTCGTCTATTGGATTCTCGAGTGTCATTTGGCTACTGTGATTTGGCCAAAAGTGTACATGCGCGAACTTGCCACCACTACTGCCTATCTGTGCTCATCATTCGTGGATTTTACTGTATCCAACGTAGGTCTCAAATATACGCCATCTCAAAGTACCCAGTATAAAAGAGTGGGAAAAGAAATTAATGATTCAATATTATTAACTTCAAAGTGATCCCTGACATTAGGGTCTCGTAGCCAATACACTTCATCTGTGTTGACCCTTATTCCTATGTTAATAAAACTGATTATAGTCATGTTACGAATCGATTGACTCAACACTTATTTATCGCAGTTCAATGTCCATATATTATCAGAATATTACTAATAAATGTATGTATTTCAGTAGGTTTAGTTACTTAGCTAGTAAACTTTGTTTTTCGCTATTGAAATGGTTTAGTTTATCTTCATTCTTCAAATAATGTTTTATTTACTTCGTTACAAGCCATTTTTTTTATACCACTAAGGTGGCAAACAAGCATTCGGCCCGCCTGATGGTAAGCAGTTACCGTAGCCTTTGGACGCTTGCAATACCAGGGTATCACTCGCGCGTTGCCGACCTTGCAGAAATCTCTTCACACCCTTTTTGAAGAACCCCTTGCTCCATTGGGAAAACCACGGCGTGGAGCTCATTCCGCAGTCCGAGCGACTGCGGAAGAAAACTCCTTTGAGCCGAAACAGTTCGAAACAATTCTGGTTTCAATGTGTGAGGGAGGATGGACTCCTCGTCGGACCATTATAGTCAGATAGTCCAAAAAAAATGAACCGTGGTGAGTTTTTGTCTGTTCTTCTCCGTTGAAGGCCGGCTTCTGAACTTATGGTAGCTTGAGTAGCTTCGACTTACACCAGCTCCTAAAGACTAATCTGGAAAAAAAACATTTCGAACTAGCTCTACACCAGTACGTGCTTGCCCCTTGCTTTACACGATCTATTTCGACACTCATACTTGCTGTAAGATTGGAACCCATGACCCCAACCATTGCCCTTTTAAGGTGTCACGCACGTAACAAGCGTTGTAAGTACCTAAAATATGTTTTCTACAGAATTATATAACGATGTATGTGAATGCACCTCTAACCCTTGCAGTACATAGTCTTACGTGTTACAAGAAACACGTAATACACTCGACTTGAGGAAAGCAAGAGTATTCAAACGTTTCATAACGCACCTGGAGTACTAGTGACGTGACCTTGTCCATATCTTTAAAGTTTATCGATTGAATTTGATACCATCATGCAACCATTATGATACAAACTACTCTTACAAAACCTGTTTCTTGCCGGAGTCTTCTCAGTTTAAGTGTATTCCGAACCGGTGGTAAATTAAGCTGTATGTAACAATTGGTTCTCGCGAGGGACGCGCGTCCTATTATAACAATTGATGTCATTGTTATATTTTTAACCGCGAGCCAAGCGATTAATGTTCATAAGTGCCTTACCAGGGCCTCAACTGAATAAATGACTTTATGACTTTGATTTGATTTGGCAAAAAAACCTCAATAACATCTGTTTAGAAAACAAAAGCTTTTACTGACTGATGACGAGATTTATTACAGAATACAATATTATGACGAATCATAATTAAAGTGTGATATCTGATAGATAACATAATCTGCCTTAATTCTTTCATCAGATAACTTGCTTTTGCATTAATCTTATGCCTCGGCCATACGCTTGCAAACTCATGCAAACTCCAAACTCCCACAAACGCTTGTACAAATCAAGGTAGACAAACGTAGCCATCCACACGTTTGCAAACGCTTGCGAGCAGCGTTGGTAGTGCGTTGACAAGCAAGCATGACGGACGTCGAGCTCGTTTATGCAATAACGTTTCTTATTTAAATGTTTACGGAATGTAACCATAAGTATTTATTTCTTGTATTTTATTTCCATAACATGATTATTTAAAATTTTACTGACATGATTCCATGCATTAGTATCTTGTTTCTGATCAATACTTTACGTCTAAAATGCAGGGTAATGCAGGAAATTCGAGGAATTGTAAAATTACTGGATCTACCATTATCTCTTTTTGTTTACGCAGTAGGTTTATGCATTACTACATACTTAATTTTTGATTACGTTTAATTTAATACACAATTCAGCATTAACATCTGTGAGTGAACAATAAATCACCCCTTATTTCCCACCTATAGGGTAGCTATTTTTTTCCAAATTCATATGGGAACAACTTCGAGGTGTACCCTATCAAATAAAAAAAGAATGATTAAAATCGGACTACTCTATAAAAAGATATGCATGTTCATACATAAGAAAAAATATATACGTGTAAACTTTAAACCTCCGTTTTTTCGTCGGTTAAAATGCAGGGTAATGCATCCTGCATTTTTCAGCATTCGAGGAATTGTAAATTTACTGAATAGACCATTAAATCATATATTTTTAGGCATTGCATAGTTTTAACAGTACGCAGGCACACGTCTGTTCGCCGCCAGTGCGCAAGCGATACTAACTACACACAAACGTGTGGATGGTTCGCAAGCGCTTGCCGCAAACTTCCTTTGATTTGTGCATGAAAAACCGACACGGCTCGGGTCGGCGGCAAGCGCTGGCAAACGCTTGGCAAGCCACGGCAAACGCCCATCCACATGTTTGAATTTGCGGAGGCTTGCCGAGGCTTGGCAAACGTGTAGAGGGCTCATCAGGGCCGAGCTCCGGGTTAGTAATTTAGTTGAAGGTACAGGCATAGTTTACAAGCACAATGGAATTGGCCATCAACATTCGAGTGATTTTGGGGTGGGGAAACTTTGTAGTACCCACCTGCCTAGCTACCGCAAGTTCCTTGTAGGCTTTGTGTGCTAACCACCTCGGCCGCATCATCAGCATCACTTACCATGGTGAGATAAGTTTGAGATTTCATATTATTTATTGTTAACTTCTTCCTACACATTTTCTACACCAAGTAAAGCTTTCAACACCAAAGCTTGTAGCTTTCTATACCAAGCTTAGACACCTCAGGGCAACTCCCTAGACGGGGCAGTTATTAAACTAGGCTACGCAATAATTACCATGTTAGACAGGTAGTGTTCTGCGCAGTATCTTTCAAATCAGTTTCTAATTATTAAATCTACCTTGTGATTTTCATATCTATATGATAAGGTAACGGGATATGTATGATACCTACGTATTGATTAAACAAATATTGATGAGAAATTCTTTAGTATTTAAAATAAAAGTTGTTTATAATCTGACGTGATGTATTGTTAACATTTTTGTGGAATTAAGATCGGGTGATAGTTACTTGAAAATATTTCAAGTTATGGCTTTTAAGTTATGGAGATCCTATCACTGTGGACATCCATTACAATTACGAAACCTGCAAATCAAGAAAAGATCTACATGAACTTATTTTTCGTACTGGGTGAAAAAAAACTAATTAGTCCGTCAGTTAGATTATCGAAAAATATTGGACACGTATTTGCTTTACCAAATCATAAAAGATTGACAAAGATAAATCGCGTCAAAGTTCGGGTGTTCTCGTGACGTCACTTTGAGGAAAACTGTACCATAACGTGACGTCACGCGGAACTTCAACACACGATACCTACGTATTTTTTTGTTTAATTGACAAAAAAAGTACGTGTCTAATATTTTTTGATAGTGTAAATGACAGACAAAATAGAATTTTTCAGTCATCTAGACTTTTATATTTAGACATTGATATTTAGACATTTTATAATTATACCATAAATTATCTTATCAACATTCGTAGCCAAAGTATGCCAATAAATAATTTTAGAGGTCAACAACTCAATGTAACTAGTTTTGAAAAAAAGCAGCAAACTTTGACGAATAAGTTATAAAATTTAATTACGTCATACACAAACGTGGTAATCTTTTTTGACATTAAGTTAATTCTTAGAAATGAACTAACGACATTATATATTATCAAAAAAAGAGTATTCAAACAAGTTGTAGATTGTATTTACGTCAGCAGATTGAGCTAAGTTATGCGATTTTTTATTTTGTTAGTTTTAAACTTTTACCGAGTTTAGTGATCATTTGCATTTGATGGTAGGTCTTAAAATATTTTTGAAAGCTCACCCTTTTTTATACCCAAATAGTACCCAACTAATATGGCTTACCGATGTACCTGCGCAGAAGATACATTTTCAAAGCGCGGGAAACGCTATTGGTCTGCAGCTGCCACCATGTTAGTGCGCGCCGTGCGGAGGGGCGTGACTTGCGAGTGAGACGGAACTAACAGCTGCAGTGTATTATGAACTTTATAGTAGTGATCTAAGGTTGATTGTAAGTTTTAAGCATTATTTCGTTAATCTTCGGGGCCATACTTTCTTTTCTGTGCGAACGAAGATTCACGACACGCCATATCAGTTGGGTAATACTGTATACCGTTGCCATATGAACGCTTGTAACACACGAGGCATCACTCACGTGTATTCCGACCTTTCCCGCCTTCCCGATGAGCTCTGGCGACCTTACTCACGCGCAGGAATACAACATAAAGTTATTTGGCTGCGGTATTCTGTTACGTGAATGTACTTCCCCAATCGAGCTGCTCTTTGAGCGATATAAAACGCTATGCTCTACCGCTGTTAAAGCTTCTATTCTGGTTTTATCGATATCAGTATAAAGGCACTACAACACTATTCCCGCCATAGCAGGCGGAACGATAGCGCGGGCTATTGTACTGCACGCCTGTCGGACACGGCGGCCATCTTGAATGCATTGACACATGTGATACTACTGTGTCACTGTTACGCAATGTTTATGGTAATGTAGGCTTGAGATTTGCAGCGGCGCACGCGTCGATTTGAAGAAATTCGCAAACGTTTCACACCTTTCATGGAGCGTTTTCTTTTTCCCACACTAATTTCTAGACAGCTCACTTCCCTCCAATATGGCAAGGAGAGCGATGGCTGCCACACGCGTCATACTTGTGAACAGGTGCTGCTTGTGGGGGCTGGTCTGCTTAAGTTTGCCATTTATTTATTTACTTATTAAATATAGATTCAGTCTACTTTGTAGTTTTGCCGCCGCGCCGGGGCACGCAATTGTTGTCAGTGCGATTAGAATGTAAATATTATGTAATTAATCTAAGCTTGTTTTGAAAAGAGTAATTGCCGAGTTTATTGCCGGCACTTCTCAGCAAATGCAACCTTTCGAACCGGTATTAGAGTATTAATCAGACTTTTCATAAGTGCCTGCGAAGGTCTATTAGAATAAATGATTTTGAATTTTAAAAAACAGCATTAATCATTGTAGGCGCAAAACTTATGAAAGTAAAAGGTTGTGATGGTCAAGTAAACCAAGCTATCACAGTAATATTAATGCCGCTTGCCTGACGCATGAGCGTGATAAACAAGCCAAAACCTTCAACATCTATTAAGTAAAGGACAACATCAAAGTATTTTAGGAAGACATTGATGAAATATTAGAGAATCTAGAAAACTACAATGAACTAATCTGATTACTAGATAAATGTGACGCTCTATTACTGTTTATTTAGATCTGAAATGGAGAGGGTTAGTTAAGTGCGGTGCAATGTACGATAGTATTGGCAAACAATACCACAATAGAACAGTATCCAGCAATGAGCCAAGCGTGAAAAATTGCATATGCGTTCATTGAGCTATTATTACTACGTATAGAGAAGCTATCATAAGCAAAGATTATGTCCCATTTTTTTAGAGTCACCTAAAGTTCTCTTTAGCGCTGAAACAATAATTAATCGTCTAAGCAGACAGTAGCAACACGGAGCGCTATCAGAACTCTTTTAGGATTATTTTTCTTGCAAACACCTTGATTTTCACGGCTTTTCATTTTTTTTCATCGTTCTACAACTTCTACAACAACAAGTGTGGCTGATTTTCACTTGAACGGAACATAGGTGTGATTCGTGGTGTCTTCTCTACATATACGTAGTAATAATAGCTCAATGTATGCGTTAGATTTTATTATTATGAAGATAAGCGGAACAGACACTACAATCTTACTAAACAAGGGAATTGAAATCTAAATTTACTAGTTTTATAATTAAACTTACAAAATCAAGACATGATTCAGGTTTGAAGATCACCATAATTACTAAATAAAACTTCCTATCTTCGAAACGGATCCATGAAAGCCTATTACATCTTTTAAAGCATTACCTACAAGAAATAACTGCTGAATAATGAACTAACTTGTTTTATCAAATCAACAAGTTGCCCCCTTCGGTTATTTTGGTAAGGCTTTAAGGGGCTCTAAGCTCAAATTCACAAAAATGGGTTTCTCTGAGAGTCGAGTATGACGTAACGCAATGAAATACCTAACACAAAAAAATACTGTGGACTGTAGAAGAGGGTTTTGAGAAAAATGTTAACCGAATAGAATATTAAAAAGTGCTTTGATATTCCCAATAAAAAAATCGTAAGTTACGTCTAAAAAAATCTTTCGCGTCGAAATTCTTCGTATTTTCAGCCATGAAAACTATAGATACACAATTATATTAGAATGTATAAGATACACAATTATATTAGAATGTTAACCGGACACTTATTCAATTTAATGTGTTTATTCTGTATAATCTAAAGAAAATCCGTAAATAACAGTCCATTTCATAGAGTCGAAACATTTATGATTTACCATTTTCAACCCTATTCCAGTGAAGAACGAGTGCTGTCAAAATCGTAGTCAGTCCGCGCCTTAAATTGAAATAATTTTGTTCTATACTCACATCAAATTAGTTTTCGTATATATCTGGAACAAAAACATAATAATGAAATAAAAATAAAATAACTAATGTTAATTTAAAATTTGTAAAAAAGACATGAGAAACGATAAGAATAAGGAAGTAATTATCTATGTAAAGTTGATATTGTACACGAAAAAATAGACAGGTCCCAGATTATCTCCTTGAGCGATCCTAAATTTTCATTTGATGATTCAACTGACCTAAATGTCGGAGATCTTTCAACAAAAACTTAGAATAAACTAACAAACAATTTGAAGCCGTCAAAAAAACCCAATGACATGAAATCTTGAAAACAATCAGTCGGGGATATACCTAGCTAGAATCAAATATTTGCAAATAAGCCAAAACAAACAATAATACATAAATAATAATTAACAAAGTAAATAGATCGTGAAGTTTCGTGGATTAAACACCGGAAATTCATTGTTACCTACGTTTTTTTGTCAGATGACGCCAATGGTGTAGTTGAAATCGCAATGATCTTTTGAACTAGTATCGGGGTCGTAGAATTCTTAGAGAAATAACGAAGGTCGCTAGTCCTCTTGCCATTCTGTCATATATGACAGCCAATACTAGTTAGTATGCTTATTATATTACTCATGACAGGTGCTAACCACAATCTCTTGAAACAGTGTTTTTCAATCTGTGGGTGGACCCCTAGGGGGGTCACGAAACCTTAGTCGGGGGGTCGCCGGCAGAAGGAAAAAGGCAAGGTAGACGCGCAAGCGGGCGTCCAACTTACCTGTTACTTAGTTGCAATTTCGGCTTCTTGCAGACTAATAAGTAAAGGTATCAAAATAAAGAAAATCATTATCGTAGTCTTTTAATTTATAAATTCTTAGTCTGTCTGACAAGGGGGTCGCCATAACTTTTCTACCTGTAAGGGAGTCGCGAAATCTATAAGATTGAATAACACTGTCTTAAAACATTAATATAATAACCTTGTGTTACGTCCTTCTTTGACATCCGACGTCAAAAAAGGACAAAAGACAAGGTTATAATATTATTGTTTTAAAAGATGGTGATTGGCCCCCATGTAAGATAGTGATCAAACGTAAACCTAAAGCTTTGTTTTGTACTACAAGGTAGTTAAAAAGCTTACGGCTTGCCTGATGGTAAGCAGTTACCGTAACCTTTAGACGTTTGCAACACCAGTGGCATTCACGAGTTGCTGTCCCTCTTTTCATACCCTTCTTTGTAGAGGAGATAAGGCACAAAGTGCAGTCTTTTTGGAACAACGGTAGATTCATCAAACAATACAAAAACGTTTTATAAAGTATCAGTGGTCACTCCTTACTGCAGAATTGAATCGAAGGTATTCGTTCATTAAATGGGAACGCAGCGACAAGCTGAGACATTGCAAAAGCTTTGCGCCGAATAAATATATTGCGAAGTGCAGAGAGGTGGCTTGCAATAAGTAACGTTATGATGCCTGCGATAATTGTTGGCACATTATTAGCCAATTCTAAGCTTGTAATTGCATCTTCCGTACTCTTTCTTTTAATGGTTGGTTTAACTGCGGTTTTAACACAAAAATCATTTAATACCATTCTAATATTATCAAATGTAAAAGTTTTCATGAGTTACTCAATCACATCACAACGTTACGGCTGAATTGATTTGGAGAAAGCATTGCAAATAGATCAAACTCTGGATTATTTAAGAGAGCGAAGGCCTTAAGGTAAGTAAGTGGTTAACGTAGGCCAGTGTTTTTCAATCTGTGGTTCGCGGCCCCTAGGGGGGTTGCGAAACCTTAGTCGGAGGGTCGCCGGCAGAAGGAAAAAGGCAAGGTAGACTTCGCGCAAGCGGGCGTCCGACTTACCTTTTACTTAGTTGCAAACCTCTCGCGGCTTCTTGCAGACTAATAAGTAAAGGTATCAAAACAAAGAAAACCATTATCGTAGTCTTTTAATTTATAAATTCTTTGTTTGTCTGACAATGCGGTCGCTAGAATTTTTCAACCAGTAAGGGGGTCCCGAAATCAATAAGAATGAAAAACACTGACGTAGCCTATAGACTCTTTTAAAACTTGATTTATCAAACACACATTGCCGACCCTGCAAAAATCTCACTTCTCGAAGATCTCAATGCTATACTTTCTTGAGAAAACCGCGACGGGGTAGCTCATTCCACAGCCTGAGATACTGTGGCCTGAGCGTCCGCGATAGGAAGCATCTTTGAAACCGAACAGTGCGAAACCATTTTTGGTTCCAAATTGCATGGATGGGCTCCCCGTCAATGGCGAGAGTTGCGATGGTCAATGGTATGGATGGTAGCCGTGGCCAAGTCAAACCCTGCTATATTTTCGACAGGCTTTCGTTGACCTCTATCACTGTTGTTAAAAAAACTGCGCTATGAGTTGGTACTAGGGAATGAAAACCGGTTTCTCCGAAAATCGAAAAACCGGTTATTCGGTACGGTTTTGACCAACAAGATAAACCGGTTTTACATAACACCAAAACCGGTTTTACGTTTTTTTTTGGTTTTTCTTTCAATGTTTGGAAAAACTAAAAAAGGAAGATTTTTAAACTGAGTGCAATGCAGTGAGTATTTTTGTGATGAACTGAAGTGTGTTGATGTGTAGTTTATTGAGCTGGTAAGAAAATAACTTAAAATAATGATTGTTTTTATGATAGATATAAAACATGTAAAACTTTTTTTTACAATACTTAGGTATCAAACAAGCGTACGGCCCGCCTGATGATAACCAGTTACTCTAGCCTATAGATTCTTGCAACATAACGGTTATCACTCGCACGTTACCAACCCTCAACCTTTTTGAAGCGGGGAGCTTATTCCACAGCCTGAGCATCCACGATAGGAAGCTTCTTTGAAACCGCACAGTATGAGAACATTTTGGTTCCAATGTGTGAGGATGGACTCCCCATCGGTGACTACGATGGATCAAGGGCATCAGGTCAATCAATTCTTCAGAACACTGTTGGAAAAGCGGTTGAACACACGTAAGAAGGCAGTCTCTCCTCAGACTAAGGGGCTTTAAAACACTTGTGAGCTCGGGATCATCGACAATTCTAACGGCACGTCGCTGAACTGAGTCTAAATACCCAAGCTGGTATCCAGGTGCCCACAGAAGACAGCATTACTTCATTTGGGCCAGACTTGCGACTTATATAGTTGCAGTCTTTGTCTCGATAAGAAGTACTGCTTCGCTCTATTAATCACACCGAGTTTTTTGGATATCTTGTAGATGACTTTGGAACAGAGCGTCGCTACAAATATTAACGTGAAGGATCCCAATGCTTTTCGTGATGTTGAGGGACATGTTCTAGAAATGAGGAGCCACAGCAAATGGACTTCTCTCAACGATGAATTGCATGCTTGCGTGTGATTTAGTGGGTTGGCCCTATTCTATGCCGGGAGCCACACGGAATCGCTGGAAGCTTTGAACATCATGCTCAATGACCTCAACAGAGTTTCCCAACAGGTAGGCCTCAAAATGAATATGGACAAGACAAAAATTATGTCTAATGTTCATATTCCGCCAATGCCGGTGATTGTTGGGAGCACTGTTCTCGAAGTTGTAGACAAGTATGTCTACCTAGGACAAATTGTCCAACTAGGTAGGTCCAACTTCGACAAAGAGGTCAATCGAAGAATCCAACTCGGCTGGGCAGCGTTCGGGAAGCTACGGCATATCTTCACGTCTCGAATACCTCAGAGTCTGAAGACAAAGGTCTTCAATCAGTGCGTGTTACCAGTGATGACATACGGGACAGAGACGTGGTCTTTTACTGCTGGCCGCATAAATAAGCTTAGAGTCACTCAGCGGGCTATGGAACGAGCTATGCTCGGAATTTCTCTACGTGACAGGGTCCGTAATGAGGACATTCGTAGGAGAACGAAAACGACGGACATAGCTCGTAGAGTTAGTAAGCTGAAGTGGCAATGGGCAGGCCACATCGCTCGAAGAGCCGATAACCGATGGGGAAGAAAGGTTCTCGAGTGGCGACCACGTATTGGAAAGCACCGAGCGGGACGACCTCCCACCAGGTGGAGCGACGACCTGGTCAGAGTCGCTGGGCGCCGCTGGATGCAAGCGGCCCAGAACCGTTCGAAGTGGAAATCAATGGGGGAGGCCTATGTTCAGCAGTGGAGATCCATGGGCTGATATGATGATGATGTGTGATTTAGTGGGGTTGAAATAGACTAGGTTTAGTCGACCCCAATCGGAGTCACTAGTTTGTGTACTCTCGATTTAAGACAAGTCTTTCGCGCCTTTTCTCCAATATAGAACGTGAGATATTTGCACGGTTCGTGTAATTGCCAGCATTCATTGCTATGCATATGAAATTACATGGGAGCGTCCCATGTAATTTCATCTGCATAGCAATGAATGCTGGCAATAGAGAGTATATTATTCATATGCTGGAGGAACAGTGTTGGGGATAATTTAGAGCCTTTCGGGACGCCAGCATTAATGTCATGCTATCGGAGCAACTACTATCAACGAAGGCTCTTATGTATCTGCCAGACAGCAAGCAAGCAATCAGTCATGATTGGTGTTATTTTTTACCCGTCTGCACGACAGCAAAAACTAGGTAATTTTTTGTTATCTAAGGAAAACATTCGTATAATAATAACCACGTTTTAGTGTACACGCAAGTTGCTGTGCCGCTACAATATGCCATGTATATTACGTGTGAAATTAATATTATAACTTACGAAACATAAACGAACCGTGTAGTCTATATAAACGAGTATCTGATCTACAGAGTTAAATAAACGATTATTTCCATAATTTTTTTGAAAAAGAGATGGATTTATTGTGTGAAAGATGATATTGGTAAGAAACGAGTGAATAATAAAAGATAATGATAACTCGAGAAGCGAATGAACTGAGAATGCACCAGAATTATTTTACTAATTTGGCTGTTATGTAATGAACGTTCAGTAGAAAGTTGTAGGATTTCTAAAGTGTGAGCATAACTTTAAAAAAAAACTAAAATCTTTCGCCGTCTGAGGTCTGAGGAGATATTGGTTGGTTTTATTGAGTAGGTACATCGTGATGATTGATATCTTCTATAATTCTGGATATTGATTAGTGGGCTTCAAATCCCAAAATTCAATCAATTTGACTATCCAAAGAGAAAACGCTGCCAGCCTTCTGGGAACCCTGCCGTTAATCGAAAGCAGCGGCAGGCTTGAGGAAATTTTCTATATATAGATTGTATTTTGTACATATTTGTTGTAAATAAAGATATTCTAATCAATATTAAGAAATCAAAAGCATATTTATTATAATTTTTACATAGTCATAATTCGGATTTGGATACAACATGGCACATTGAGAACAATCAAATTCTTTTTATCCCGGAAGGTATTAGATTCTTCTAAAAAATTTGAGGTGAAGCTAAACGTAAAGAAATAATAAACATGATCTCAAGGAAGTTCAATTAAAATTCTAATAATAGTTATTATTAATTGAAATCTTACGATTACACAATATTTGAAGACAAAATGACGAATAGATTATCCAATCCAACACAACGGCTTATAGAAGATGAATACAACAGATCCACGAATTTGTTAGGTCATTTATCAATACCGTTGCATTGTCAAGAGTATCAAGAAGAGAAAAGTGCATTTTGTGAACTATATATCCCGTTATTTAGGTTTACTTCTATGTTAATGTTATCTTTGTACCTACAAGATTGTCCTGCAATAAATGCTCCTTTTGTTTAAAACATACATGTCTCTTCATAGTCGCTTCACTCCAAAAAAAATTACATGTATTTCCTATAATTATTTCAAATTGTCTATGGCCATTGTCCATGTTTATTCTAGTCTTATTACCTTCCATAACAAAACAATGCTTGAAAATATTTCCAACCTATAGAACATACCTATAGAACAGCTAAACCTTCTAATTAGCCTTAAGACTGCCAATCTACAAACAGCTGATAATTACTTACCGATAATCGATATCCAAAAAAACACTGAACTGAACACGATAAACAACACGAATCACCAAGAACACAAATCGATTGTTCCGATTATCAAAACTATCGTTATCGTTATTAGCAATGGCCGACGTGCGTACGCGGTGACGGCAAGACCACAACTGACTGGAATCACGTCTGTCGGTCTCTAAAGAGTAAATGACGTCGATGGCACAGATTGTAACAACGCGACCTTCTTGTTCGAGGAAACGGCCAGATTTATATGAGCTGGTGAGCAGAATTCTGGAGTTATCCAAATCATAATTGACGGGCCAAATGGCGCAGTTGATTAAGATTCCACCCATTGAGCCGCAGCTCATGGGTTCGATTCCCACACAGGACATGCATTTTTGCACGTGAACATGTCTGTATGTTCTGAGTCTGGGTGTTATTATGTATATGAAGTACGAAGAAAAGTATGTGTAGTATACCAGTTATCTGGTTTCCATAGTACAAGCACTGCTTAGTTTGGGATCAGATAACCGTGTGTAAGGAAAGTCCCAGGATATTTATTTATATTTCGAAGAACAGAGGCTTTATTTTTTCTTTCAATAAAGTCAGATTGGTTTCTTTGACTCACTCATCTTTTAAGGAAACCGAGTGGTTTTCGTATAGTCAAAAAATCATTTCTTTTTTTTCTCTGCTTGTTAAGTAATGAATGACAGCTCAGGTATTATTGGATACAACCCTACAATATGCTTCAGCTTTTGGTGACAAACTACTTTGTCCGTAGTACCCACCTGGCTGGCTACCTTCAAGTAGTAGATCTGTCGCCGTGTCCATGACCGGTGTTTCGACAGCTGTAATTGAGAGCCAGTTCTTTTCCAGGCTTTGTGTGCCACCATTATCGTGTCCCACTATGGTGAAGATTATGGACAATACACAAGCCTAAGGAAAATATATGAACGGTTTCTTAGTTTCTAATCATTTGTGATCTCTAATTGACTGCACTTATCTGATATTTAAAGCATTGAGGAGCTAAGATATTAACGACAACTTCAGCTTCACTTTCTTTTTATAACTATGCCACAGTTAATTCTCAGGGCTTTATCATTCTCACCTAGATTAAGAACATCTATCTGCCTGTTAGTTGCTTGTAACTCATGTTTTTCCTCGAATACTTCAAGATTGACATCTCTGCCAGCAAGGTGAAGGTTCACCGAAGGAAAAACGTTAAGTATTTTCCCACTTCGTTCAAATTCAACAGGCATCATGAGTATTTTGTTCCTCGGAAAGTTACATTCAATTGTATTAGCCGTATATTTATTGCCTCTGACCGGCATATGACGTCAGAAGGGTAATGATTTATTGGTCATCAACAACGCCGGTTGGGCCGATAACGTACTAACATTCGACGGCGCACGCGCATTGAATATTGATAGCTTCTGATTTAAATTTGATTCATATTGATTTGGAGTGCGGCACGTTTTGTGCAGATTGGCTTTTGTGTATATGTTCAATTTAACATTTTGGTGTTAGGTTCAGCAACAAAGCAAATAAATTATGGTAAAATACGGCACACTTGGTTTGAATACCAAACATACTCTCTCAAAGCCCAATCAGTATTTATTAATCATTTAAACACTGACGGGCCAGTTGGCGCAGTTGGTTAAGGTTCACCTTACGCGCCGCAGGTCGTGGATTCGATTCCCACACACGACATGCATTTGTATGCATGAACATGTTTGTATGTCCTGAGTCTGGGTGTAATTATGTATATTAAGTATGTATTTACAAACATAAAGTAGTATATGTAATTATATAAGTTATCTGGTTTCCATAATACAAGCTCTGCTTAGTTTGGGATCAGATGACCGTGTGTGAGGAATGTCCCAGGATATTTATTTATTTATTTACTACGCTTCATTTTATGCACCTACTCATGGGCCTACTGCGTTATTGCAGCGCATCTAGCATTTTTGATGAAATGGGAGAGATCCTTTTGGTAAGTGCGCAAATATTTAGTATATTTAAACAGATGTTTTTCTAGTTAATTCCTTTATCAAAACAACTTCAAGCATCCCAGATAACTCAGATATCATTAGACACAAGAAAAACACGTTTAATTAATCAAAACAAGGTACATAACCTTTTACATCACGGTACGAATGTTCTCGCATAGAGCGTCACAGTTCCAAGTGCGAGACTTTCAGATCTTTACATACAAAATAACTAGTTTTAATTATTCCATGATGAGATTTTTCTCTGAATAGCTTTGTGAATGTTCGAAGACTCGCACCATGGTTATCACATCCATGTAGCGCGTAACGGGGAAGTGTTTGGCGATTGTTTAAACTTGAAGATAACTAACTCTTTGACCGTACTTTGGATGTCAGTGTTTTACTTCATGGTTTCTTTGAAGTCCAAAAGTCCTTGTAGATTCGAGACCGTCTCCAAGGCATCAGAAATCGTTACAACAGCTATCATGGCCCTTATTTATGACTCTACTTTTGATTCGTCATGATGCTCAACAAATTTACACCCGACATTACAACAACATATACCTAGTAAACTCCGCGAGTCGTGAGCACAGATTGACAGCTGCGCAGTAGTTAATTTTTCGGTCTGTTTGGCGGAATGAAGAAGGGGGGAGAACGCCGAGCTGCACACGATTGGTTCGTCAGTCGATGCTCGTCGTCTATTGGATTCTCGAGTGTCATTTGGCTACTGTGATTTGGCCAAAAGTGTACATGCGCGAACTTGCCACCACTACTGCCTATCTGTGCTCATCATTCGTGGATTTTACTGTATCCAACGTAGGTCTCAAATATACGCCATCTCAAAGTACCCAGTATAAAAGAGTGGGAAAAGAAATTAATGATTCAATATTATTAACTTCAAAGTGATCCCTGACATTAGGGTCTCGTAGCCAATACACTTCATCTGTGTTGACCCTTATTCCTATGTTAATAAAACTGATTATAGTCATGTTACGAATCGATTGACTCAACACTTATTTATCGCAGTTCAATGTCCATATATTATCAGAATATTACTAATAAATGTATGTATTTCAGTAGGTTTAGTTACTTAGCTAGTAAACTTTGTTTTTCGCTATTGAAATGGTTTAGTTTATCTTCATTCTTCAAATAATGTTTTATTTACTTCGTTACAAGCCATTTTTTTTATACCACTAAGGTGGCAAACAAGCATTCGGCCCGCCTGATGGTAAGCAGTTACCGTAGCCTTTGGACGCTTGCAATACCAGGGTATCACTCGCGCGTTGCCGACCTTGCAGAAATCTCTTCACACCCTTTTTGAAGAACCCCTTGCTCCATTGGGAAAACCACGGCGTGGAGCTCATTCCGCAGTCCGAGCGACTGCGGAAGAAAACTCCTTTGAGCCGAAACAGTTCGAAACAATTCTGGTTTCAATGTGTGAGGGAGGATGGACTCCTCGTCGGACCATTATAGTCAGATAGTCCAAAAAAAATGAACCGTGGTGAGTTTTTGTCTGTTCTTCTCCGTTGAAGGCCGGCTTCTGAACTTATGGTAGCTTGAGTAGCTTCGACTTACACCAGCTCCTAAAGACTAATCTGGAAAAAAAACATTTCGAACTAGCTCTACACCAGTACGTGCTTGCCCCTTGCTTTACACGATCTATTTCGACACTCATACTTGCTGTAAGATTGGAACCCATGACCCCAACCATTGCCCTTTTAAGGTGTCACGCACGTAACAAGCGTTGTAAGTACCTAAAATATGTTTTCTACAGAATTATATAACGATGTATGTGAATGCACCTCTAACCCTTGCAGTACATAGTCTTACGTGTTACAAGAAACACGTAATACACTCGACTTGAGGAAAGCAAGAGTATTCAAACGTTTCATAACGCACCTGGAGTACTAGTGACGTGACCTTGTCCATATCTTTAAAGTTTATCGATTGAATTTGATACCATCATGCAACCATTATGATACAAACTACTCTTACAAAACCTGTTTCTTGCCGGAGTCTTCTCAGTTTAAGTGTATTCCGAACCGGTGGTAAATTAAGCTGTATGTAACAATTGGTTCTCGCGAGGGACGCGCGTCCTATTATAACAATTGATGTCATTGTTATATTTTTAACCGCGAGCCAAGCGATTAATGTTCATAAGTGCCTTACCAGGGCCTCAACTGAATAAATGACTTTATGACTTTGATTTGATTTGGCAAAAAAACCTCAATAACATCTGTTTAGAAAACAAAAGCTTTTACTGACTGATGACGAGATTTATTACAGAATACAATATTATGACGAATCATAATTAAAGTGTGATATCTGATAGATAACATAATCTGCCTTAATTCTTTCATCAGATAACTTGCTTTTGCATTAATCTTATGCCTCGGCCATACGCTTGCAAACTCATGCAAACTCCAAACTCCCACAAACGCTTGTACAAATCAAGGTAGACAAACGTAGCCATCCACACGTTTGCAAACGCTTGCGAGCAGCGTTGGTAGTGCGTTGACAAGCAAGCATGACGGACGTCGAGCTCGTTTATGCAATAACGTTTCTTATTTAAATGTTTACGGAATGTAACCATAAGTATTTATTTCTTGTATTTTATTTCCATAACATGATTATTTAAAATTTTACTGACATGATTCCATGCATTAGTATCTTGTTTCTGATCAATACTTTACGTCTAAAATGCAGGGTAATGCAGGAAATTCGAGGAATTGTAAAATTACTGGATCTACCATTATCTCTTTTTGTTTACGCAGTAGGTTTATGCATTACTACATACTTAATTTTTGATTACGTTTAATTTAATACACAATTCAGCATTAACATCTGTGAGTGAACAATAAATCACCCCTTATTTCCCACCTATAGGGTAGCTATTTTTTTCCAAATTCATATGGGAACAACTTCGAGGTGTACCCTATCAAATAAAAAAAGAATGATTAAAATCGGACTACTCTATAAAAAGATATGCATGTTCATACATAAGAAAAAATATATACGTGTAAACTTTAAACCTCCGTTTTTTCGTCGGTTAAAATGCAGGGTAATGCATCCTGCATTTTTCAGCATTCGAGGAATTGTAAATTTACTGAATAGACCATTAAATCATATATTTTTAGGCATTGCATAGTTTTAACAGTACGCAGGCACACGTCTGTTCGCCGCCAGTGCGCAAGCGATACTAACTACACACAAACGTGTGGATGGTTCGCAAGCGCTTGCCGCAAACTTCCTTTGATTTGTGCATGAAAAACCGACACGGCTCGGGTCGGCGGCAAGCGCTGGCAAACGCTTGGCAAGCCACGGCAAACGCCCATCCACATGTTTGAATTTGCGGAGGCTTGCCGAGGCTTGGCAAACGTGTAGAGGGCTCATCAGGGCCGAGCTCCGGGTTAGTAATTTAGTTGAAGGTACAGGCATAGTTTACAAGCACAATGGAATTGGCCATCAACATTCGAGTGATTTTGGGGTGGGGAAACTTTGTAGTACCCACCTGCCTAGCTACCGCAAGTTCCTTGTAGGCTTTGTGTGCTAACCACCTCGGCCGCATCATCAGCATCACTTACCATGGTGAGATAAGTTTGAGATTTCATATTATTTATTGTTAACTTCTTCCTACACATTTTCTACACCAAGTAAAGCTTTCAACACCAAAGCTTGTAGCTTTCTATACCAAGCTTAGACACCTCAGGGCAACTCCCTAGACGGGGCAGTTATTAAACTAGGCTACGCAATAATTACCATGTTAGACAGGTAGTGTTCTGCGCAGTATCTTTCAAATCAGTTTCTAATTATTAAATCTACCTTGTGATTTTCATATCTATATGATAAGGTAACGGGATATGTATGATACCTACGTATTGATTAAACAAATATTGATGAGAAATTCTTTAGTATTTAAAATAAAAGTTGTTTATAATCTGACGTGATGTATTGTTAACATTTTTGTGGAATTAAGATCGGGTGATAGTTACTTGAAAATATTTCAAGTTATGGCTTTTAAGTTATGGAGATCCTATCACTGTGGACATCCATTACAATTACGAAACCTGCAAATCAAGAAAAGATCTACATGAACTTATTTTTCGTACTGGGTGAAAAAAAACTAATTAGTCCGTCAGTTAGATTATCGAAAAATATTGGACACGTATTTGCTTTACCAAATCATAAAAGATTGACAAAGATAAATCGCGTCAAAGTTCGGGTGTTCTCGTGACGTCACTTTGAGGAAAACTGTACCATAACGTGACGTCACGCGGAACTTCAACACACGATACCTACGTATTTTTTTGTTTAATTGACAAAAAAAGTACGTGTCTAATATTTTTTGATAGTGTAAATGACAGACAAAATAGAATTTTTCAGTCATCTAGACTTTTATATTTAGACATTGATATTTAGACATTTTATAATTATACCATAAATTATCTTATCAACATTCGTAGCCAAAGTATGCCAATAAATAATTTTAGAGGTCAACAACTCAATGTAACTAGTTTTGAAAAAAAGCAGCAAACTTTGACGAATAAGTTATAAAATTTAATTACGTCATACACAAACGTGGTAATCTTTTTTGACATTAAGTTAATTCTTAGAAATGAACTAACGACATTATATATTATCAAAAAAAGAGTATTCAAACAAGTTGTAGATTGTATTTACGTCAGCAGATTGAGCTAAGTTATGCGATTTTTTATTTTGTTAGTTTTAAACTTTTACCGAGTTTAGTGATCATTTGCATTTGATGGTAGGTCTTAAAATATTTTTGAAAGCTCACCCTTTTTTATACCCAAATAGTACCCAACTAATATGGCTTACCGATGTACCTGCGCAGAAGATACATTTTCAAAGCGCGGGAAACGCTATTGGTCTGCAGCTGCCACCATGTTAGTGCGCGCCGTGCGGAGGGGCGTGACTTGCGAGTGAGACGGAACTAACAGCTGCAGTGTATTATGAACTTTATAGTAGTGATCTAAGGTTGATTGTAAGTTTTAAGCATTATTTCGTTAATCTTCGGGGCCATACTTTCTTTTCTGTGCGAACGAAGATTCACGACACGCCATAACAGTTGGGTAATACTGTATACCGTTGCCATATGAACGCTTGTAACACACGAGGCATCACTCACGTGTATTCCGACCTTTCCCGCCTTCCCGATGAGCTCTGGCGACCTTACTCACGCGCAGGAATACAACATAAAGTTATTTGGCTGCGGTATTCTGTTACGTGAATGTACTTCCCCAATCGAGCTGCTCTTTGAGCGATATAAAACGCTATGCTCTACCGCTGTTAAAGCTTCTATTCTGGTTTTATCGATATCAGTATAAAGGCACTACAACACTATTCCCGCCATAGCAGGCGGAACGATAGCGCGGGCTATTGTACTGCACGCCTGTCGGACACGGCGGCCATCTTGAATGCATTGACACATGTGATACTACTGTGTCACTGTTACGCAATGTTTATGGTAATGTAGGCTTGAGATTTGCAGCGGCGCACGCGTCGATTTGAAGAAATTCGCAAACGTTTCACACCTTTCATGGAGCGTTTTCTTTTTCCCACACTAATTTCTAGACAGCTCACTTCCCTCCAATATGGCAAGGAGAGCGATGGCTGCCACACGCGTCATACTTGTGAACAGGTGCTGCTTGTGGGGGCTGGTCTGCTTAAGTTTGCCATTTATTTATTTACTTATTAAATATAGATTCAGTCTACTTTGTAGTTTTGCCGCCGCGCCGGGGCACGCAATTGTTGTCAGTGCGATTAGAATGTAAATATTATGTAATTAATCTAAGCTTGTTTTGAAAAGAGTAATTGCCGAGTTTATTGCCGGCACTTCTCAGCAAATGCAACCTTTCGAACCGGTATTAGAGTATTAATCAGACTTTTCATAAGTGCCTGCGAAGGTCTATTAGAATAAATGATTTTGAATTTTAAAAAACAGCATTAATCATTGTAGGCGCAAAACTTATGAAAGTAAAAGGTTGTGATGGTCAAGTAAACCAAGCTATCACAGTAATATTAATGCCGCTTGCCTGACGCATGAGCGTGATAAACAAGCCAAAACCTTCAACATCTATTAAGTAAAGGACAACATCAAAGTATTTTAGGAAGACATTGATGAAATATTAGAGAATCTAGAAAACTACAATGAACTAATCTGATTACTAGATAAATGTGACGCTCTATTACTGTTTATTTAGATCTGAAATGGAGAGGGTTAGTTAAGTGCGGTGCAATGTACGATAGTATTGGCAAACAATACCACAATAGAACAGTATCCAGCAATGAGCCAAGCGTGAAAAATTGCATATGCGTTCATTGAGCTATTATTACTACGTATAGAGAAGCTATCATAAGCAAAGATTATGTCCCATTTTTTTAGAGTCACCTAAAGTTCTCTTTAGCGCTGAAACAATAATTAATCGTCTAAGCAGACAGTAGCAACACGGAGCGCTATCAGAACTCTTTTAGGATTATTTTTCTTGCAAACACCTTGATTTTCACGGCTTTTCATTTTTTTTCATCGTTCTACAACTTCTACAACAACAAGTGTGGCTGATTTTCACTTGAACGGAACATAGGTGTGATTCGTGGTGTCTTCTCTACATATACGTAGTAATAATAGCTCAATGTATGCGTTAGATTTTATTATTATGAAGATAAGCGGAACAGACACTACAATCTTACTAAACAAGGGAATTGAAATCTAAATTTACTAGTTTTATAATTAAACTTACAAAATCAAGACATGATTCAGGTTTGAAGATCACCATAATTACTAAATAAAACTTCCTATCTTCGAAACGGATCCATGAAAGCCTATTACATCTTTTAAAGCATTACCTACAAGAAATAACTGCTGAATAATGAACTAACTTGTTTTATCAAATCAACAAGTTGCCCCCTTCGGTTATTTTGGTAAGGCTTTAAGGGGCTCTAAGCTCAAATTCACAAAAATGGGTTTCTCTGAGAGTCGAGTATGACGTAACGCAATGAAATACCTAACACAAAAAAATACTGTGGACTGTAGAAGAGGGTTTTGAGAAAAATGTTAACCGAATAGAATATTAAAAAGTGCTTTGATATTCCCAATAAAAAAATCGTAAGTTACGTCTAAAAAAATCTTTCGCGTCGAAATTCTTCGTATTTTCAGCCATGAAAACTATAGATACACAATTATATTAGAATGTATAAGATACACAATTATATTAGAATGTTAACCGGACACTTATTCAATTTAATGTGTTTATTCTGTATAATCTAAAGAAAATCCGTAAATAACAGTCCATTTCATAGAGTCGAAACATTTATGATTTACCATTTTCAACCCTATTCCAGTGAAGAACGAGTGCTGTCAAAATCGTAGTCAGTCCGCGCCTTAAATTGAAATAATTTTGTTCTATACTCACATCAAATTAGTTTTCGTATATATCTGGAACAAAAACATAATAATGAAATAAAAATAAAATAACTAATGTTAATTTAAAATTTGTAAAAAAGACATGAGAAACGATAAGAATAAGGAAGTAATTATCTATGTAAAGTTGATATTGTACACGAAAAAATAGACAGGTCCCAGATTATCTCCTTGAGCGATCCTAAATTTTCATTTGATGATTCAACTGACCTAAATGTCGGAGATCTTTCAACAAAAACTTAGAATAAACTAACAAACAATTTGAAGCCGTCAAAAAAACCCAATGACATGAAATCTTGAAAACAATCAGTCGGGGATATACCTAGCTAGAATCAAATATTTGCAAATAAGCCAAAACAAACAATAATACATAAATAATAATTAACAAAGTAAATAGATCGTGAAGTTTCGTGGATTAAACACCGGAAATTCATTGTTACCTACGTTTTTTTGTCAGATGACGCCAATGGTGTAGTTGAAATCGCAATGATCTTTTGAACTAGTATCGGGGTCGTAGAATTCTTAGAGAAATAACGAAGGTCGCTAGTCCTCTTGCCATTCTGTCATATATGACAGCCAATACTAGTTAGTATGCTTATTATATTACTCATGACAGGTGCTAACCACAATCTCTTGAAACAGTGTTTTTCAATCTGTGGGTGGACCCCTAGGGGGGTCACGAAACCTTAGTCGGGGGGTCGCCGGCAGAAGGAAAAAGGCAAGGTAGACGCGCAAGCGGGCGTCCAACTTACCTGTTACTTAGTTGCAATTTCGGCTTCTTGCAGACTAATAAGTAAAGGTATCAAAATAAAGAAAATCATTATCGTAGTCTTTTAATTTATAAATTCTTAGTCTGTCTGACAAGGGGGTCGCCATAACTTTTCTACCTGTAAGGGAGTCGCGAAATCTATAAGATTGAATAACACTGTCTTAAAACATTAATATAATAACCTTGTGTTACGTCCTTCTTTGACATCCGACGTCAAAAAAGGACAAAAGACAAGGTTATAATATTATTGTTTTAAAAGATGGTGATTGGCCCCCATGTAAGATAGTGATCAAACGTAAACCTAAAGCTTTGTTTTGTACTACAAGGTAGTTAAAAAGCTTACGGCTTGCCTGATGGTAAGCAGTTACCGTAACCTTTAGACGTTTGCAACACCAGTGGCATTCACGAGTTGCTGTCCCTCTTTTCATACCCTTCTTTGTAGAGGAGATAAGGCACAAAGTGCAGTCTTTTTGGAACAACGGTAGATTCATCAAACAATACAAAAACGTTTTATAAAGTATCAGTGGTCACTCCTTACTGCAGAATTGAATCGAAGGTATTCGTTCATTAAATGGGAACGCAGCGACAAGCTGAGACATTGCAAAAGCTTTGCGCCGAATAAATATATTGCGAAGTGCAGAGAGGTGGCTTGCAATAAGTAACGTTATGATGCCTGCGATAATTGTTGGCACATTATTAGCCAATTCTAAGCTTGTAATTGCATCTTCCGTACTCTTTCTTTTAATGGTTGGTTTAACTGCGGTTTTAACACAAAAATCATTTAATACCATTCTAATATTATCAAATGTAAAAGTTTTCATGAGTTACTCAATCACATCACAACGTTACGGCTGAATTGATTTGGAGAAAGCATTGCAAATAGATCAAACTCTGGATTATTTAAGAGAGCGAAGGCCTTAAGGTAAGTAAGTGGTTAACGTAGGCCAGTGTTTTTCAATCTGTGGTTCGCGGCCCCTAGGGGGGTTGCGAAACCTTAGTCGGAGGGTCGCCGGCAGAAGGAAAAAGGCAAGGTAGACTTCGCGCAAGCGGGCGTCCGACTTACCTTTTACTTAGTTGCAAACCTCTCGCGGCTTCTTGCAGACTAATAAGTAAAGGTATCAAAACAAAGAAAACCATTATCGTAGTCTTTTAATTTATAAATTCTTTGTTTGTCTGACAATGCGGTCGCTAGAATTTTTCAACCAGTAAGGGGGTCCCGAAATCAATAAGAATGAAAAACACTGACGTAGCCTATAGACTCTTTTAAAACTTGATTTATCAAACACACATTGCCGACCCTGCAAAAATCTCACTTCTCGAAGATCTCAATGCTATACTTTCTTGAGAAAACCGCGACGGGGTAGCTCATTCCACAGCCTGAGATACTGTGGCCTGAGCGTCCGCGATAGGAAGCATCTTTGAAACCGAACAGTGCGAAACCATTTTTGGTTCCAAATTGCATGGATGGGCTCCCCGTCAATGGCGAGAGTTGCGATGGTCAATGGTATGGATGGTAGCCGTGGCCAAGTCAAACCCTGCTATATTTTCGACAGGCTTTCGTTGACCTCTATCACTGTTGTTAAAAAAACTGCGCTATGAGTTGGTACTAGGGAATGAAAACCGGTTTCTCCGAAAATCGAAAAACCGGTTATTCGGTACGGTTTTGAACAACAAGATAAACCGGTTTTACATAACACCAAAACCGGTTTTACGTTTTTTTTTGGTTTTTCTTTCAATGTTTGGAAAAACTAAAAAAGGAAGATTTTTAAACTGAGTGCAATGCAGTGAGTATTTTTGTGATGAACTGAAGTGTGTTGATGTGTAGTTTATTGAGCTGGTAAGAAAATAACTTAAAATAATGATTGTTTTTATGATAGATATAAAACATGTAAAACTTTTTTTTACAATACTTAGGTATCAAACAAGCGTACGGCCCGCCTGATGATAACCAGTTACTCTAGCCTATAGATTCTTGCAACATAACGGTTATCACTCGCACGTTACCAACCCTCAACCTTTTTGAAGCGGGGAGCTTATTCCACAGCCTGAGCATCCACGATAGGAAGCTTCTTTGAAACCGCACAGTATGAGAACATTTTGGTTCCAATGTGTGAGGATGGACTCCCCATCGGTGACTACGATGGATCAAGGGCATCAGGTCAATCAATTCTTCAGAACACTGTTGGAAAAGCGGTTGAACACACGTAAGAAGGCAGTCTCTCCTCAGACTAAGGGGCTTTAAAACACTTGTGAGCTCGGGATCATCGACAATTCTAACGGCACGTCGCTGAACTGAGTCTAAATACCCAAGCTGGTATCCAGGTGCCCACAGAAGACAGCATTACTTCATTTGGGCCAGACTTGCGACTTATATAGTTGCAGTCTTTGTCTCGATAAGAAGTACTGCTTCGCTCTATTAATCACACCGAGTTTTTTGGATATCTTGTAGATGACTTTGGAACAGAGCGTCGCTACAAATATTAACGTGAAGGATCCCAATGCTTTTCGTGATGTTGAGGGACATGTTCTAGAAATGAGGAGCCACAGCAAATGGACTTCTCTCAACGATGAATTGCATGCTTGCGTGTGATTTAGTGGGTTGGCCCTATTCTATGCCGGGAGCCACACGGAATCGCTGGAAGCTTTGAACATCATGCTCAATGACCTCAACAGAGTTTCCCAACAGGTAGGCCTCAAAATGAATATGGACAAGACAAAAATTATGTCTAATGTTCATATTCCGCCAATGCCGGTGATTGTTGGGAGCACTGTTCTCGAAGTTGTAGACAAGTATGTCTACCTAGGACAAATTGTCCAACTAGGTAGGTCCAACTTCGACAAAGAGGTCAATCGAAGAATCCAACTCGGCTGGGCAGCGTTCGGGAAGCTACGGCATATCTTCACGTCTCGAATACCTCAGAGTCTGAAGACAAAGGTCTTCAATCAGTGCGTGTTACCAGTGATGACATACGGGACAGAGACGTGGTCTTTTACTGCTGGCCGCATAAATAAGCTTAGAGTCACTCAGCGGGCTATGGAACGAGCTATGCTCGGAATTTCTCTACGTGACAGGGTCCGTAATGAGGACATTCGTAGGAGAACGAAAACGACGGACATAGCTCGTAGAGTTAGTAAGCTGAAGTGGCAATGGGCAGGCCACATCGCTCGAAGAGCCGATAACCGATGGGGAAGAAAGGTTCTCGAGTGGCGACCACGTATTGGAAAGCACCGAGCGGGACGACCTCCCACCAGGTGGAGCGACGACCTGGTCAGAGTCGCTGGGCGCCGCTGGATGCAAGCGGCCCAGAACCGTTCGAAGTGGAAATCAATGGGGGAGGCCTATGTTCAGCAGTGGAGATCCATGGGCTGATATGATGATGATGTGTGATTTAGTGGGGTTGAAATAGACTAGGTTTAGTCGACCCCAATCGGAGTCACTAGTTTGTGTACTCTCGATTTAAGACAAGTCTTTCGCGCCTTTTCTCCAATATAGAACGTGAGATATTTGCACGGTTCGTGTAATTGCCAGCATTCATTGCTATGCATATGAAATTACATGGGAGCGTCCCATGTAATTTCATCTGCATAGCAATGAATGCTGGCAATAGAGAGTATATTATTCATATGCTGGAGGAACAGTGTTGGGGATAATTTAGAGCCTTTCGGGACGCCAGCATTAATGTCATGCTATCGGAGCAACTACTATCAACGAAGGCTCTTATGTATCTGCCAGACAGCAAGCAAGCAATCAGTCATGATTGGTGTTATTTTTTACCCGTCTGCACGACAGCAAAAACTAGGTAATTTTTTGTTATCTAAGGAAAACATTCGTATAATAATAACCACGTTTTAGTGTACACGCAAGTTGCTGTGCCGCTACAATATGCCATGTATATTACGTGTGAAATTAATATTATAACTTACGAAACATAAACGAACCGTGTAGTCTATATAAACGAGTATCTGATCTACAGAGTTAAATAAACGATTATTTCCATAATTTTTTTGAAAAAGAGATGGATTTATTGTGTGAAAGATGATATTGGTAAGAAACGAGTGAATGTTGGTATAACGGATAGAAGAAGAGTACATATTGCGCCGATCCCAAATTATAGGGAACAGGACAGGCAAATGGTGATGGTGTCTTTGATGTTTCTTTTATACCCACTTCATTAACTTTAACTGACAATAATTCCTCAGTTTGCGATTTTTAAATCTTAGGCACGGTTATTATCTATAATTCGAGCTATAGAAATAAGGGGAAAAAAAAAAAACGAGCGAACAATAAAAAAAAACCGGTTTAAAACCGGTTAATCGGTTTTTTCATCTCATAACCGAAATAAAAACCGGTTTTCATTTTGCCACGGTTTTGCATTCCCTAGTTGGTACTTTATGTAACAGTCCGTCTGTAGTCAGCGATAGTCGTAATATGCAAATGAATGCTTTGGCCTTAATATTAACAGTAAAATACAGTATTTTTCAGCGAAATAATAAATCTTGTGCCGCTAATATGCATGGTCAGTGCATTTATAAATTATAATGTGCAAAATTAACATAAACAAGTATTTTTGAAGGAAAAAATAGTTAAAATAATATTTTGTGAAACAGAGCAGATTACAGTAAAGCAACTGCACTAATGTATATAAATATAAAGATTTCAAAAGAGAATGTCTTTCGGCTATTAAAATTTTGCTGCTATTATTAACAAGGAATTGAAGAGAGTAACGAGTGATAAATCAGTCAAATATAAGCTAAAGGGTAGGTGGTGACGAGGTGGACGAATGTGACAAGAATTTATAACTAACACATAGTTTGATGATGATAATATTAAAGCTCTTAGAAAGAAATTGAACAAGAAAAGGTCTGAGCTGGGTGCTGTTATCACGGAATCGAAATCGACATGCTTTACTTTAGAGGAGGTCAATATTTAACGAAAAACGAAGCAAGGGAAATAAGATCGTACATAATGTTTCAAAACTAAGAATCTAGGCAAGTACAAACATAGTTTCACCTGTAAGTAATGATGCTAAGCAAATGTCAAAGATCCCTTGCAAAACTTATAACTCAACGGAAGTCTCGAGGTCGGCCGAGTGGTTCGGAAGCTATGCACATAAAACACGTCTGAATTATACATGAGCTTGGGAAATAGCCTAGGATATGGCCGTTTTATAGCTTAGATATATATATCAGACATACCGTGACATGTTGCAATTGCAGCGACTGTTGGAAAGAATTTGTCCTCGTGAAAGAATTTGACATTTAGGATTTTCACGGGCGTGTTGGACATGGAACCGAACTATCAATGGACCTACTCTCATATGACAAAACGCCAGTTGCGATACAGACAAACCTTTTTTCCATTTATCCAGTTTGACCCTAGGACATATGAAGGCTACAGGAGTTACCACCGGTCCAGAAGACGGCAATCACCTTTCTTAACTTTCGTAAGATACAGTAGTCGTAATTACAATACCATCTATGATTACAAAGTCTTCCATAAATGTGCTTTTCTGAAGTCGAAATTACAACCCAAAATATTTATAAATTAATTTATTATAATCGTATTCAATGAACTCCAGTAATACTTGTATAACTAATTCATATAAATTTTAATTGATTGAATATTTAACGTTGTTACAAAGATCATTTATTTGTGACGCTGACTTTACTTTGTTTGATCTCAGCATCGTTGTTTTTTTTTTATATTTAGTAGTTTTCGGTAGTTAAGACTAAAAAATTGATAGAAACCATTTCCCCAAGTTCCTCTACCTCCTCTCATGAAGATAATTTGGGTCAAAATTTAGAAGTAGTTTGCACAAAGCACTTTACAACGCATATCACCGTGAAATCACTTAGAGAGAAGCGAATGTTTGCTAACTCAAGTGCAACTTGCGACCTACCACTTAGCATTTCTAGTAGAAAGTGGTATCAGTAACCGATCGGTAACAGGTTCGGCGCATATACACATAGACTATTGGCTTAGCCTTCGACCACCTAGGTAAATATACAGAATAAAAAAACCTGCTTACTGCAGATTTTTAGACTAGGATAGAGTGTTTTATCTTATTAATCTTGGTGAGTAATAAAGTGATGCAGACAAAACCGAAAAAGGACTTGGCTCCTAATTGCAACTGTCAGAACACAGATGAGTACAGTATTACCCACGGAACAAAAAGTAAGGTACCTATTACCCAACTGATATGGCGCGTCGTGAATCTTCGTTCGCACAGAAAAGAAAGTATGACCCCGAACATTAAAGAAAGAATGCTTAAAACTTGCAACCAACCTTAGATCACTACTATAAGGTTTATAATACACTGCAGCTGTTAGTTCCGTCTCACTCGCAAATCACGCCTCTCCGCACGGCGCGCGCTAACATGGCGGCAGCTGCCGACCAATAGCGGTTTCTCGCGCTTTGAATATGTACAAAAAGTATCTTCTGCGCAGGTACATCGGTAAGCCATATCAGTTGGGCACTACTGTACTAGGCTCCAATGTCTTTGAGCCCCTTGACTTTCCACATTAGTTATTTCATCGAGTATGCTGGCCAATATATATTTTGTTTTAAATGGAACTGACTAGCAGTAATGTTCTCTTAAGAGGCCGTATGCTAAATTTTGCCGATTTCGCTGATTTACGTGATTTTACAGACGTGATTTAACGGTTAAAATACTGTATTTCTATGAGTTTTAATACATAACATGAAAGATCATTTCAATTATTATCTAATAAACGAGCTACTTTTTTAATTTTGATTAATCGACCTCAAACAGGCGGCTGTTTTTGAATTTTTGCTATAAGGAGGTTTAGAATATCACATATTTACGAATAGTTTTGTCGTCTAAACGGTATGAAAAAAATACAGTCTATTGTTATGAAAGTCTTCTATAAAATAAACGGAGCACTTTTTACCACTTCAATATAATAATTTTGAGTAAAAAAATATTTAACTTAGTAAATTTTTAGAGAAAATGGGCGAAGAATTGCTTTTGATTTCGGCTACTTAGAACTCTCGTTCATTAAAATTATAACAACATAAATAAATTTCAGTTAATAAACAATCCACTTCCTGAAAAAATAATTGAAAATGTTCAATAGTTTGGCAATAAAAAATCTTTTAAAACAACCTAAATTTCGCAATAAATAAAATGAAAAAAATGAAAAGGTAGCTCATTCATTAGATCATAATTAAAATGATATTTTAGGTTGTGAATTAAAACTTGTAGAAATACTGCATTTTAACTGTAAAATCACGATTGTTAAATCACGTAAATCAGCGAAATCGGCAAAATTTGCCATACGGCCTCTTAAACATATTTGTAAGCTTTAGTTGTTCGTACATACATTTTGCAGAATAATGCGGTAGTCTTGGACCTCATTCGATATAAATCCCGAATACTTTAATTTTTTTCGCTTTAATATTAACCATTCACTTAATTGCTACAATTTCACGTGACATTTTCGAGAACTCTTTCATCTTAAACAATTTTGTAGACACCAAAGATTAATGGAAAGTAAATGACTACAAATATGGTATATGACCTTTTAAGAAATTAATTACACTAGCATGTCTTCACTGATATTGTAACTTACAATAAAACAAAGCAATATATTGTGTGTAAAGAATGACCCAGGATATTTATTGAATAATTAATGGTTAAGAGAATAATATCTACTACAGAGAATAATAAATTTAAAGAGAAAAGAAAAAGAATTACTGTCATGGCGGCAATGCTACAAAAAGGCTCATACAAGCAGATCCGGAAAGGGGAAGGAAGATGATAACACCCTTTAAAGTACTTTAAAATAAACAAAACCTTATCTTCTTAATATTTAGGTTAGTTTCGATTAGCACAACTATTCTTGATACTTGAGCATGACTGAAGTTGGGACTCTCCAAAATGATACAAAGGATTTGGGCACGTAATGCAAAACACGGTAAGTATATAACACGCAATACTATCTAAACGACTCACAACAACTAGGTCGTGACATTTAACGTTGTGATCCCTAGGAATGGGCGCCATTTGATAAGCCGAACTACTGTTTATAAACAACGCATAAATATACAAAAAAAAATTATAAATGAGATGGTAGGTTGAGGACATAATTTAAGAATTATCACCGCTAAGGGCTGGTGAATAACAGCTGGGCTTGAGAATCTGAGGGTTTACTCCGACAAGGATAAATCAAATTCAATCGTTTATTTCAAATAGACCTTCGCAGTTATGAATTGTCTGACTCTAATACCGGTTCGGAAGGTTGCATTTGCTGAGGAGAGCCGGCAATAGACAGAATAGCACGCAAAATTAACGAAACGTGTTTCTTAGGAGAAGATCTATTTCTTTTTTAGATTAACCGCCCATTATCATCAGTTCAGTTGTAATGTGCTCAACCACTTTTCTGAGAAATTAAGACCAATAAAAAAAATATTCAATAAAACCAATTTTAAGATGATCATGTCGTGTTAAGCGTTCATAAAAACTGTTAATTAAAGTTCAAACAAGCATGGAAAATTTAAGAAAAGATATTCCTGCTTGCGTGACATTAAAAACAACCTTTAAGAAAAGAATCTCAGGTAGGAAGATAAACTTTCAATTATCACCTGTATGTCAAATCAAGATTCAATAACTGCAATATCAAATTAAAGCGGCACCAAAGACCTTTGTGCTATTGTAGGATGGGAAGCAATAAATCAATGGCGGACTACCGTTGAGACTCAATAAAACACAACCATAAATATTTAACGGAACTATTTGGTTAGTCACACAACATTAACTATAATAATAAAGAAATCGCAGTAAGGAACCTTAGACTTGGCACGACTTTGTCTAGATTTCATAACTTTTTAGAGATAAACAAGCAGCTCCATCGAGACTTGGCTAGTTTTTTACAGAATGTTTTTGATGGGATTTCACTTCTTTTTGTAGAAAATGAAGCGGCCCACCAAGTTGAATATTTTTTGTAAAGGCGGTATGTCGATCTCTAATAGTTTGGTTGGGCTCTTGTGTTTTCTAATCAGGGTCACCAGGTACTCCAGATCTTCGATTATCCTAGTTTTTATAGTTTTCCCTTTATGTGGTCATTAAACCCTAACTCTGTACCAAATTTCAGCTCTCTGAGTTTATGGGAAGTACTAGTTCTATTTTGATGATCATGAGTGAGTGAGTGAGTGAGTGTCATAAATGTGAAACTTTGCTTTCGCTTAACTTCGGAACTAAATGACCTACAGACTTGAAATTTTGGATTTTAAGTATGTGATTATAGCTTACTGGATGACGAAAATTTCTGCGTTCGGGTCTTATCCAGAGGTTCTCAAATAGGGGCCTGAAAATGCGGCGAAATGGTTCCAGTAAAGGATGGTACGGCAGTGTTTGCTTCGCGCTCGACTCGGCGGGGGCACTGCCGTGCCCCCCGATACGGCCCGCCTGATAAGCGGTTACGCTTGCAACTCTTTTAACCCCATGCTGATTCGGAAATCCACGGCGGAGAGCTCATTCCACAACCAGTGCGTCTCCGCTTACGCTATTGCTTTTTACGTTAAAGTCCACGTAGTTCTGAGGCCAAGATTAAATGGACTTTATGGGATGGACATCTTGATCCTATCAAAATATCATAATTGAATTGAGACAGAGACCAAGCAGACAGAGAAATCGATGACTCCACTAACTCAATGAAGCTAAAATGTCGTCTACGTAGTAAAATCAAAAGAAAATGTGATAGATCCAAAAGCACCAATCACAACTTTAAACTCTAGCATCCATGGACTAGTAAAACCATGCTTTATTTTATTTAACACAGACGCCGGTAACAAGTATGTCTTCATTGGAACGTTTTCAACTATATTTTATCACAATATCGGCTCCAAAATCAATTTTCACAACAGGATATGCATTTATCTATATCGATAGATATAAGTATATAACTCAAGAATAGTTCTCAATTCGATTGTATTTTTTTTATGTTTGTTACCGCATAACTCCGTCATTTATTAACCGATTTTGATTTGAAAGGGTACACTTTCCGTTTGGTCCGATTGTCATCAGATCAGGATTTGATTACTTCTTAGTATACTTTGAAGTCGGTTTAAGGTTTTTGTAAAACAGTCCAATTATTCCCAAACAAATCCCTATTTTAATTTTTGTCTCGTCTTATAACTGGCTGTTTTTCTTGTAGATACAATTTCTTTGGTCACGCCACTGGCTATTTTCCATTATCTACTAAGAAAGTTCTTCAAGAGTACAGTCAATCAGGATCTTCATTCATTACATATTATATAGGAAAAATGCCACGTTCGGTTGTCATATTATTTAATTAACAATACCTAACCTACTATATGTAAGGTGATCAAACTTCAGCAACATAAAGAATCGTCGCTAATAAAAAAAGGGACGCGAGCAAACCGTAACCACAAAGGGTACGGGTCGGTAAGTACACAGTTGGAAAGGTAAATAGCAAAACGTCACCGTCTGTTTGAGCGCCGGGTGTCGGACCGGGCGATGAGGTGGGCCGACTGCATAGGTTGTTGCCACTGGAGACTTTAAGAGCACTCAATTTGCCATACATTTCATATAAAACCTCTGTACTTATTATGGCGTTGTTAAAAATTTTTCGTTAGTTGTTTTGAATAAATTAGTATCTTGTGCTCTATATCTAGCCGTGTATCTAGGCAAAATAAAAAAAAAGTGTGAAACAAATTCAGTAAAAGCCTCCGAAAAACAGCGTTTTTGCTCAAATTTTACCTGAACTTTGGCCATATCTAATGTATCTATAAATTTTAAAAGTAAAGAAAATATTTAGAAACCAGGCTTGCAAATGTATTGGAGATTCTAAATAACTAACATTTTTTCACAAACTTGTAAGATTTTTTCACAAGAAGTATACGCCTGGAACAAGTTTTATGATATGCGAAATCATGAATCACGACCTAGCGAAACGGCCGCGAATGATCAGCGGAATTTACCGACTGATAACCGATGGCTCTGATGCTGTCTCTCTTTTTTCGCAGTCAAACATTACGTTGGATGAAACAACAAGCTTTTAGACTATGCGTTGAAGTTGCGCCGGCCTTAATGTTTTTACTAGAAATTAAGCTGGGTCAGCATTTTAAGTCGCTATCCATGGTGGCTTACTAAGAATAATAATTTGGGGGAGGAAGAAAAGAAATACAAATTTAGTGACACGTTTGATTATGAAAAAGATGACGATAAAAAAGTGAAGCAGCAATTTCGAGGACGATCTGAAACCTTTCGAGAACTTGCACGATACCAAAAATCCTATGCCGTGATCACAGACCCCAAGCACCAAGCCTATTCTTTTACATGTCGGAAGACTAACAGGCACTCAGATGGTTTACCTGGCGATAGGTTGCCTAACGACATTAGCAATACCAAAGATTTCAATTGCTCATATGTTGCTAACTTTTACCAAGACGGCCACTCACGGACCACATTTCTCCATCAAACCACAACAAGACGCAAGGACGCTTTTCGTTCCTTATGCGAACAGCAAAGGAGTGAAACTCTCTTTCAGGGTCTGTGGTTCCCGACACTTTTAACCTAGATGTATTCAAGGCTTGAGTGAATAGGCATTATCTGGATAAGCATGCTACATCTTTGACCTCGTTATAACTCCTCCTGGGGTCAGTCGAAGGCGAAACGCAAGACAAACACACTGGTAAGTGATTGGCGACAGATATTTATCTTGGAGGATGGTAGTCAGGCAGGTACTACAAAGCACCCTACCTCTTCAAACCAATCATCAAGTGACGCATCATGTGATTTCTAAAACACAGCACTTAACTAGAATGGAACACGAACATCCGGAACCGTTCGTCTGTGACTCTTGATGGTAAGTAACTACTATGTGAAGAGGAAGACCACGCCCCGTATAATGATAGTCAATAATACACGTCTTTAAAGAAACACTATGAAATATAATTGGACAATTCAAGACACCTTTGGAAAGACTATGCGTGTTGCTTTGATTGTCCCTGATGCGGACAATGTTTTTATATTCATTCAACTAGCTTCTGCCCGCTTTCCCGGGTTAAAAAGGGTATCTAGCTATGAAGAATGTTCCAGTTCCAGGATATTATAATTATAATTAGTTATGTACAAAGAAAAACTAAAACCGTTCTAGACATTTCGGCGTGACTGAGACAACAAACATCCCCATTTACCATACACATTTGCCTTGTGCCGGAGGATTCCCGGCCAACCGTCTGAATTATTAACAGCTCAAAACTCACGACTTTAGCATCTCTTGGCTTTCAAATAAGAGTTTATTTGGACTGAGCCATTCTGATCTCACTCATAGCCACACACAGCTAAAGGCTTAACTCTTTAAAGATTCACGCAATTTCGTGGAATTTTTAAACTCTTGTCGTAACTACGGTGCACACTTTATGCGGTGCAATTGAGTCAGTCAGTTCGCCTAAAGACTCCACCAGAAGTGCTCCTTCAGTGTAATTATTTAGCATTATATTATAACCGGGGTTAACGATCTTTTACTTTGTGCAGTTCTCGCCCTGTTCAAAATTGATCCTTCGAGCCGGACTTGGGTTTGTCCCAATTTAAAAAAATCACAATCATATATGTTGATATGGACAATACAGTGAATACCAGAGACAACAGAACAAAATTATGTGAAACGAATGAATTATCGTGTAATGGTTGTAGCATTAAATTTGATGGCATCACGCAATGCCATAACTGCTTGTCTCCCATAACTATAGCCGCTTTGAATGACCTACCAATGGATTAAGATATACGTGTATATTAATCTAAATTACAATAATGATGATGAGAACCTAGGTAGTCAATTAATGGCTGTTCTTAATCTACTGCTAATTTTATACCTATTAAAAAGGCACGTGTTTGAAATTGTGTGGCAATTTAAACATTAATGGCTACATATTAATTAGATCACTGGAGTAACCCACAGAGTAACCAACAAACCGTCTATGACCTTGACCTGTGGTTAATAAAAAAAGGTACAAAAACACAGATTCAGTGACTAGGTGGGTTACTGACTGAGCTTAACTATCAGTAGATAAGGATCACTACCGGTTGAAGATTGCTGACAAATTCAAAAAAAATCAAAATCATTTATTCAAATAGACCTTCGCAGGCACTTATGAAAAGTCTGACTCTAATACTCTAATACCGGTTCGGAAGGTTGCATTTGCTGAGAAGAGCCGGCAATAAACTCAGCAATTAATCTTTTCAAAACAAGCTTAGATTCATTACTTAATATTTACATTCTAATCGCACTGACAACAATTGCGTGCCAAAAATAGCATTATATCATAATTTATGTTGGAATCTGTTACAGATACGTGAAAATGACCATAAAGGTAAGGTAAGATATAGCTTAAACATAGTGCGAGCCTAAAGCGGTTGCCGTAGACAGACAGTGAACTCAACTCTACGGGGCGGTTGCTATGTCGGTGGACGTGACGAAATACCAAATCTATATATAGTAAATAGCTCATACCGCGCCGTAGTAGCACTTAGGGTCTAGCTAGACTCTACGACAGACGGACTGCATTTCAACTGCACTCCAACCGCAAACTTGCAGTTAGTATGACTGCAATTTAACTGCAATCAGGCAGTTGAAATGCAGTCCCTCTGTCTAAAGCCTTAGGCTCGGATTTCTATATCTTTTGCAGGTAGGTATATAATGTTTTTCTATTGAGACATTATTCATTCACTGTACTGCCAATACCGTTTCAATGAGTGACATCTGTTATTCCACAAAGATCTGTAGAACAATACAATGGAGACTTTTTGGCGGGAACTTGCAGAGTGACATAGCGTTTTCATTTTTAATTTCATAAATTCATGTTTTTTGAGTTTTATTGCATATTATCGGTGGTATTTTATCCAATAAAGATCAATCCATGTGCACCAGTGAAGTGACATGAAATGAATCATGTGTATCGTGACTTTTCAAGTTGTCTCAAGCAGTCCGTGAAAAGTTTTAGTACAACCACCATTGTACTAAAACATGACTTTTATGGACAGTGACTGACTGACTATGTGAACGTTATTTATTGTGACTAGAACTTATAGTATAACTGGAAAATGGCAAAATACACAAGCCGTGTGACGCCAACAAATTAAGAAAAAAAAAAGAACAATGCAATGTCGCAATTTTCTTCTCCAATCTAATGTTTATACAGCATTCGACAATTTTGTGAAATCCAACAATATATAACTAAAACGAGTTCACCAAAAACTTTCAGGTTGAAGTGACTCCGGCTTAGGTAGTTGTAAGTAGCGGTTAAATATTTGCACGTTTTCCAATGGCGGCGTTAAACTAGCTGTTTAACTGACCGCGGAGCCGTGCCGCCGCTGGCGGAGGCACCCGGTGGAGGGATCAATTAGGGTCAATTCATAATAGACCACAGTAATGTATCACTACTTTTACAGACAATGAAATAAGTCAGACTGGGATTATCAATAGTTAGATTCCAACGGTGCCTGGATTTACGAACGCACAAGCAAAACATTCCTTATGCGAACCGCAAAGGAGTGGAGCTCTCTTCCGGGGTCTGTGTTTCCCGACACCTATTTTTTTTTTTTTTTTTTTTTTTATACCACTAAGTTGGCAAACAAGCATACGGCCCGCCTGATGGTAAGCAGTTACCGTAGCCTATGGACGCTTGCAACACCAGGGGCATCACTTGCGCGTTGCCGACCCTGAAGAAATCTCTTCACGCCCTTTTTGAAGAACCCTATGCTGTACTCCATTGGGAAAACCACGGCGGGGAGCTCATTCCACAATCTGACCGTCCGCGGAAGAAAGCTCCTTTGAGCCCGCACAGTTCGAAACAATTCTGGTTTCAATATGTGAGGATGGACTCCCCGTCGATGGCGAGAGTTGCGATGGTAGAAGGTAGCAGTGGGCAACAAGTCGAATAATTCTTTAGAACACTCTCCGTTGTACAAGCGGTAGAACACACATAAGGAGGCAAAGTCTCTCCTCAGACTAAGGGGCTCTAAACCGCTTGTGAGCTCGGGATCGTCAACAATTCTGATGGCACGTCGCTGAACCGAGTCTAAAGGCCCAAGCTGGTATCCAGGTGCTCCCGCCCATAGGTGACAGCAGTACTCCATATGAGGCCGGAATTGTGACTTATAAAGTTGTAGCCTTTGCCCCGATGTGAAGTACTGCCTCGCTCTGTTGAGCACTCCGAGCTTTTTGGATGCCAGCTTAACCTTGTCTTCCAAGTGACTTCGGAACAAAACGTCACTAGAAATGTCGACGCCAAGGATCCCGATGCTTTGACTGATGTTCAAGGAGGTGTTCTGGAATTGTGGAGCCACAGACCATGGGGTTTTCTTAGCGGTGAACGCGCAGGCTTGAGTCTTGGTGGGGTTGAAATGGACTAGGTTTAGTCGACCCCAATCGGAGACACTAGTTAATGTACTCTCGATTTCAGACATCAGCCGTTCGCGGCTTTCCTCCACCTCGGAACGAGGGATATTTGCACGGCCCGTGTAATAAGCGTCCCCTGTGCTGTCGTCCGCATAGCAATGAATGCCGTCAATAGACAGCATATCATTGATATGCAGTAGGAACAGTGTTGGGGACAACACAGAGCCTTGCGGGACGCCAGCATTTATGTCCATGCTATCGGAGCAGCTACCATCGACGACGGCTCTTATGCATCTGCTGGACAGAAAGCTGGCGATCCACTTGCATAATCCCTCGGGAAGCCCATATGCTGGTAACTTCGTGAGAAGACCCCTGTGCCAGACCCGATCGAACGCCTTCGCCACATCTAGGCTCACTGCCAAAGCCTCACCTTGGCTTTCGATGGCGAGTGACCAACGGTGCGTGAGATACACAAGGAGGTCACCAGCTGAGCGACTGTGGCGGAAGCCATATTGTCGGTCGCTCAACAACTCGTGATCCTCCAGGTATCTCAGAAGCTGCGTGTTGATCACACGCTCCATGACTTTTGAGAGAAGGGAGGTGATGGCGATAGGCCTGTAATTCGTCGGGTCTGATCTGTCGCCCTTTTTGGGCACTGGGTGCACGTGGGCAGTCTTCCACGAAGACGGGACTTCTTTTTTGGTGTAGGAAAGTGCGAAAAGACGCGTCAATACTGGACACAATTCAGGAGCACACCGCTTCAGAACCACTGCCGGTATGCCGTCTGGCCCACTCGACTTATGGATGTCCAGAGAAAGCAGTTCCCGCCGGACCTCCCGTTGGGTAATGCTTATCTCCGGCATGGAGCTAGCACACTGCGCGATGGTAGGCGGTGTGGCGCCCCCGTCATCCAAAGTCGAGTTCGAGGCAAAGAGAGAGCCCAAAAGGTCAGCTTTCTCCTTTGCACTATGGGCCAAGTTTCCGTCCGGCTTACGGAGTGGTGGCAAGGACGACTGGCAAAAGTTTCCTTCAGCAGCTTTGGCAAGAGACCAGAAAGCGCGACTTCCAGATGGAAGGCTAGTCAGCCTCTCACCAAACCTACCGACGAAATCAAAATTAGCCCTAGCAGTCATTCGCTTACTGAACCTCGAGGCAGCGTTAAATTTGCGTTTCGCATCAGAGATGTTGGGGTCCTGATTAGTTCGGGCCGTGGTCCAAGCCTCATACAAAGTCTGCTTATTTTGTCTAGCATCTTTGCAGGGCCGGTTAAACCACGGTCGTTTCTTCACACCTAGGTGTCTTCATGGCCAGAGTGAACAGGCATTTTCTGGGTAAGCGTGTCGTTTGGGATCAGTCGGACGGAGCCCATCACACATATAGATAAAGATCTAAATATAATGTAGGTCTGAACCTGAAATAAAATACGCTCAAAGGCCTTCGAGAGAGACCTTTGAGAGATGAGATTTTATAGAAAGCCAATCCATTAGGAGCAAAGGAGCAAATGAGACTCGAAATATATTTTTATATACTTTTAGGTTTTGCATGCCGAACTATGAGTGATAATATAGCCGACGGCCATTTTTGGCTAGATTATCACATAGCATTATATGTAGCCAATCGAAAGTAATTTATTTATACGATGAAGTCCGTAAACAAGCATACGGCCCGCCTGATAGTAAGCTATCATCGCTAAGCTTGCAACACACGAGGCATCACTCACGCATTACCGACCCTTCCATCCTCCCCAATGAGCTCTGCTGACCTTACGAGAATACTCACGCGCAGGAACACAACAAAGTTATTTGGCTGCGTCGAGGCAGTCGACCTGCGCTTTGAACGAATAATCGCTAAACCTCTCTTGCAAACCTTCAAGTCTAAAAAAGGTCGAATTAAAAAACCAACAGCTTCTTCGAAAACGATAGAGTCATCAATAAAACTATCCAATACTCGAAACCAGGTGAATAAACAGATTAAAAGATCAGTTTTTAATCACATCTAAAAATACTCACTTACGAATGGGCTGATAGCTTATAAGTATGAGTCATGAAGAACGGGAAACCACACTTGTTTGTACAGGTGGTTCTGGTCGAAGACTTCGAGTACAAGATTACGCAGAAGGTTTGCTCCAGCGATTGGCATTACGTTGCACGCACACATACACACTACGGTCGTCAAGGTCACCTCAACTCGGCAAAATTGAAAAGGTTTTTGAGGTTCAAGGACGCAATTGCACCTTTAGTATCGCAGAGGACAATGATGCTGGTTATGTAGTTAAGAAACTAAACTAATTTGGTCTCACTATAGAGATAGTTCTTACAATTACAAACACTAAAATTTTGAAAAAGGATAGAATTTATTTAAAGTTGTCAAACAAACCTCACGGCAACAAGATTCACGTCAAAAATAAGCAATTGGACTAAATAATTTGACAGGACTACATTTTTTAATATCATTTTATGTAATGAGAAAGAGATATAGCGAGACCCAGGCAACATCCCTATTCTATTGATTACATCAACAGAATAGGGATGTTGATGATGTAAAAATATAATAATTCTAATTAGTCCGTCAGTTAGATTATCAAAAAATATTGGACACGTATTTTTTTGCTTTACCAAATCATTAACAATTGACGAAGATAAAGCGCGACTAAGTTCAGGAGTGGGGGCTCGTGACGTCACTTGTTACTAAAAAGTGTACCACACCTTGACGTCACGCGGAACTTCAACACACGATATCTTCGTATTTTTTTATTTATTTGACTAAATAAAATAAATTGTAAGCGTACCTAACCACATATGTGTGCACAGGTTTTACTATGGAACGGGCCTTCTATAATCATTTTATTTTGTGCTCCAAGTATCCTTCAAGTTAGTCATCGGACATCGCGTGATGCCGGCCGGGTAAAAAGACCAAAACAACGCGCTTACGGAAGGTCAATCAAGTATCAACTCACGAGACTTTCCAGGTTTATAGGTAATTAACTTAACATATGATATCATTCATTTCATTCTAGGTATTGTTTATGTTATTGATAAAAGACAAAGAGATTCCATGAGGGATGTTTACGTGTTTCTTATCATTCCTGACATTCCAAATTGGGCTCCTAATTTTATGTTATATGTTGATTATTACTTCCACTCTTGCCGATTTGTTGACATTTAGAGAATTCAGAATAAAAGATCCCACCAAAAACATTTTCATGTAAAATGTTGTCAAGACAAGACCATATGACTCGCACTGTCAAAAAGTTATCAGATCTCATGTAGAGCCAAGCTTATAACTTTACACGCTCTAACTCTACAAGCCCTAACTTCACAAACTCTACACCTTAGTCAAAATATGTGGCCTGGCCGTTTCGCTACCGTCACATGGGTGTAAGGTGAAAAATGTATTCACTGTTAATTACTTTTCTGTAGTAGGTACATTCTTGTAGTTGTAGAACTGATTGGAGAAGTTTATCTGATTCCACCTAGCGCAGTCTTCCTACAACAACTCTGTGCTGTACATACTAAACAACTAAATATCTAGTCCCAAAAAATCACAGGCAAATTACAACTCAAGGCTATTTTATTGAACAAGTGTAGAACCGATGTGACTAACATGAAACAATGAACAGCACTGTCAATTGAAAATGATTCATGTGTTACTCAAAATAGAGTTAAAATTGAATGTGCAGACGGTACAAAAGGAACACTGATTGAACACAAAGGCAACTAACGCGAAGATGAATTGAAGCTAATCTGTTGATGCAGTGAAAGAATTACCTTAAATTGGATCTTTATCTGAATTCATTTGACTCCTTAAAAAGTTGTACATTTTTTTTTTTTTTATACTACTTAGTCGGTAAACAAGCATACGGCCCACCTGATGGTAAGCGGTCACCGTAGCCATATGGACGCTTGCAACACACGAAGCATCGCTCACGCGTTACCGACCTTTCCCCCCTCCCCTATGAGCTCTGGCGACCTTACTGACGCGCAGGAACACAACTTTACACCACATAAAGTTATTTGGCTGCGGTATTCTGTAAGGTGGAGGTACTTCCCCAGTCGAGCTGCTCTTTGAGCGAATAAACGCTATGCTCTACCTCTCTAAAAAACTCATTTCATCTCACATTCATCTCATTTTCTATTTTAGCTAGATTAAGATTTTTTTAATGTAACAACTACTGGTCCTAATTAAATAAATAGTCTTTCTGAACGTGAAGCCACTCGAGCGAGTATGCTCGGCCTACTTGTGAATACAAGCCTCAGGCCCACTAGTAAACCATACTATGCCGATCGGTTGTCATTCCACATTCAGACATCGACAGTGACAATAAGACTCAGTGTCGCTTGTGCCACTACTGATTTTCCTCACACATACGTATGACATTTTATGCTTCACTTTAGTAAAAGGCGACTCGCTCCGTTTTATTACGTCTATGGGTAATATTAGGTAACCATATAAAATTACATTTTATTTTTATTTTTTAGATTATATCAAATCAATATATTAAAGGCAGATAAAATGTGTTACGGATAGTAACAAACACCTATTTGCTGAAGGACAATTAAAATTCAAACGTAATTAGATAAGAATGTAATTAATCTGGGATTTAGGGGGTATAGATAAATATAATAATGATATTGAATAATTATTATCAAAGAATATTTAATAATCAGTTTAATCTTTGACTGTTTGACGATCCGCGCGGGCGAGGAAAACAATAGACAACACAGACTACGTAGGACATATTCTCGCTAACAAAAAACTGTGTCTATGGAGTCGGCCACCTCTCACGCACACCTTAGTTGGCTATTCCGCGGGAAATTAGACTCTGTCGCCATTTACACAGAGTCGATTACTCGCGCTCAACTAATGTGTGAATGTGTGCGTGCCGGCTTGTACGTACAGCGTGGTGGCCGACTCGAGTGACACAGTTTTTTGTTAGCGAGAATATATCCGACTTTTTTTAATATCTGTGATAGACAATTGTAATTTTTTAACCACATATAAGGATAAGGCGTCTGCGGACGACACGACCGATCGGCCGATCGTCCCTACATATTGGGTGCCAAATCATGTCGTCCGCAGAAGCTTTTAAATTCTTTCTAGGTACTTCTCTTACTTAACTACTTACAAGACATAATATTTCATAGATGATGCATAAAGCAGATTGGTGGTAATTCAAAGTTTAAACTGCAAAATAACGTGAGAAAATTTCGTCTTTCGAGAATTCTTCAAGACAGCTAAAAAGTTAGAATTTCAGTTATTTATAAGAAAAAATAATATGGTAATAAGATGCTTATAAGTATCCTCGTAAGATGACTGGAATTAATTCGTTACTCAATTATTATTATTTATTAGATTAAGACGGGAGTAGGGCTGCGATTATGCCATACAAATGTATTCCCCTGTTTTCTTCCTGAATAATGCCTCTAGAGTCATCATTTTTTTTTCATATAATCAAGTTCTGCTTTGGACACGTCCCAGTTACTTCCTTTTTTTCAGCAACTAATTATTAACAAAATTATGGCCCTCCAAAAATTACAATAAATGCCCTATTTTTCCGCCGTGATTAAAAGGACTACCAGACTAATTCGAAAAGATTTTAACATAAAAGTAAGTAATAGGGACCTAGATAATCCCTTACTTAAAATTTTAATGTAAAAAATAATTGAATCGGCTCAGTTTTCGAGGAGGATAATGGGGAAAACGAAACATCGATTTCGTAATTTTTCAAATTCGTCGGAGCTAAGAACCCCTCTTAAGGTTGTATTAATGAGATTAGTATGTGGAATGTCAAAGTCATTGAGGGAGGCCTATGTTCAGCCACGGACATCTTTAGGCTGATATGATGATGATGAGATTAGATTGTATGCTTAAATAAAATAAAAGATATCTCTCAGGATGCAGGTAAAATCATAAGGCGGAAGCTAGCTAGCAGCATGTGAAGTACTCATTTATTAATCCAAAATATGTGTGTATGTTACTTTCCACTCAACTCTGTAACAGCTGTTTGGTATGTAGGTACATACATGGAATAACATATGCAGTATTTTTATAATGAAAAAAAAAAGAAAACATTCCAAAATGCATGCAAGTATCACTGTTATACCCCACTTTTGAATACCCTGCCTTATCAATAAACAAAAAAGAAACAGTTTTAACAAAGAACAGCAGATTCATCCATTCCTTTGTTTACATTATGTAGTATAATATAGCACAGCTGTTGATATCGGTATTTCAATGAAAGGTACCTAGTATTGGTCACATTTTAGAGATAAGCATGCCATGAACCACATTTTGTTATATATTATTTTATTATTAACCCATTTCAAGTGGTGTAACATATAAATACCCTAGGATATCTATCCAACATCTATCAAATACTAAAGCTCTATATACATACTCTCTAAATATAGTTTTTTTTTTTTTTATTGAAACAACTAGTTCTTCTTTCAAATAAAATAATTGGACTGTTTTACAAAAAACTTAAACCGACTTTAGAGTACACTAAGAAGTAATCAAATCCTGATCTGATGACAATGGGACCAAACGGGAAGCGTAACCTTTCAAATAAAAAAAGAATTTTCCAAATTGGTTAATAAATGACGGAGTTATGAGGTGACAAACATAAAAAAAAAAAAAAAAAAAAAACAAAAATACATTCGAATTGAGAACCTCCTCCTTTTTTTTAAGTCGGTTAATAAAATAAAAAATTACTTGTCCTGCCTGACTGACTGATTCATCAATACAGAACTCAAACCACTAGGGAATTTTGTACACAGGTACCTTTTAAAATGTAGGCATCCACTAAGAAAGGTTTTTTGAAAACTCTAAGGGTAAAAAGGGGGAATTTCGTTTGTATTAAAAATCTTATTCCTTGGGTTTATAAACTTGATTCTTAGCATGATTACTTACCTAAATAAATAATACAGATTCTCACTATTAGTTGTTTTAAATCACCCCTACAAGGGGGTTTAGGGAGTGTTAAAGTTTGTATGAAAGAATCCTACCGCGCGATATGTTTACCTTATATCTTGGTTTTATTATTTTGAATAGAAATTATTTAAACGTGTTTTTGGGTTTCTTGAAAATCGATCCTTACGCGGTACAAACAAGGTACAAAGGATTTTTTATGCAGCCGAATGCATTTAAAAATAATAGCAATAAATTATGAATGAAAACGACCTCAATCGTTCTCAAATTCCCAACTAAAAATACCTGTTAGAAAAAAAATGTCCCAAGAGAAAAACAATAACACAAACAAATATAATTACACAACGCGTAAAACAATTCATTGGTGTACGTGCAATGATTATACTTTTTATTACTTAGGAAATAATTACGTACTTACAGTAAAAGATCGGGAACAATGTTTTACAGTTCTTCACGCTTACACTTCAACAAAGTCTTTTTAGACGGGATTTGTTAAAACGCAGTAAAATATGTACAGCAGGCCACACACAGGATCACAAAATCTATTTAATAAATTTATTATTTTACAATAATAAACAACAGATGATCGCTACGAGCAAAATTCAGTTTGACAAGTCAAAAATTGACAACAAAAGTGCACGAACGAGCGAATGATTGCACATTTGCGCATAAACAACTTATCAAATACGCATGCGCGCTCCGCGACGAATCAGAAAATCGGATTCGCTCCATCAGGCTTCGTCAACCAATCACAACTCACTAATTATATTTCTGTATTCAATGTTGCTAATTTATAAAAAAACATATATTTTTTTTTTTTTATTCATGGCAATCTATTCTTCTTCTTAGTTTTAAAAAGGAGGACTTTTTGGCGGGAACTTGCAGAGTGACGTAGCATTTTCATTTTTATTTTCGTAAATTCGTGTATTTTGAGTTTTATTGCATATTTATTCAATAAATTAGTTTTATTTTGGTGGTATTTTATTCAATAAAGATCAATATATGTGCACCAGTGAAGTGAAATGAAATGAATATGTTTATCGTGACTTTACAAGTTGTCTCAAAAAGTCCGTGAAAAGTTTTAGTACAATGGTGCCGATTCTGTTGTAAATCGCACTAAACTAATTTTAGTCACATCTCATCTCTTTCTTACAAACATTATTGAAAAAGGATAGAACATATTTTAAGTTGTCAAATTAATCTTTGCCGTCGTATTTTGCGTGTATTTAGGCGTAACCGCGATAGATGGCGACTAAATTTATATTGAAAACAAGCATTGGACTAATTTGACAGGACTAAATTTCTTACATCCTTTTCTTATGTTCTTTGTTAGAAAGAGACATAGTGAGATTAAAATTAGTTTAGTTGTGAACAACAGAATCAGGGCCATTGACCACCATTTTACTAAAACATGACTGGACGGTGACTGAACATGCAGACTAGGTATGTGAAAGTGAATGTGCGGACTATTATTATAGTGATATTAGATAAATAAAATGTATGCGACTGAAGGACTTAGTATCCATGGTCAAGAACAAATTTACAAAAAAAATAAAAAAAAATACTTAGTTATAAAGCCGGCTACTCACACACTTGCCGCAGGGGCAATCTCGGAAATTGCCTCCCCTTTGAGCAGCGGTTAAAAATAACAATTATAATGGGTCGTGTATAGTTCTCAGCACTTACAAACCTAAAACTTTTATGGAGCGACGTCTCCGACCTGCTCTTGTTTTACAATTTTATACATTCTAATCGCAAGGCGCAGGCTCTCAGAGCGACGGCACGAGGAGAAAAGGAGACAGCTACCGCGTTACACAATTGATTTCTATTGTTATAAAAACCCGATCAAGAAAAAAGAAAAGAAGGAAAAAAGTTTTATTCAACAACACACAACATTATCAGGCTATGTGATACTCAAAGTAGGTATTGTTAATATTGAAAGTATTATTGTGTATAGACAGCAATTTTCTAGATTGGCCCTGCGGCAGGGGTGCGAGATCTTTCTACTAATCTGTCCCTAAACGTAGTGAACTCACACTGAACGGCAGGCATGTGTGTAGAGCTGGTGTAGAGACAATTACAAAATTACTCCGACCGAGATTGCCCCTGCTTGGTATAGTTACTATACTTACCTACTCTTTGGCCCCTGCAGCAGGTGAGTGATTACCCGGCTTAAGTTTGGCAACCAAATCCTTTTTTTTAGGTCTTATTTTTGCCAGTTTCGAATAATATTATAGTATATATTTGAAGTTCTTTCTAGTTACAATAAATCACTTTCACATGATTCAGTCACCGTCGTCCATAAAAGTCATGTTTTACTCAAATGGTCCATTGTATACAATTCACTAACTTTTTGAGACAACTTGAAATGTATACTATAGGTACTACACGAAATCCACTTCATTTCACTTCACCAGGCACATGGATTGATCAAAAAAAATTTATGGATAAAATACCACTAATATTCCTTACAAATCCTTAGGTACTAATATTATAAATGTGAGTTCGTTTGTTTGTTTGTTACGCTTTCACTCCTCAACCAAATTATTTAGTAATCATTGCCTCAACTACTAAACCGATGGCAATGAAATTCGGCACGCAGATAGCCTATGTTATGGAATAGGACATAGGCTACTTTTTATCCCTGGAACGCGGGTGAAACCGCGATGTATAGTACATACAGCTATTATGCAATAAAAAGCAAAATATACATGAAATTATGAAAATATAACGAAAACACAACGCCACTTTGCGAGTTCCCGCCAAAAAGTATATACGACAATTTTCCTGTACCCTAATAAATAATTATATATTTTGTAACGAAGAATCGGCCCAAAAGTCCTCATAACGTATAACTTAGGGCCCTCCAAAGATTTTAAGCTCCAAAAGCCGGTGAGTCGATGATTCCTTCCATAAAACCACGCTCTTGTAGCACTTTCTACTGAACCAAACTTAATGGCAGCTGTGAATGCGCTGCGAGCATGGCTTTGCGCAAGTACAGTCATTTCGAATCCACGTCTTGAATGTACCGCCAGTACCGCATACCTTCGTTTTCGCTACTGTGCAGCGTCTCTTTCTCTCTCGCCTAACTAATCCTGTGCACTAAACTAATTTTAGTCACATCTTATCTCTTACTTACGAACATTATTGAATAAGGATAGAATATATTTAAAGCTGTCAAATTAATTTGTGCGTAACCGCGTTAGATGGCGACTTAATTTATATTGAAAACAAGCATTCGACTAATTTAACAGGACTAAATTTCTTACACCTTTTCTTATGTTCTTTGATGGTTCTTTGTTAGAAAGAGACATACTGAGATTGAAATTAGTTTAGTTGTAAACAACAGAATCAGCGCCAATCTTTGAGTATATGGCGCCAATATACCTTTTCCACGTTTCGAAGGTCTGTTTAGCCTACCGAAAATATAGTAAGCCTCAGGTTCTACTTAATGTTAACCTAAATAAAAAATACTTTTTGTTTAGGTACATCACAAGGTAACATTGAAAATAATAAATTTTGTTATCCACAGAAATAAAACCTCTGTAGAAGCACTCTTATACACAACTACACAAAATAAGCTGATGCATTATACTCAAGAATCTTATATATTTATACTTATTTGATCTTGCGTGAAATGGAATGTAACCGATCGAAGAAAATTCTATTCATTTCCTGCAGGTATGTACTCAAATCAAAGTTAGCTTATTTTTCAACATTGCATTTATTTCTGATTTCAATAAAAAACCCCTTAATGAAACAAGTTCAACAGTAACAATTCTTTAAACAGTCTTTATTTCGCTAGAAGCCTTCATTGTTTTAATCTTCATTTCAAATTACCCGCGCGTTACTTCTCACGCCCAGTTTGACGTCACGATAAGGGGTTCTCGGATGAATCGTACCGCACCCAATTTCATCCGACTAAAAAAGACTTAAGAGCATTACAGCAAAATTATAGTAGGCCTTCGGACTACAGCATAGAGTTTAATTTTACATAGCAGTATTTCTAGTTTTCAATATTCTTACCAGATGGCGTAGCAAGATTACACTACACTAGCGCAGAATAGACCAATCACATTCCAGGAACTTTGACGCAATTTGCAAATGGCCGTGAAAAGGACCGAGCTCGAGGGTGTATGAAAAGCTAATGGTGGATTGTTCCGTGCTAAAAACCTGTGATTTATTCAGAATTCAGTGTGGTGCCGTTGGAAATATACAAAATGTGCCAAAAAGTGAAACTCCAGTCTTAATGGTGTTGTAGAAAACGCCCGAAAACCGCTGGATTGACTACCAAAGGGGCATTACTGACAGAAGGGTAAAGTTCTCGATTTATTTTAGCTAATTGTTCACTATTTCTTTGCTTATACGCCTTAGTTTAGTGCATAATAGTATACCTTGTAATTTATATAAGTAGCGAGAGTAATCGTAATTTCGATTCGTTAAAATTGTTGGGTGGAAACGTTGGTCTTCGCCGGTGAGCTAAGATTGCGTGAAGCGCATATTACCGCTGATATATCGATGTTATTGAGCTTATAAAGTCACGTACGCAGCCTCCGCAGCATTGGAGCCGCATTTAGCTCCGCCGGATGCGAGAAAATGTGAATGATGAAGATTTATCGGGAAAATCAAGGTGCACCTATATGTGTAGTAGTTATACGTATGGAAAAACCTGTAAAGTAGGCAGGGCCCTGTTGCTAGATGGTATGACATCGATTCGTTGGTAATCCGGTATTTTACGTTTTGTTAGCATAAATATGACATTGTATGGATGTTCCAGTACATATTTATGTTTGAGATATGTAGATAATTAGTAACTTGTGTTTGCATTGATTGATGGTAGGTACATAACTAATCAATTTTATAAAGATGACTAATTACTAATTATACCAATAGTATGGTTGATAACAGATAATAACATACATAAATACTGTCTGAATTTGAAAATTAATTATAGAATCAATATTTGCATAGTATAATGGACAGCTGTGAAAAGGATAACTATTTACATTATCAAGCCTATCTTTATGATTATTTGAGCATAGATAAAAGATTGATAACTTTTGAATGGAAATACATTACATCTAGCCTTCAGAGTCTGTGACCTTACATTTTAATATAAGGCATTATAATAAGGCAGATGGAGCACACAGAACAGGGGAGTGAGGCCAAAAAAGCAAATGAAAATTGAAAAACACTTACCTGGTATTCACTTTTGTATTTGCTTTGTTTAACAAAATTTATTTACATTTTAATGAGTAATGTAACCATATATCTCTAAGAAAAATGGTCACATATAATTATGCCAGTGTTCACAACCTGAAGCCAGGCAGCTATCGTACCAGGGCCGTAAAATTATCGTATATGCTCGTATATGGATCAAAATTATCGTATCCATCAGGAAAATGGGTAAAATACTTTAAAAAATCATATGAAACGTGACAATAATATGTTGCAAATACTTTATAGTTTAAATCTTGTAAACTTGTTTTTTAAATGGAAAAAAAATAGTTCGCGCCAAAATATCGAATTTATAAAGAAGAAAATAATGTTAAAGGATAGAGAGACACATGAAAACAAGCATATTTTTTAAAAGTTTAACTGAATAGATTTTATATTTGCGAGAACAGAATACACAAATATTAATGAAACTTAATATTTTATATACAAATTCGAAAAGACAATAACTGCCAATACTCCACCACATCGAATGACGATATTTCATCAGAATGGAAATTATCGTACAATCTGCGTACGATAGTCGTGTACCATCGTACATCGTACGTAGTTATGAAATTATCGTACATGTACGATAATTATCGTACGGTTGCGAACACTGAATTATGCCCTCCTGAAGTTGGCTACAAATGGATGTGTTCCATTTTCTGGTTCACAGTAGGTCTTAAGCCTGAGTGGGTAAAGCTGCGTGTCTAGTAATAGTTGCAATAAACAGATACATTTCACTATAATAACATCAGACCCTATGATTTAACACATATGGGTTTCTTATAGGTAAAACATTGGTAAATTTGGTGCTTTATCCTGTTTTTACATAATGACCACAGCTTAGTTTAGGAGACTCCTAAATCATGTCATTTTGACATTTTAAAGGTTTATTTGTCCCTTGATTGGTTTGTGATTATGTGGATCAGACAAACAATAATTGTACTTTTTGATGTACGTCCATCCATATTTCATCTGCCCATCCTGCTCCCCTTGTCCATATTTCAAAACAAGCATAAGTTGATATTTCATGAATTAATAATGATTCCTGGAGTTATTGCATAGGGTTTAGTTTTGATTATCATTGTTTGTTTTTAATGTTTTTGAGGTGTTAGCATACAGCCAGAATTATTTCATAGAACTAATTCATGACATTTGAGTCACTACAATGAGTAAAAGGTACTGTTCCTGAAAAGGACAAACCACAGTTTTCGAATATTTTGTGGCTATTGGTGGTATTGTTGATTCAAAGTGATTAGGGAATAAGTTTATAGGTATGTACGTAAAAGGCAGCGTATCAGCAAAATATGTCAGTGTGTCTTGGGCACAGATTACAGAATAAGGCAGATGGAGCACACGGAACATGGGAGTGAGGCCAAAAAAGCAAATGCAAATTGAAAAACACTTACCTGGTATTCACTTTTGTATTTGCTTTGTTTAACAAAATTTATTTAACGAAAAACACTTTCTTTTTAATAATCTTTGTTTAAACAGCACATACAAATTCATACAAATTCACGTTTTTCAATTTGTATTTGCGTTTTTGGCCTCAATCCTGTGTTCCGCGCGCTCTATCTGCCTTTTGTTCTGTAATCTGAGGTCTCAGAATTGACAGTGTACATTAATGAGCATGCAGCATCAGTAAGGTTTATAAGACCTCAGTAACATCGAAATAGATTGTAATATTGAAAACAAATTTATAATATGTAATTTTTTTTCTTAATTACGTATATTGAAGCATGTTTTTTGCTTGTGCTCTTTGTACTGTTTTATGCCATAGACTAATAATTTATTTATATTTGCGACACTAAGGCGCCGTTCCCACAGAGAGAGTTCTGGAGTTCCGAGAGTTCTGCATTCCGTGTTAGCAGTCTAGAGTTCTGCAATATTCACTACTGATCATACACGCATTACACTTTTTTTACTTTTAAAGGCCCCACATAGCTTACATTCAAAGCTAGAACTCTTCTTTGTGGGATCGGCGCCTAATATTACGCTTACATGTGTTAATAAAGTAACATAAAATGAGTATTATATCTCGTTAACATAACAATTATAAACGTTGACCATTAATGTGCTTATTTCAAGGTTAACTATTTAAAATTAATACAGTTTAAATTCATAAATTAACTTATATTGATAAGTTTAACTTATTCATTCTCAAATTTTGACATGTGGCTCCTTAAGAGTTTCATGACACAATTAAATATTTACATATTTGAATACTTAAAACTTGTTTATCCAGAAAATTAAATACAATATTGTCAAGTAATTGATACTTCCAATGCAAATAACCATGTAAATATGAAGTTATTGAACAACTTTTATGACATTTCAACTTAGTAAATAAATCGGGAACATATTGATCAATGCACATAGGTACATTAATATTAATCAGCTTTTTCCTGTAAGGTATTGTGTACAAGTTTCAATTCTTTTGATAATTCTGTCCTTTTTTTCTATATTTTATTTTCTGATGCATGGTAATTTTTAGTTCCTATTCTCTCAATCATCTGGGTCTTCTGGGAGTCTTATTTCAATGACACCAGATAAATAGTTTGCGATCAATGAATGGTTTTTTTATCATGCCATTGTATTATTTTCTAGTTAATGAAATCACAAAGATTTAACTTGTACAGTGCATGTTTGTAGTAGTGTGCGAAAAACTTTCAGTAGTAGTTTTGAAATAAGATTTAAATGCATTGTTATAGAATTCAAATGTGTTGGGCTGATAACTCTTTAATATTTGCCAAAATGCATCGAAATAGTAGAAGATAATATATTGATGCCAAAATGTCATGAATTTTTTATTGTTTTTCTGCAATTTCATTACCCTTGTTGTATGCTAACTGATATTGAAAATCGTTGTTTCCATCTGTTTGCTACTTTTATGACTAAACTTATAACCCCTTATTACAAAAGAAGGTTTAAGTCAAGTCTAGTAAAACCCAGGTTTTAAATTTACCGCGTCACTTTCTAATGTTATCTAAAGAAAAGGGCTGGGGCTATCTTAAAACCTGGGTTTTACAGGACTCAACTTAAATCTTTTGTAATAAGGGGGATTAAGTTTATGAGATGGAATATAAACGCTGCTTTCATCCTGTTACCATGGTGACTACTGAACATCAGATGAACCATCTGCCTGCTTGTCAAGTGTTTGTAATTTATGTTGTGTCTATCTGCAATCTGCTATCACACTATAAACAGATTCTGGCTAACTGATACTTGAGTGGCTTCAAGATTTAAAATCATCCATCTTTTGAGGCTAGTGGGCTTGTACCAAATATCCATTTTGACTGAGGGATTTTGTTTTTCAGCTGTTTCTTCTGTGTTGTGTTTAGCGTCATAACAGTTTTCATTTCTAGACAACCATGGACTAATGTATGTACTATGCATCAGTTGATATTAACATATGTTTTGAAGTTTTTAGTATTTCCAGTTCCTCAGAATTTGATTCCATATGTCTAGATTTTAATGGTGCTTTTGTTGAAAAGCAACGAAGAGTTTGGGACTGCCGTCTGATACTTAAGCCAGTATAGTTTCACTTTGGCTTTTACTATCACTGTATAGGCCTGTGTTTGACCACTTTCTCACCATGGCCAGTGATGACTGGCAGAATTAGTCAGGTTCATAAAGTTAAGACTGGATCTAAAGTGCTGCAGTAGAAGCTTGGCAAGAGATTTTCAACTTGAGGACGGTAGCCAGGCAGGTGGGTACTGTAAAGTACCCCTCCACCATGCTATGGTTTCACTATGTTTTGCTTCTAAATGTTTATTTAGGTACAGTAATCAACTAATATTGATAAGTACTATCACTTGGAAAATAACTCATTGACGGAAAACAAAGAAACTCTTGACCTACAATAACACAATATCTTTGAAACATAAAATTTAGGTAAATACTTAGCCATATTAGCTTTTGGGTATTATCTTTTGTCCTAATTACCCTTACACCTTTTTGTTGGTAGGTATGAATTAATATTCCGTACTTTTTTTTGTCTTGTTTCATAATTTGAACATCTGTGAATTGTTCTTAAACTAATACCCACTTATTACATGAGATGGTTTAAGTCAAGTCTTGTAAAACCCAAGTTTTAAGATAGTCTCTCTTTTGATGATCTCTTTGTTATATTACCATAGAAAGTGATGGATAATATTTAAAAACTAGGTTTTCCTAGACATCAAAATTATTACATCTTGCCAATTATTTGAATTAATTTTATTTTATTTTCATTTTCATTTATGTAACTTGTTTAGATTGTATGTTATTATAATAATATATTTGCATGTCATAAACTGACGAAATATGTGAAACATACATTTTAATATTTAAGAACCATGTTTCGAGCAAATAAATAAATTATTATTATAATTATTATGATTTAAACCTTCTTTGGTAATAAGGGGTATTTGTGTCTTAACAGGTGTTCCTCTTACCTTTATATTGCGTGCTAGTTAGATTGAATTACTTAGCATACATTGTAATGTATCTTTTTTTTACTATATCCCAAGTGCCAACACTTTGAGGAAAATTTTAGTTTCAGTTCCATTGTAAATTACTCAGTTAAATGAACAAAGTGTAAATCATATATAGGTGTGTATGTAGTTTGCCCTTAATTAGGTATGCAGGACAGGTTTTAAACAAAGCCCTGAGGGTAGCGTAAAGGGCGTCGCCCCCACTGTGACTAATGCATACGCTAATTAATGCCCACTCTTAAAGTTAATCCCAGGTGTTTTAAAGCCACATGGCTGAAAAGTTAGTATTTTTAGGGTTTAGTTAGTTTTAGGGTCGGCAACGCGCGAGTGATACCCCCGGTGTTGCATGCGTCCATAGGCTACGGTAACTGATTACCATCAGGTGGGCCGTATGCTTGTTTGCCACCTTAGTGGTTTTTTTTTATTTAGACTCAAGATAATTATGTAGGTCCAAGTCAAAGTTAGTTTTGGCCCTTGGAGGGGTTTATGAAGGTCTAAGCTGAAGTTATCACTAGTTTGGAAATCGGCCTAGATATCCAATCTGTAATAGAGCCTGTAATCTTAGGCTTTAATCCCTCTCATTAGGAACTTCGGCTCATATGAACTGACTAACTTACGCCCTGCGGTTTTTCCGCCGTGCCTTCAGAAGTTTTCATTGTCATAGAATCAATGTTCTGTTATTGCTGGGTATGATCAGTATGATCTTTATTTGTGTCAAGCATGTGTCTAGTATCATACAAATCCATATCTGACCAGCCAATGTGGAGTGATAGATATCGAATACTAGCACTCCGCATCCCGGTTTTACCCGCGTTTGCTTTGTCCACTGGATGGAGGGATGGAATTTCTAAAATCCTTTCATAGACTACAAAAAGAACCAATTTATTCCAACTTTTGAGTCAATACAGTTTCGGGTACTTTCAGACCCTTTTAAAGAACTTTTATGTCTGGAAGGCGACTATGTATCTAATAACGCTGGCGAGTGGAACAACGTTGCTACACCGTGATTTATTAACCAATACCTATCCATAACAAGCCGAGTATTTGCCGGCCTTGTTAGTTACACAATGTGTGAAAAGCGTACAAAATTGTTCGACGTATTTACTTGCTTGCTATGACACTTTGAGGTGACATGCTTCAATATCGATTTAACCAGCTGTCCCACGCGGTCCAGGATAAAAAGAAGCCTGTAATCTCTAGTCTCTTCATACCCTTGAAGAACCCCATGCTGGAGTTGTTGCCCTTTGAGCTGCTCTACTAACGCTATGCTAACTTCTAATAGTTTGAAATACTAATCCCATGTCACTAATAACTGTAAAATTCAAGTGTCAAATTGCCATATTTAAATGTGAGTACATTTGATTTTATCACTCCATCCTTTTCAGTTTATCAATAAAATAGCAGATTAAATGTTAAAATAACTTTAGCAAGATTAAAAGATTACTGCGACTCCAATTAACACTTCTGATGCCAAGCACCTACCGGTGTTGCGTCTTGAGAGTCAGTTACCTTGCAAGCTTACATTCTACATTCTTACAAGTCATATTTTGTTTACTGATTCTGCTGCTTTTACCTTGCAAGCCTACATTCTGACTGACATTCTACATTTTTACTTACATTCTACATTCTTACTTACATTCTACATCATTACTTACATTCTACTTTCTTACAAGGCATATTTTATTTACTGATTCTGCTGCTTTTATAAGTTCTGCACATTATTTGACTGCAAATATGACGCTGCGTTGATTTCTTTTGGTGGATTACGGTTTTCTTACTTCAATCGGAAGACATAGGTGCCAATCCCGATAGATTTAAGATCGGAGTTTTCATGAGAGAGAGGATTAACAATGATTCTGTATTATTTCCTAATCTTTTACCTTCCGTTCACAAATAGACTTCAATACAATCTTATAAGATTAACTCACTCCAGAAATGTTACACGTGTCATGGAAATATCATAATCTCTTATCGAATCCCGAGTTTATAACCAACCCACGAATGTTAGACCAATCAGCAACCTTATACTGAAGATAAGGGATCTACCTACATAAATATACAAGACAGGTGCAATACCACATTGTGTCCCTGTGTTGCAAGCATGAATAGATCCATTGTCCCCCGTAAGGCACAGGTGAATCAAACTTTAATTAGAGTTGACTCGCAGGCAGTCTAGCTTAAATTAGGGTTGTGCAATTCTAATTAAATGTCTGTTGCTATTTTAGTCTGGTTATTATTGTGTACTATTTTAATTGCGATAGTTTTATTTAGAGCTCGGTGGTGGATTTAAATTGAACTTATTTATGAACTGGGTTGTTGGAATTAGTCAGTTTTAGAAAGGTCATTTCATGGTAAGTCGTGACTTCGTATTGTTCCGAGGTTGTATACCTCTTAGTTTTAATACGACTATGGTGTCAAACAAGCATACGGCCCGCCCGATGGTAAGCGATTACCGTAGCCTATGGACGCTTGCAACACCAGGGGTATCACGCTGACGACCCTGCAGAAATCTCTTCAAACCGTTTTTGATGAACCCCATGCTGTACTCCTTCGGAAAACCACGGCAGGTAGCTCATTCCACAGTCTGAGCGTCCGCGAAAGGAAGCTCCTTTGAGCCCGCACAGTACGAAACCATTTTATGTCCTCTGGAACCATCCAAAAGTTGGAAATATTTTGCCAAGCATTGTTGTGTATTCTGGTATTGCACTTGAGATTCCGATTCAGCTCTACTTACTAGTGGGATGGTCGAACTCAAGTATTTATGGTACTTTGGCAACCAGACACTTTTTAGGCAGACTATACAAAACCGCTATGCTAGGTTCTGCATCGTCTACAAAATGCACGATATCGAATATTGCATAAAATTGCGAATATCGAAGATGGAAGGGATATAAGGTGCTTGCGTCAAGGGTACTTTAAAATTCTACATTATTTTAACCTTGTTTAGTTCTCGGGCATGCATTTGTGAAGTGAAATTTGTTTAAAACACACCAATTGTGTTAAAAGCATCTGGGTACTAAAGCTTTGCATACTTCAAGTATTGCACCTTTAGAAACGCCAACAATAAATAAAGTATACCGTCATACCGTTACGTTTATGGTCTCCTGAGACTACTGAGAACAGGTACAGCTCGGTGACCACTGTCGCTTTAGTTTGAAGTATTAGATTATGCAGCTAGTAAGCGGTCCCCGCAATTTCTTCTGCGTTTTAAGATATAAAGAACCCTGTTTAATGTATTCCAAGCTACTTCTAATTTTCATCAAAATATGTTATGACTCCTGAGCAACGACTGAACATTTCTAAATAAACAGTCAATATTTCTTGGCGACCGGGAATCGAAGACAGGTCGGAGTTTTTTACCACAGACTACTCCAAAGATTCCAATAGCATTATACATTGCCAACATAAGTAGTCGTAAAGTAGCAAAACTATATTGGTTTTACGGCATTGCATGTATGATAGCTGTACTCGTTCTTTGCTCCCTGGATCCGTTGAATTTATACTAATCCAATTGTATAGGTTCAACGTACCTACTTAACTAATCGAATACCGAATAGAGAAAAAAACATAGCTATGGGCTAAGCCAGTAGCAAAATCAATGCGTCAATTATCAGTCTTATCTCTACGTAGCTAAATGCCAGTTTCAAGAAGCATATACATGTTTCTACTAATAATATAGAAAAATTTAGATTAAAACACGAAAGGGCAGCTGGAAATAATAGCAATTCTCCTTTTTATATCTGTAGCGAAATTGAAACCGGCACTAAAACACCTGGCGTGCCTTAAATTTCGAAATAACACTTTCATTTATTGCAATACAAGCTCACGAAACGACATGGGTGCGGGTGTGTTGCAGACCCCGCTAATGTGACCCCATATTTGTTCAGGATCAGAACTGCAAGAGCAGACTTATAAATCCCAGTCAGCACTGCTAATATTTGCATGGGAAACCTAGAAAGTTGACGGAAAGAGTATTTTTGGAATTTTGAGGTAACGACCTCAAAGAAAACTGAGCAAAGATACTTAAGTCGCATTGACGGATGGTATAAAGACCTGAGGTAGCTTCAAATCGCAACTAAATATTTCCGATGTAAATCTTATGTATTCTATACATATAAAAATACTAGTCCTGCCTGAGTGACTCTCTGATCTAGCAACGCTAAATCTAAACCACTGGTAGAAACTTGAATCTTTTTATATAGATTCCATTTATGGTTTTAGCATCCACTAAAAAGTAAATTTCACCTATAAGTGGGTTAAATCTCGAGTTGGAAAGAAAAACTAAGAAGTAGAAGGTGCAAGAATGCAGTGCATTGACGTAAGTGTCAATCCATTGTATGATTCATTGACGAGACGTTCATAACGGTACATTTTCTTAGTGTCAGTGGCACACTACAAAATGTACCTATGGGCCATACGTAATGCGAGGATGACGAGAGAAGAATTCATAATTACTTCTTATAATAAGTTATAGAGTTACCATAGTGATATAATTGCGGAAGTGGAGTAAGGTAGCGGAAAAAGGGCTTTAATTCCCAAGGCGTAAGTAAGGATATGTGCGAAAGATATAAACTCCTTTCTGAATAGAACTTATTTGTAAATAAAATAAGGATGCCTAAATAAATGCTGATGTTCATTAAGTTGAAAGTACAGCATGGGATTCTTCAAGCTTCTCCTGGTGTTGCAAGAGTCAATAGGCTAGCATACGCTATCATCCCTTATGGTTGTTTGCTATAATAATAGAGACAATACAATGCGACAAAATATCTTCTAAACGAAAATCAATTCAAGTAAATCGGTGCACAATACGAAATCTGTTTTGGAATAGTCATGGCGTACCAATTCTAAAGTACTAAGAAATAGTCTAAAAATACGCTGGGAAAACAATCTGATGCATAAAGAGCCGGAACAATTGCGTGGGTATTCCGGGTAATAGATCACGCCGAAGCCCGGGATTCCTCGGAAGTGTTCATCAAGTGAGGATTACCGCGGGAAGAGGGTCATGTCACGCATGAACAGTCTTCCAATTATCTAACTTGACATCTTACACAAGTCACATGTTATTTGGAAGCAAATGGAATCTCGGCTATATTTTTGACGTGGCAAACATTTGTGTGAAACCTTGCGTGATGTGTTATTTTTCAAATGAACGCTAATTATTCTTGTATACTGTCATCTTTGAATTTGTAACTAGCAATTTGGCAGACAAAACATCTGTGAACGCTCTTGCTTTTTGGAACTTGTCATTGCAAATAGTAAGTTTGTTTTGAGGGTCTCAGGAATTCTCATTTATGTCACATATTCCCCTCATCAAACCTATAGGGAGTACCCGTTGAAGAAGAATCATTTTTAGTAAGAATCAGGGTCAGCACAAGTAATGGAAAAAATCAAACTTGCAGTTGGAGCATTAAGTTTCTACGGAACCAATGAGTCCTACTCGTACTTTTAATAGTTGAATGAAAAGCAAGCTGTAGCAAGTTCAATGAATGACGCCGTTTTACCTGAAGTCTCAATTCAAAGTTCAGGTTGCGTTAAAAGCGTTGCCAGCATCGATAAACGTAAACACTAAAATGTTTCACCACGATGGCGCAACGCTTGCGTACCGTGTTGCGCATTAGGTTGTGGGTTCAATAAACACTGGCCTAACCAACCGTGACGCGTGACGTGAGCACTTTCCGTGCGTTGCAACGGAAGTTAGGAATAAGTTGGTACTTGTTGGAAGCATAGCGCATGGGTTAGGTTGGCACTTCGGAGGTAGGTCGATGACTGGGTTTATGATTCATGTTTAGGTCTTGATGAGGCAATGACTTTCAGGCCTTTATTATTAATAACTTTGTATTATGTAATCAATATTTTGATCATTTTACATATGCTTTGTCAATCATCTATTATAATATGTATGTATTGTGTTGTCTCAATAGGTGCTAATTGCGTCGCAGTATATTTATAACACGGAAATATATAAAAGGTTTCCTATTGGCCCGAGAATGGTTCCTTGTGGGACACCTATAGTGTTGTTTGCTTTTTATCTTTATCTTCAAATAATATGTCGCGTAAATTGTATTATTCATACCCGGAAATATTTCCAGGTAATTTTTTAAATTTTCTCTATATCATTAATTCCCCAAATAACAACTGGGTTGCGGGTAATCCCTAGCGTAGAACAGTTTTCTGTTCCGCCCATTATGCGGACATGTCATTACTATTTCTATATGTTATATCAACATTAAATGACGTCGCACAATCATAGTTCTTGGGGACATTTGTTATTGTATGAAACAACCTTTGTCCATCTTTATCACTTAGAATTAGATTAAACCATGTTTAAACAGAAAATATTGCTGCCATTATTGTTATGAGTTGCAAGTAGAATGTAGCCAGACACCTTTTCACAATACATCAACGCCTAGTTGAAACCGCTGGCTCTATAACATTAAATTTTGCACACAGTTACTTTATAAATCGTAGGCATCCACTGTGGAAGGGTCTGTCCAAATGCTGCCCCTAATGGGGGTAAAAGAGGGGCGGAAATCTAGTCGTAAAAAAGTGCGCCTTACTATTGCAATATGTATGGTACGCAACTTATAAAACGGCATAAACAATCGGTTTTTATTGCAATATTTCCCGTCTATTTTTAGCTGGTTACAAAACCGTCTGGATATATTTACTGTTTGCGTTCTGGATAGTGGATTGAGTAGAAATCATAGAAGTGGACTTGATCATTTTTGAGTAGTTACTGTATTAAGAGCGTCATGTTCATTGTTCATAATTTATGTTATAAGCAGGTGCACTATAATGTCTGTAGATCCCAAAGATACTATCTAATGTTATCTTTTCTCTCAGATTATAATTGTGTAGGTTTCGGGAACAATATTTATAATCGCAGCCGAGACAATTCTGGAGTATGCATCTTCTGCTTTCTGATCGAAGATATAAATTTTATTGCCATCTATTAATTTTCTAAACATCAACACTCTGCTTTTGAGTATATTATTATTAGATATGGCCCGCTGTTTATCCTTGCGTTCCCCGGTTAAAATTATTTATTATATTATTATATTTGCCTTTCATTAAATTTGGTTGTGCCGTTTAGGTGTAAGGAGGTTATAAACAACGAAACTCATTTCCGCATTTACAACACTAGTTTCCCGAGTAACTTCCTTCCGTCCTTCTTCATACCACAGGCAACCTATATGCCAAATTTTACCACAATAGGTATGTTTCCTGGGTAAAAAATAATAATTCTAATTAATTATCAAAAAATATTGGAAACGTATTTTTTGCTTTACCAAATCATTGGAAAAACAAAGATAAAGCGCGACAAAGTTCGGGAGTGGGGACTCGTGACGTCACTTGTTACTAAAAAGTATACCACACCGTTACGTCACGCGGAGCTTCTACAAAAAATACGTGTCTAATATTGAGAATGTAAGTGACAGACTAAAAAGAATATTTCTGAAAACTTGCCTATTGGCTGTGCAGTTGAGGCGAAGAGGTAACAGACTAAGTTATTTTCGCATCACACTAATATTAGTATAACAAGGACTATATCATCATCATCATCATCATATGAGCCCATGGATGTCCACTGCTGAACATAGGCCTCCCCCATTGATTTCCACTTCGAACGGTTCTGTGCCGCTTGCATCCAGCGGCGCCCAGCGACTCTGACCAGGTCGTCGCTCCACCTGGTGGGAGGTCGTCCCGCTCGGCGCTTTCCAATTAGGGATTGCAAAATCCGGATTTTTTTCAAATCCGGATTCCAAGTTTATCATCACATATAAATCCGGATTATCCGGATTTTTCGAATTTCGGTATTTATTTTAGCAATATTTTGTAATTTTAAATTGTACGCGTAGTTTTATGCTAAACTATTAGTAGTTTGAAGATGGGTGTACTATTTTATTGTTTTTATATAAAAAATAAATAATATTGAAAATATTAAAAAATAATAATAATAATAAATAATATTATATAAAAAAATATGGACTTGCGTTTGGCCACTGAGCCGTCATTAAGGATAATGACGAAACCTAAGTTGGAGCACGCTTACCCAGATGAAACCTATTCACCATGGCCTTGAAAGTGCCTAGATTGTAAGAGTCAGGTAACACAGACGCCGGCCGGAAGCAAGTTCCACTCCCTTGCTGTCCGCATGACAGGTATGTCAACAACGTATGGGTGAAATTTTTCCCGGCTTCTTGTGGTTCGGAGTAAAAATGGGGATGGTGGTTGGAATAAGGTTGAACAATTCCTGCACACACTCTCCAAATATATCCTGTAGAAAACCGATAAGGCAAGCAACCTTTCTTCGATCGTCGAAGCTCGTGAGTTACGTCCTAATTAAAGTCTCATCTCCGATGAGTGAGATGAGATGATCTCTTTAAAAGTGACCAGATTGGTATTGCCCCAATCGGAGACTGCCTGTAAGGTCACGTTCAAACGCTCTACCATGGCCTCTCGCAACATTTCGATCTAGTCACTGGTGGCTCAGGCGCTGGAAATATAGACAACGGTGCTATCTTCTGCGTAACCAAAAATACCAGGCTTCACCAGATCGTTAATATGCAGCAGAAATAAGGTTGCAGAGAGAACTGAACCCTGAAGCATTGATTACCAAAAGGTCCGACGAACACCCGTCTATGACCACATGAATAAACCGTTCGCTCAGAAAATTGGAAACTCAAGCGTACATACCACCAGAGACTCAAGCATCATGGAATCTTACTTAGAAGGCTGGTGTGCCAGACCCGAAATAAAAAAAAAAACTGAGATCAGCCGATGTACAAAATGCTTTCAGCGGAAACCCATCTAGAACTATAATTCTTGATATTACGTTGTGCAGAGTTGTTACTCGCGCCGCGCGCGCGTTGCCTCCATCTAAGACTCACTGGTCGACTTAGCTACTAGCTAGATGGATGAGCGGGAGCAACTAGCAGCGTGTGAGCCGAGCGATTTATAGATTTTACTATAGACCTTATAGGCACCGTGAACAGACACGGCAACGCAATCGCACGAACTAAAGCGCAGGAGTTTTAAATATTATGCGGATTTGTGCGTCAGAGTAATACTGACCTACATGTACTGGATATTCAATGATAAGAATTGTATCATCATTGTACCACCATTATAACCATCAACTATTGTCAATTATGATTTAAGGATAAACATCAACAAATCTAAAAGATCTTTTAGATTATTTTTTTTACCTTCGTAGAACAATATGGATAGATGTTTCAGTGATTAGCGTCAGAAGAAGTTCATTTGGCACATTGTGTTATGAATGTTTTTTGTATAATATGAGCCATATTTGAACATTTCTTACGGTTTCTCTAAAAACCGTCAAACTTACTATTTTGGGAAATGTACAAAAATAGTTAATCTTAAACAAAAAGTATCAATTCTACAATATGCTAAATGAACTACTGTACGTGGATTCTTCTTCTTCTTCTTCCTTGCTCTATCCCACTTTAGGTGGGGTCGGCTCTCCTAATTTTCAGGCGCCAGGACAACCTGTCCTGGGTTTTCGGGTCGGGCAGTTCTTCTTCCAATAGAAGTTTCGTCATGCTGGTCCACCACGTAGCCGGAGGTCGTCCTCTACCTCTCCTGAACTACTGAAACTACTGTACGTGGATTACGTAACTTTATTTCAATGAAATTCAGATTGAAATAACCTCTGAATCGGTAGAAATATTACAAAATCGGTTATGGTTCCATTTCTAATGAACCACTGTTTGTATTTGCAGTTATCAGAACGTAAAAAAGTTGTCAGAAAAACGTTATCTTGAACCGATTTCAATTCGAAAATGATTGAAATTTAGTTACGTAATCGCCCCACTGGTCGCGAATCACTGAAATATCTATCCATATTGATCTATGAAGGTAAAGAAAAACTCGAAAAAATTGAAATTTCCCGCCTCGTAACTGGGGCTAACCTTAAATTCGAAAAAACCGAATTTGATTCTGAATATTCGGATTTATAAATAGGCCCACAAATCCGGATTTTTCAGTCATTTTCGAATTTCGAAGTATCCGGATTGCAATCCCTATTTCCAATACGTATTGGAAGGACTATATATCACTAACAATTAGAGTAAATGCATTGGTAACGTTGATTTTCCTTTCTCTATTTCTAATAATGGATGTTGTATTATCCCACAATACGCTGTGAATAATATTGTATGAGTAAGCTGAGTACGCACTTCGAGATATGGGCCAAGCATACCTTGTTTACTACCGTTTGTGCTAGTTACCGTTGGTACATTGATTTTTAATAATTGTTGAACCGGATAACCGGAAAACTTTAAAAACCGGTTTTGAGTAACAATGTTTCTTAAAAAGAGTTTCGTTGAACCTTTTAAGATAGTATAGAAAGTAGGGTGACTCAGGTACAACATTATATCTCAAAATCAAAATCAACAAGTCATTTATTCAGTTTAGGCCCTGGTATGGCACTTATGAACGTTAAGTTGTAGGTACATACTGTTGAATTTACTAACGGTTTTTTTAACCGTACCGAACTTTTTACAATCGGCGTTCGTTTTTGTAACTTATTTGCCGCGTCGGTCCTCGTGGAATAAAATGCCGATTACGATTTCAAATACATACGTTTCATACGTTTTGACACCAACTCCAAATGAAATAATGACAAAACCGGTTTTTAATAACCGGTTATAATTGCTATATTGGAAAAGTGATATTATTTTGAAGTTAATAAGTTTTATGTTTTCGTAGCATCTGGCTGGCAGTTGTTTCATCAGCTGATTCTCCCGCTGTGAATTAAAGTACAATAGTAATATGCCCTCCCACAGCTATAATTTAGCTCTGAATACAACACAAATACCAGTTATCTGAACTAATGGCAATGTCTAAAAGAAATAGGTAAATAAATAAACAGACTCGCATTCTAGAACGCGTGGCTGGGATACTTTGGTACTCCCAAATTGGACGCTATTACCCTCCCGACGCCGATTTAACTCGAGGACTGTTTATAATAATGCGAAATGTTATATTTGCTCATGGTTTTTTTTTTTTTTGCCGTGGATTGGATATATGTATGTGGCCTGAGTTTGTCTCGAAACTAAGCGATTTTAAAGAAACAAATTATAAACGTAACAACTATATATGAACTTTTGCATATTATATGCCTAAAACAAAGATAAAAATAAACATGGGAAAAAACCGGTTTTAAATGAAAATCATTTTTATTATTTTGTTGTTATAGCGGTAGTAGAAAACGTCCTGTAAAACACCTGTCTAACTATAACGGTTCATGAGATACTGCCCACTCATGGACAGACGGAAACCGAGGTTTAGTAACAGGGTCCCGTTGATGCCCTTTGGGAACCCTAAAAAGCAGTCTTAAAGAACTCGTAACTTCTTAATTTTGACGGGCCAGATGGTGCAGTTGGTTAAGGTTCACCTTACGCGCCGCAGGTCGTGGGTTCGATTCCCACACAGGACATGCATTTGTGTGCATGAACATGTCAGTATGTCCTGAGTCTGGGTGTAATTATGTATATTAAGTATGTATTTACAAACAAAAAGTAGTATATGTAATTATATCAGTTATCTGGTTTCCATAGTACAAGCTCTGCTTAGTTTGGGATCAGATGACCGTGTGTGAGGAATGTCCCAGGATATTTATTTATTAATTCTTAAAAAAACCACCAGTGTCTGTGTAAACCCAATTAACTATGTCCTTCATTGTAAAACCGATAATTACGTTAAGTTAATTTTCTCTCCATTGTTGCTGATTGTATTAATGTGTTATGTAACAAGTAGTTCCACAACGTAGATAACCTTGGGATAGGTAATGGCCTAGTCTATTTTAGGTGTAGTTTGCGCGTATCTGAATAGCTGACAGGCATGCAGATGCACTTGATGGTGACCAACGTCATCCTTTACAAAATCTAGTACGCACCGGCTACGCAGGGGGGAACATGTTGTGTTCTGCGTGTGAGTAGGGTCGCCAGTGCTCATCGGGTAGGAAGGGGGATCATCGGTAAACGCGTGACACCCCTGGTGTTGCAAGTGTTCAGGGCTACGACATCGAGGAAATATCTCTTAAGAGTAGTAATACCGAGCAATCCAATTCCGCATCTAGTCAGTGATTTTGCACTGAATTTGGAACAGTAAGGACCAATCACTGCATCTAATATGTGATATAGCCAATCAGACCGCATGTGTCCATGATTAAGCCAAACGAAATTCACGTAATTTTGCTTATTTGGGTTAATTATTTGATGGGCTACGGTAACCATTACCACCAGGCTGACCGTACCCTTGTTTGCCGACGAAGTTGTATAAACATAGTAAGCTGGTTGGCTGTTCACCGGGCAGGTACCAGAATGTGAACGAAGAACAATCAAAATGAATACTTTCAAAGATTTTCTGACATGTATAGGTAGGTTAACGAAACCTGGCACGTTCACAGTACTCACACATGCAATTTCACGATACAGTATGTTTTATTACATTACTGCCTCTAGTCAGTCACTCATTCTAATGGACGAATACTCTATTTCTGAGCAGTTAGCAAAATATGAACTGTCTCCTTCATACTCATTAGCATGACCGCGCGCGAGAGAGACGGACATACTTTTCATGATGCGCATGCAGTGCGACATCACGCCGCGCGCTTATTTACAGACAACAAGCGCAACGTGTAAATGTGTTGAGCGTGCCAACTCTAGTTAAGGCCGGGTCTAAGCTCAAATCTCAAAAATGGGTTTTTTTGAGAGTCGAGTATGACGTAACGCAATGAAATACCTAACACAAAAAAAATACTGTGGATAGAAGAGGGTTTTGAGAAAAATGTTAACCGAATGGAATATTAAAAAGTGCTTTGATATTCCCAATAAAAAAATCCTAAGTTACGTCTAAAAAAATCTTTCGCGTCGAAATTCTCCGTATTTTCAGCGATGACAACAATTTTATTTTTAAGAATATATAAGATACAGAATTATATTAGAATGTTAACCGGACACTTATTCAATTTAATGCGTATATTCTGTATAATCTAAAGAAAACCCGTAAATAACAGTCCATTTCATAGAGTCGACACATTTATGATTTACCATTTTCAACCCTATTCCAGTGAAGAACGAGTCCTGTCAAAATCGTAGTCAGTCCGCGCCTTAACCGACCTGTGCTAATCTATTTCTTTGAGTAACTACTCGAAGGAATCGGGACACTTAAACCAAGATGCATCATAAAACAGAAGCACTCAAGATATAATTACATAGTTTCACAATATTTTCATTCAACGTGTCACCTAATAGCAATTGTTAGTTGTGACGAGCGCAGCTCATTGTGGCCGAAGGTGGTCGGTAACCCGCCATTATCAACGGGTTTGTGCTTACAGGGAAATACTTGTATTGTTTTCGCTGTAATTGTCCACAGATTGCGTCACAGCTAACTAAATGGTGTATTATAGTGGTTTCGTGCTCTTTGTGATCTTTTCTGTCTGTATGTCTGTTGTATGTTTTGAAGGCCTATATTTGCGGTCCGTATGTTTTTTGTAGTTATGGAAGAATCAAAACTTAATGCAGTTAGAATATAAACCTCATGTCTCAGGTGTATGATTCAAATTGAATCATTTTAATGTTGACTCAAAATGTTCTGTAACACTGAACTGACCTAAGTATGAGTATATGAAGGTGCAAGGAGGGTGACACCTCGATTTAAAAGGGAAGATCTTCCGTCAGGCTGGGTCATCGTGCCGCAGGGACCGCGGTCCAACTGTACACGTCGGACAGTTGTATATATGCAGATTACGGGAAAATTTCTTAAGCGCGATGCAGGATAATGTGGCGCCACGCCATCTATCTTTCCGTGTGTGAACTATCTCAGTGTTACTGATAGATGGTTGATAGATGTCGCTACAAGTATAAGATTAGGAGCTCATTACTGCCAAAAAACTAAGATTTATACTGGATTTGGGTCACCTATATCCGTGATTCTAAGAAATAAATTCTTTTGAGGCTCGTTTCATTTGAGAGCTAATAATAAGAGAAAGAAACACTCGAATGTGAAAGGCACTCCACATTCGAGTGTTTCTTTCTCTTTCCGACTTCAGTTTCATTATGATATTTCTGTCTCTACTCCATATGTTTTGCAGTTTGCGTTTTCATTGACGTTGATGCTTCAAAATGCTGATCAAAATATTTTCCTGAATTGAAATGAAAATAAAAACAGTAATAAATGGATACGTTTACGTTTGCAGCGAAGTATTGTGCCAAGAAGCAGGCAGATTCAAATGAAATCGTAAATTTACACTTGGGTTTTGAGGAAAATGGAAATTATCCACATTGGAGTAGTCTCTATGAAATTGTGGGAAGTGTTTTTGCTTACCTTGTGACGCGCTAAAATAAAGACGTATCTCTGGTGGAAAACCTCAAAATTGATGACATCTTGAAACTTAAAAAAATATTACCCTCTAACCGGCAGTACCCGCTGCCCGCTGCATTCCAAGCTATGTAAAACAAAAACTTTTGTTGTAATATGGTATCCAAAATATGAATAAATAGTTGCGCCGCGCGATTTCACCCGCGTGTCCGAGGGATATAATTGCGTTTCATATCATCGTGCATCCAAATCCATTCAGTTGTTGAAGTGTGAAAGTGTGATCAAGTAACAAGCATCCAAACTTTCCCATTAATTATAATTCCACCAAAAACATTTTTATGTAAAATGTTGCCGCCAAGATATATGGCTCGTACTGTCAAAAAGTTATCAGATCTCATGTAGAGCCAAGCTTATAACTCCACATGCACTTACTCTACAAGCCCTAACTTCACAAACTCTACACCTTAGTCAAAATATGTGGCTTGGCCGTTTCGCTACCGTAACATGGGAGTAAGGTGAAAAATATATTCACTGTTCATTACTTTTTTGTTATTCAATAGTTCTTGTAGTAGTGAAACGGCCAAGCCATATATTTTGACTACGGTGTGTAGAGTTTGTGAAGTTAGGGCTTGTAGAGTAAGTGCATGTGGAGTTATAAGCTTGGCTCTACATGAGATCTGATAACTTTTTGACAGTACGAGCCATATGTCTTGGCGGCAACATTTTACATAAAAATGTTTTTGGTGGGATTTCACTTCTTTTTGTAAGTTGCTTATGTTTTTTTTTTTGTTTGAAATTTCCAAGTTTTATATATTTTTTGTTGCTTTTGTACTAATACAAGCTTACATACCAAATTTCAGCATTCTAGGACTTCAGGAAGTACCCTATGAGTTTTGATGATCATCAGTGAGTCAGTGACGAAATCGGGGTTTTTTAGAGATCAATAAAATCTAAAGTATAAGAGCTTTGTTATTGAAATTTAATACGTTTAATAAGTTCACTATTGACATCATATCCTGAGAATTTTGTTTATCTGGTATAATTCAAACCTAAGCTATGAGGGTTCAAAAAAACGACGAAGCGCTTCGAGAAAAGGTAGGTAGTGCCCTTTCGCTTCGCTTGGCTGTCTTGGCGGGGGGCACTTCCGTGCCCCCAGATATTAGCTGTCCCCCGCGGTTTAACCTGCGTTCCCGGGATAAAAAGTAGCCTATGTCCTTCTCCATACCATAGGATATCTGGATGCCAAATTTCATGACGATCCGTTGAGTAGTTGAGAACAAACTCACTTTCGCATTTATAATATTAGTTAGGATTAGTGAGATAGATGTGATAATTGTGCTCTAATATCACCTTTATATAATTAACTGACTTCAAAAAAGGTGGTTCTATGTACGTTGCGTATATTTTTTTAAATATTTGATTGTTTTTGTCTTCAGGTCGGTGCGTTGCGTGACATCGGGACGCGGCGCGGAGTGTTGCGGCAGATCCACTACAGGCGTCACATCACCACACCAACATGAATGAACTGGACAGTCTGCGTCAGGAGGCTGAGACCCTCAAAAATGCTATACGAGTATGTACCATTTATATTTGTAGACTATGGCACTGGGCTCTTGTTAGGAGCCGGCTGGAAGGCCATCATATGGCTACGGTAACCGCTTATCATCATCTTGTTTACCGACTTAGTCGTATAAAAAAAATCACATTGAAAATGAGATTGTGGTCAAAAAGAAGCCGAAGAAGTTTCTGACACTTCTTAAAAATGGGTTTTTCTCGGAAACGGTTAATCCTATTGCGATGGGACTTTCACAGGAAGGTTCAGTATTTTCTTAGGCATAGCTTAATGAAAGTCTCATCAAAATCAGGTTAGCCGTTTCTGAGAATACTCCAATATTAAGGTGTCTGAAACGCATTCTCTCACCGATCTTTAGAATCATTATCCTCATCATAATGTCCCACTGCCGAGTACAGGCCTCCTTTCACAAATGAGGCTAAAACGGAATAGGCAGATACTCCACCACGCGTGCCCACTGCGGATCGGTGGAGGTAGGCTAGTGTTCAACCTACTGTTGGAGTTTTCAAGCCGCCTAGAAGGCCTCCAACTAGCTTAACGACTATCTCAATTAAGTGATAACCAGGACCAACGGCTTTACGTGCCTTCCAAAGCACGGAAACGCTCGATTTGAATCCTAGGCTTCGTCTTCGTCCCTTATGGGCGGATCAGTGGCCAAACGCAAGTCCACTTAATATAAAAAAAAACGATTTTAAAAATATTGCCTTTTAATTCCGATTCTTTTTATCGCCTCGCCTGAATCTCTTCCACACATAACGGCTCAACCCATACAGCCTCTTCAACAGCTGTGTTCATTCTCAAAATGCTTACAATTGTTGGATGTGAAATGAAATGAAATGAAATAATTTATTCATTCCCATTTCAACCCCACCAAGACTCAAGCCTGCGCGTTCACCGCTAAGAAAACCCCATGGTCTGTGGCTCCACAATTCCAGAACACCTCCTTGAACATCAGTCAAAGCATCGGGATCCTTGGCGTCGACATTTCTAGTGACGTTTTGTTCCGATGTCACTTGGAAGACAAGGTTAAGCTCGCATCCAAAAAGCTCGGAGTGCTCAACAGAGCGAGGCAGTACTTCACATCGGGGCAAAGGCTACAACTTTATAAGTCACAAGTCCGGCCTCATATGGAGTACTGCTGTCACCTATGGGCGGGAGCACCTGGATACCAGCTTGGGCCTTTAGACTCGGTTCAGCGACGTGCCATCAGAATTGTTGACGATCCCGAGCTCACAAGCGGTTTAGAGCCCCTTAGTCTGAGGAGAGACTTTGCCTCCTTATGTGTGTTCTACCGCTTGTACAACGGAGAGTGTTCTAAAGAATTATTCGACTTGTTGCCCACTGCTACCTTCTACCATCGCAACTCTCGCCATCGACGGGGAGTCCATCCTCACATATTGAAACCAGAATTGTTTCGAACTGTGCGGGCTCAAAGGAGCTTTCTTCCGCGGACGGTCAGATTGTGGAATGAGCTCCCCGCCGTGGTTTTCCCAATGGAGTACAGCATGGGGTTCTTCAAAAAGGGCGTGAAGAGATTTCTTCAGGGTCGGCAACGCGCAAGTGATGCCCCTGGTGTTGCAAGCGTCCATAGGCTACGGTAACTGCTTACCATCAGGCGGGCCGTATGCTTGTTTGCCACCTTAGTGGTATAAAAAAAAAAAAAAAAAAAAAAAAAATTCAAAAAAAAAAAAAAAAAAATAGGCCTTCACATGCACTTATGAATAGTCAAACTCTAATATTCTAATGTGTGTGTTGTGTACAGGATGCTAGGAAGGCGGCGTGCGACACGTCGCTGGCGCAGGCGACGGCCAACCTGGAGCCGATCGGGCGCATACAGATGCGCACGCGGCGGACGCTGCGCGGACACCTCGCCAAGATCTACGCCATGCACTGGGGCAGCGACTCCAGGTATACATATCTATACTAGTGGCTATAAAAAGTGCTCCATACGACCGTAATAGGGATGTAAAATAAAAAAAATTAACAACGGGTTACACTCCGGGAGTGCCGACAGAAGACGTTGTGCATTTTTGATATTTTGGAATGGTTAGGGAATCATTTTGCACGAATTGCTTTTAATTATCAGTATAAAAGTACTACCATTTATGTGGTAAAATACAAGGTTCATTTATTGCGCTATCGTACACAAACATGAAAATTTAATATTAAAAAGTTTAATCTCTCAGAAAAATCAACTTCCATCCATAAACACACACGAACATTCGCGAAAGCGCCCTGCGCCGCCTAAACGAAACAGCAGGCGCAGGCATACATTTTCGCCGCACGGTAGAAAGAGAGGTGGGTACTTCCTCTCCTACTCTCCCTCCGTCTTACGAATTTTCGATCAGGGTCAAGTGACCTGACGCGAGTTAAAAAAGTATTACCCATCACAAAAAAGTTTCTTCAAAAAGTGCACAACGCCGCTAAAGAAGTTTTCATTTCAAAAACAAAAATTCTTATTAGTCCGTCAGTTAGATTATCAAAAAATATTGTGTGCGTATTTTTTGCTTTACCAAATCATAAAAAAATTACAAAGACAAAGCGCCTCAAAGTTCGGGAGTGGGAGCTCGTGACGTCACTTGCGTAAAATGTGTACCACAACGTGACGTCACACGGAACTTAAACACACCATATATTCGATTATTTTTGATTTGACAAAAGAAAAAATACGTGTGTAATATTTTTTGATAAATTTATTTATTTATTAATGGACAACCAACAGTGACTCGAAGCTGGCGACTATAGTATTGATGACACTGAAGCTTAAATTTTACTGGCTATGCGGTTAAGGCCGCATTATGTTTATCTTGTACTATAATATCAAATAAAGTTATTATTCAGAGAGTATAAGCAAGATGTCACGACCAGATTTGTATCATAATGACCTTCATAATACAGGAAAAATATGAGGTCAGTCTGTTAGATTAGAAACTTGTACTAATGCAACTATTACTGGGCTCAAATTTTAAAAACCTTATTACACATAGTAATAAGGTTAAAATCATCAGGCATTTTCCGCCACCTGCATTTGATATCCTATCTCAGCTGTATGCTAATCATCTTCGGTAAGATCATCATTGATCACTTCATCAGTTTTTGGAGATAAGATGACAGAGAATAAATATCCCAAACTAAGGAAAAAGCGATTCCATACTGAGCCACTCTTACCGTCAAAACCGACTGTATTCTTCCCTTGAGAAAGCCCAAGACGCTATCTCCATCCTTAACTTTCAAGATCAAATAGTCCTCCTCCTCCTTGCATCGTATACCTTTTTTTTTTTTATTCCTCTAATGTGGCCAACAAGCATACGGCCCGCCTGATGGTAAGCAGTTACCGTAGCCTATGGACGCTTGCAACACCAGGGGCATCAACCGCGCGTTGCCGACCCTGAAGAAATCTCTTCACACCCTTTTTGAAGAACCCCATGGGATGTACTCCAATGGGAAAATCACGGCGGGGAGCTTATTCCACAATCTGAGCGTCCGCGGAAGAAAACTCCTTTGAGCCCGCACAGTTCGAAACAATTCTGGTTTCAATATGTGAGGATGGACTCCCCGTCGATGGCGAGAGTTGCGATGGTGGAAAGTAGTTGTGGGCATCAAGTCGAACAATTCTTTAGAACACTCTCCGTTATACAAGCGGATACCTCATTGCTGAGGGACGTGACCTTTGTGGGTTATCTTTTCACGGACTATTGCTCGCCATCTGGATCGGTCTTCTGCTGTGTGGATAGCAGCACACACACTGGTCTCCAATGCTGCGCGAATTTGATCAGACCAACGCATCGGGCTTCGACCCTTCGGTCTCTTTCCGTCCACCTTGCCAGTAATTAGTAACTTCTGAAGGTTGTCGCCTCTCTTTCATGCAATGTGGCCGAAGTACTCAAATATACGGCGTAGACAGGTTGTCGAATCTTTGAGTAATTTTGATCAATAGTAAGGCAAATATGACTCGAGTCGTCTCTGTAGTATAAGGTCAAAAGGTACTTGCGGAGTCCGTCCTATATTTGGCCAAACTGATATAAAACTAATTTTACTTCAATCTATTTTTAATAAATATCTTACTAATTTGTATAACTAGTTGTCCCCCGCGGTTTCACCCGCGTTACTGGGACACAAGCAAGTGGATAAAAGCCTATAATTCTCGGGGATAAAATAGCTTCTTATTAGTGAAAGATGCTTTTGAATCCGACTGGTAGTTCCAGGGATAAGCCCGTTTAAACAAACATATATATTTTTTTTATTGTTAGATTAGAAAGTGACGTGCAAAGATAATAATCCTCGTAGAGCGGTGAAACGTATAAACAATTGTTTCTAAACACTGTTTCAGAAACAAAATCTAAGTGTTTCGGAAACAAATTAATATGTTTCTGAAATATGTAGAACTGTTGTGGTAATCACTCCGTGTTTCTAGCATGTTTCTGTGCTCCCCGATGGAATTGGAGAGCACCGAAACAAATCAGCTGTATACAAGTGTGGACGTGTGTTTCAATTGTTTATAAACATGGCGGTAGTATGCACAATATCATTTTTAACTACCTCCTCACGCGACATATTTGAAACAACTGAGATGTGGACGGCCCAGACCAGCGTTGCCAGTTTTTTTTTCGGGCAAAGCGGGATTTTGTAACCTCTTGAGTAAAAAAGCGGGATTCTATCGCCGAAAGCGGGACATAGGTACTAAAAAAAACCGGCCAAGTGCGAGTCGGACTCGCGCACCGAGGGTTCTTTAGAAACTTCTAGGTACGTAAATAGTTCACTGATCATGGGAATCGAGTCTCAAAGATTTTTCCCCGTTTTTCGATTATGTCGTAAAATAATCGCAAAAATTTGTGATTTAATTTCCCGCGTTTTGGATATCTTCCTTTATTTGATTCCCTTGCGAGCGTCAAAATATGCGGAATATACCTACGGCATCTCTTGATTACGTTGACTCAGAATTTTTATGTTTGTTTGTCACAGTGATGTTCAGCGTACTTTAGCGCTTTTTTTTCCGTCGAGTAATCCTCGAAAAGCGGGACTGAGCCTGTCCCGCGCGGGACATTTAATTTTCGGCAAAAAATCGGGACGTCCCGCCAAAATCGGGACGTCTGGCAACGCTGGCCCTGACCCTGAAACGTTGTTGTTCCGAAACATGTTTCTCAGTGAATACATGGCTTTATGATTTGAATTCAATAAACTTATGGTACCAAATTTTTTTGTGTATTTTTGAGCTGCAACCTTTTATAGAGAGTCTATACCTGATCCTTGCCGGATTCTTCTCAGTTGAAGGCCGAGTTCTAAACCGGTGGTAACTTCAGTAAATGTGACCTTCATAAGTGCCCTTCTGGGGCCTAAATTGAATAAATGGCTTTTACTTTGGCTTTGACTTGGATGGAATCTTCACCTACATGTTACATGTCGTAGAAATGATACATTTCATCCTTGTAAAAAAAAAATGCCTTGCCAGAAACAAGTTAATTAATAAGAAGATAGAACCAAAACAGAATCACCTGACTATAAAGTTATGATACACAAATTAGTCAGCTAGTAAATATGAGTCACATATAACTGCAAGCGATTATCACCACTATTTACTTGTACGTATTGTACATAATTGAAGGAAGTTAATGATGTAAGTAAATCTATTGACGTTTTACGCTTTGAGTCATTGAACTTTTAAAGTACACAAAAAATATTCAGAGCGTTATTTCGCTAAATTGTAGGTCGACTGGGGAAGTACCTCCACCTTACAGAATACTGCAGCCAAATAACTTTATGTTGTGTTCCTGCGCGTGAGTAAGGTCGCCAGAGCTCATTGGGGAGGGGGGAAGGGTCGGTAACGCATGAGTTTTGCCCTGGTTGTTGCAAGCGTGCATATGGCTACGGTAACCGCTTACCATCAGGCGGACCAAACGCTTTTTTATCCGTCGTAAAAAGAACTTAACGAGTAAGAATACTAGTCTCATTGTAGCATCTCCACTTATAGAAAAAAGTTCAGAACACAATACCTCTAGTAAAATGTTTGCTCGGTGGTAGGGTACTTTAGTACGCCTCTAGCTGGCTACTATTCTCAACCCCACCTGCCGATCAAGAGCCAGTTACGGTTATGGTTAGAAACATATTTGACGGAAAACATTATAATTCATGATACTCAAAGTCACAAGGTCCCAGTTCACTGTCAGGAAAGTCAAGCATAACAATTTTTTAAGAAATCAAAATCATAATCAAAAAGTCGTTTATTCAGTTTAGGCCCTAGTAAGGCACTTATGAACGTTATATTGGTACATACAGTTGAATTTACCACTGGTTCGGAATACACTTAAACTGAGAAGACTAAGAAGACTAAGTTCTTAGATGCAAGAGCCTATACTTAGATATGTTTCCTACTTGTTCTTGGCTCGGTGGCCGCCACAGATATACATCTAAATAGATGACGCGAGTGTATGTACTTCGCGTGTCAAAATCTGTGCAAAAATGGTGCACAATGTTCTTCTTCTAAAACTGTTCGGCGCGGACAGGGAACTCGCATAAGGCTGCATATCCACCAGAGATGTGTAGCGAGGGATGTGTTTAGCTGACGAATAGGATAGCTTCATTTTCACGTTAAAAATCTAATGCCAGCCCAACTAAATCATGAGATATAATGGTAGGTACAAAAAAAAGTTACACGCTTGGTATTCATACGGATGGAGGGACTTGCGTTAACTATTTAGATTTATGTCTGTGGTGGCCGCTTAGGTGGGTCCTTTTTGTGTGAAGAGAACGCTGTCTATATCTCTAGTCAGCCTACTTCTGCCAAGGACCTTCCTGGTCTGAGGATTTGTTCCCGTTGCTCAGCCACTCCCTCGCCGTGTCCTAAATGTGTTGTGTTGTTTGTCAGGAACCTGGTGTCGGCCAGCCAGGACGGCAAGCTGATCGTGTGGGACAGCCACACGACGAACAAGGTGCACGCCATCCCGCTGCGCTCCTCGTGGGTGATGACCTGCGCGTACGCGCCCTCCGGCTCGTACGTGGCGTGCGGCGGACTTGACAACATATGCTCCATCTACAGGTGACCTCATCTCTACCGTACTGTACCTACTCCTGGACTAGGAACACCTGCCCATCCAGACAAGACAGGAATCCAACAAATAATAATAATAATAATAATTTATTGCTAACCATCCAAAATACACATAAAATATGACATGACACGATTAAGAACTTAAACATAAACTTAGAGGGTATTTCCAATAAAATGTTAGCGACCAAATAGACATACACAATAGCCGAGTGAGATGACTAAAACTGCGAACATTTAAAAATACAAATTTTTCAAGTTCCTTAACTAAATATCATTAGTGTATACAACATATACAACATAAGAGGAGATACGGCGATGATAGCACCAGATTTTCCAGGAATCTAACTAGCCTATTGCGGGAAAACTAGTCGTGAATTTTGTCTAATTCTGTTGGTTATTATTTTAAAACGGTGTGTCGTTTTTTGTAATAGACCCTGTGAATATTACAGGACTGTCCCATCTTCCCTAAATGTCCGAAGCAAATGTTGATTTTTGTCTCATCATCATCAGCCTATAATGTCCTACTGCTGAGCACAGGCCTGGTGGGCAATACTCCACCACGCATGCGCACTGCGGATCGGTGGAGGTAGGCTAGTGGTCAACCTACTGTTGGAATTTTTCAAGCTGCCTAGGAGGCATCTAACTTAACGACTATCACAATTAAGTGATAACCGGGACCAACGGCTTTACGTGCCTTCCGAAGCACGGAAACGCTCGATTTGAAATACCACTATGCGGTCCAGGTACCGACCACGACGGTGGTAGCTTAACTTTGCCGATCGATTAAGAACTGCTAATCATGCTACACCACGAGCGCTTCATATTATATTAGAATAGTAAACAAAATTAGCAGGGAAAAATCCTTCCATAATGATACATACGTCATTAATCATTAGTTTTAAGTGCAGCCGGTCCAGCCAGTCGTATGTACTGGCCTACCGACCACGACGGTGGTAGCTTAACTTTGCCGATCGATTAAGAACTGCTAATCATGCTACACCACGAGCGCTTCATATTATATTAGAATAGTAAACAAAATTAGCAGGGAAAAATCCTTCCATAATGATACATACGTCATTAATCATTAGTTTTAAGTGCAGCCGGTCCAGCCAGTCGTATGTACTGGCCTACCGACCACGACGGTGGTAGCTTAACTTTGCCGATCGATTAAGAACTGCTAATCATGCTACACCACGAGCGCTTCATATTATATTAGAATAGTAAACAAAATTAGCAGGGAAAAATCCTTCCATAATGATACATACGTCATTAATCATTAGTTTTAAGTGCAGCCGGTCCAGCCAGTCGTATGTACTGGCCTACCGACCACGACGGTGGTAGCTTAACTTTGCCGATCGATTAAGAACTGCTAATCATGCTACACCACGAGCGCTTCATATTATATTAGAATAGTAAACAAAATTAGCAGGGAAAAATCCTTCCATAATGATACATACGTCATTAATCATTAGTTTTAAGTGCAGCCGGTCCAGCCAGTCGTATGTACTGGCCTACCGACCACGACGGTGGTAGCTTAACTTTGCCGATCGATTAAGAACTGCTAATCATGCTACACCACGAGCGCTTCATATTATATTAGAATAGTAAACAAAATTAGCAGGGAAAAATCCTTCCATAATGATACATACGTCATTAATCATTAGTTTTAAGTGCAGCCGGTCCAGCCAGTCGTATGTACTGGCCTACCGACCACGACGGTGGTAGCTTAACTTTGCCGATCGATTAAGAACTGCTAATCATGCTACACCACGAGCGCTTCATATTATATTAGAATAGTAAACAAAATTAGCAGGGAAAAATCCTTCCATAATGATACATACGTCATTAATCATTAGTTTTAAGTGCAGCCGGTCCAGCCAGTCGTATGTACTGGCCTACCGACCACGACGGTGGTAGCTTAACTTTGCCGATCGATTAAGAACGGCTAATCATGCTACACCACGAGCGCCGTTTTTGTCTTATTTGACCATAATATTGACTGTATGATTCCATTTCCAGCTTGAAGACCCGCGAAGGTAACGTGCGCGTGTCGCGCGAGCTGCCGGGCCACTCGGGCTACCTGTCCTGCTGCCGCTTCCTCGACGACAACCAGATCCTCACCAGCTCCGGGGATATGACTTGGTGAGACACATAAATAAATAAAACAACCTGGGACATTCCTCACACACGGTCATCTGATCACAAACTAAGCAGAGCTTTACTATGGAAACCAGTTATCTGGTAATACATATACTACTTTAACCAACTTCAAAAAAGGAGGAGGTTCTCGTACTTAATATACATAATTACTCAGTGGCGTAGCTACCTAGGGGCTAGACGGGGCAGTGCCCCAGGGCCCCCAAGCTCAGGGGGCCCCGGGGCACTCTGACTTACAAACTATAAATTGAACACAGACATACAATAAGAAGCAGACGAAGCATTCGCTTTAAATTGCGTAGCAATTACATAAAAAAAAATAAAAAGAAAAAAAATAGTTTAGTTGGGGCCCTAGTTTTTTTTATTGCCCCAGGGCCTTTGGTTACATAGCTACGCCACTGCCCAGACTCAGGACATACAGACATGTTCATGCACACAAATGCATGTTCTGTGTGGGAATCGAACCCACGACCTGCGGTGCGATAGGTGGAATTTTAACCAACTGCGCAAACTGTCTCACCAAATAAAAAAAAGTTTGAAAAAAAAGACCAATATTGTCAGATTATCCAAAGAATATTAAAAAATGTAATCTTGCTGATTTTCTTGCCTGTTTTCAGTTGAATGTCGACTTATGAACTGGTGGTAACTTCAGTAATTTTGAAGTTCATAAGTGCCCTACTAGGGCCTAAATTGAATATATAGTTTTGATTTGTGATACACCAAACGGTAATGTTGCGCCGGATCTCCGACTATCCGGCGTCATGTTTGGCCAAATATCCGGTAACCGGTATCCGTTTCATCTCTAGTATACATATTTTTGCTCCGAATTTTATGGTGTTTGTTAACCTCCCTCCTCCATTGCCCCCCAGCGCCCTTTGGGACATCGAGACTGGCCAGCAGTGCGGGCAGTTCACGGGGCACACGGGCGACGTGATGTCGCTGTCGCTGGCGCCCGACCAGCGCACCTTCGTGTCGGGCGCCTGCGACGCCTCCGCCAAGCTGTGGGACATCCGCGACTGTCAGTGCAAGCAGACCTTCCCGGGACACGAGAGTGACATCAACGCTGTCACGGTATGTACACCACACTACACTACACACACTTGGGCCACACCTATAAACTAATACATCATAGAGTGCCTAAAAAGGGCGACAGCGACAGATCAGACCCGGCGAATGACAGGCCAATCGCCATCACCTCCCTTCTCTCTAAAGTGATGGAGCGAGTGATCAACTTGCAACTCACCATCGAGTTTCAACATGTGTGGCAGTGAGCCTATATGTGGCGAAGGTTTTTAATGCACCTGAATTTCCGATCACTGGTGAAAATACCATCATCATATCAGCCCATGGATGTCCACTGCTGAACATAGGCTTCCCCCATTGACTTCCACTTGGAAAGGTTGTGGGCCGCTTGCATCCAGCTACGCCAAGCGACTATGACCAGGTCGTCGGTGCACCTGGTGGGAGGTCGTCCTGCTCGGCGCTTTCCAGTATGTGGTCGCCACTCGAGAACCTTCCTTCCCCAGCGGTTATCAGCTCTTCGAGCGATGTGGCCTGCCCATTGCCATATGGAGGTGCAAGGTGGATGACACCTCCATTGAAAAGGGAAGATCTTCCGCCAGGCTGGGTCATCGTGCCTGGGGACCGCGGTCCTACTGTACATGTCGGACAGTTGTATATATGCAGATCGCCGAGAAATCTTCGCAAGCGCGATGCAGGATGTAGTGGGCATGTATGCGCGATGTATGCACGATGCATGATAATGTGGCGGCGCGCCATCTATCTATCGGCGTGTGAACTTCGTTATGTAGTTGTTCGCTACAGCCACTTCAGCTTACTAACTACGAGCTATGTCCGTCGTTTTCGTTCTCCTACGAATGTCCTCATTGCGGACCCTGTCACATAGAAAAATTCCGAGCATAGCTCATTACATTGCTTGCTGAGTGACTCTGAGCTTATTTATGCGGTCAGCGGTGAAAGAAATCTCTGTCCCATATGTCATCATTATAAATTAATTAAATTTACTTAACTTCAGGTTGGTTAAACTAAAACTGGCACATTCAACACATTTACACATTGCACTTGTGTAGTGTATGTGGATCCTAACTTCCTAACTAATATTATAAATTCGAAAGTGAGTTTGTTTGTTTGTTACGCCTTCACGCCTCAACTACTCAATGGATCATCATGAAATTTGGCATGCGTATGGTGTGGAGAAGGACTTTCCTGGGAACGCGGGTAAAACCGCGGGGACAGCTAGTAAATGATAAATATCCTGGGACATTCCTTACACATGGTCATCTGATCCCACACTAAGCAGAGCTTGTACTATGAAAACCAGATAACTGATATAATGCATATTACTTCTTATTGTATGTAAATACATCTTTATATATAAAATTCTTCTGCACGGTATGTCACTGAATTCCTAAACGGCTGGACCGATTTGAATGAATTTTTTTGTATGCGTTTGGGTGGCGCCCTGGATGGTTTAGATTCACAAATCGGCCCGGCAGATGGCGCTGCAGTCGATAATATAACCTAGATACCGACCAGAGCGCCACCCAATCACATACAAAAAAAATTCGTTCAAATCGGTCCAGCCGTTTAGGAGGAATTCAGTGACATACACACGTACAGTAGAATTAACTCCCTGGATGGTTTAGATAGGGTAGGGTAGCACCACTTGAACGAAGTCGCGGCGGGCAGCTATAGTATAATGCCCGGTTTCAATAAACAAAAACGAATCGTTTTGCTTACCAATGGGTATTTTTATTGCCAAACTGGGCTTATAGATCATTTGGTAAGCTAATTTTACCCGTGATAGCAACTTCCATATGTGAGGGTCTGCTATGCAAAGCTTAAAGGTCTTTGCTTCATTATTAGTAAAGATATAAGAGACTTAATTTTAACCGATAACCGTTGTCGTAAATTATTGAAAGTGGCCATATGTAATATGTATATATCCCCGTACAGTTCTTCCCGTCCGGGTTCGCGTTCGCGACCGGTTCGGACGACGCGACGTGCCGCATGTTCGACATCCGCGCCGACCAGGAGCTGGCCATGTACTCGCACGACAACATCATCTGCGGCATCACGTCCGTCGCGTTCTCCAAGTCTGGCCGTTTGTTACTCGCCGGCTATGATGACTTTAACTGCAATGTCTGGGACTCTATGAAGAGCGAACGCGCTGGTATGTTAACCTATTTTTATGATACCGTACCAAAAAAAAAAAATATACTCAATTTACTCAGGCCTCTCATTATTAGTGTATTATATCTCGATGTAAATTGTGCAATATTAGTGTGCATGTTGTGGTCAGTCAACCATGTCTTTGTAGTCTTTAATTTTATATGTAACTGCTGTAACGAACAGTTAGCGAACCTAAATTAAAAAAAAGGAACCCTTATAAGGTCACTTGTATGTCTGTCTGTCACAGCCGATTTGCAAATGTGACCTTCATAAGTGCTCTTCTGGGGCCTAAATTGAATAAATGGCTTTGACTTTGAAAATTAATGAATTTGCAATATGGGGGTAACTTTTTTTTTATACCACTAAGGTGGCAAACAAGCATACGGCGTAGTCTATGGACGCTTGCAACACCTCACTCGCGCATTGCCAACCCGACTTTTGGTGTAATAATCGGACTGTTTTACAAAAAACTTAAACCGACTTCAAAGTACACTAAGAAGTAATCAAATCCTGATCTTTTGACAATGGGACCAAACGGGAAGTGTACCCTTTCAAATAAAAAAAGAATTTTCCAAATCGGTTCATAAACGACGGAGTTATGAGGTAACAAACATAAAAAAAAAATACAAACGAATTGAGAACCTCCTCCTTTTTTTGATGTCGGTTAAAAATTAGAAAACTACTATAAATAAGTAATATTTATCCGCAGGCATCCTGGCCGGGCACGACAACCGCGTGTCCTGCCTCGGAGTCACCGAGAACGGAATGGCCGTCGCCACGGGCTCCTGGGACTCTTTCCTCCGCATCTGGAACTAAACACACCCACACCAATCCACACCCACACCCACACACCAACACCCTCACACACCATCACACCCACACTAGTCACCGCACCGACCCGACTCCCTCGAATGGTGTATTGATAATTTTATATCTGAGCGACACTTTTGTAACTATCGCTGTGTGAATGGTGTGAGATTGTGATTATAAGTTTTTTTCACAACGCTTGTGTCGACGGTACGACGCTTTTTCTCAATTTTTGAAGTCCATATCCATGTAATGTGAATGCAATGTGCTCGATAATACGGTTTATATTTGAATGAACCGATATGACCGTATCAGTTGTGAGGTGTCCATTTTTATGAAGATTTTGTTGAAGTAAAACGCGAAATATTCCATCATTTATCATAACGAATTTGTTAGTGTTTAAAAAAAAACTTTCGGTGGTTTCAACAAAGTCTAAAATCGATCGTGAGGGTTATAATTACAATCTATCGCTTTATTTATTTAAAAATATAGAATTATTTTCTAACTGCGAGAATAAAAGCATTTAAACTACGACTTAGGGTGGTATTGTAGTTTACACGTGTGTTATGTATGTTTGTATGTGTGCGTATGGCGCGTGTGCGATCACTTGATTCATTGTTCACGTTAAACATACGTTTATATATATTAATGATGTAATATTAATTATTTAATGGTAGCGTACCTGGATGCCTCTATGTGGGGAGGTCAAACCGCTGGATTATTTTTCTGTGAATCGGTAAGTTTGTGTCATAATTTTTTTATTGTACACTGTAAATTTATTTGAAATGGGAAACCGAGATAACTTTTAGAAATGTATTAATATTTTAGCAGTACAGTTGAGGACATAAATATGTATATACTTTGTGAAATCCATCAACGATTTCCTCTTAAACTATTGATTGAAATTCGAGATACTAGCGGCCCGCCCCGGCTTCGCACGGGTAATATTGTAGGTAATGTTGTTACACCTTGAATAATATTATTGGAGTTTTAGTAAGGGTCCCTAATTTTTTTGAAAATATAATATATTTTATGTCATCCGGGGATAGTGTAGCTTCCCAACAGTGGTAGAATTTTTCAAATCGGTTCAGTAGTTTCGGAGCCTATTCAATGCAAACAAACAATCAAACTTTCCTCTTTATAATATTAGTATTGATTATGCAGACAGGATCTTTTAACAACTATTATGACTAGTATTATGCAGTGCGCGAAAATTGCTTTTGAATTTCACGAAGTGTATACATATTTATGTCCTCGACTGTACCATCAACAAACTTTAAACATGGTCAGATTTGAATTGAAACCTACATTAAGTGATAAACAAATCATTGTTGGTTTTTATGAAAAACGAACAATTTTTTATTGACATGTTTCAGTTTTTTTTGATAAAGGGCCGTGCTGGTCATAGTTAAAGTTGGTTGACTGTACAATGGGTTATTAAATAGAAGAGTATATCTATAACTATAGCCTACTCTCTCCCTCTTTCAGGTGATACATCGCACAACAGTGTCAAGTGTACAAGTTCTAAAAAACCTATTATTAAAGAACCAAATATTATTAAATAATGTATCTACGCCTAATTTATTGAATGAGAGAATTTTTCATTATTGTTTTATATTATTATTTCGTCACTTCTTTTTGTATGTAATCCTTATTGGGTTGGAGCTAAGATTGTATTACTGTACATTAGCGGCCTTACTCATAAACGCTATTTAACTAAATCTACTGAATAAATGGTCAAATAAATAACGTCACCTTGGTGTCATTGTCAAACAATTTGACGTTATTTAGGTGACCACTTAAACAGCTTATTAGTTAAATAACGTTTTATGAGTAAGGGGGTATAAAGTACAGTCAGCGTCATAAGTAGCTGATCACAGTACCGTGTCACATTAAGAAATTTTCATTTTTCATATTGTCAAGAGAATGTCAATAGAGTATTATGTGAGGGTACGGAGTTTTGGTGGGAACTTGCAGTGTGACGTTGCGTTTTCATTTTTATTTTCATAAATTCGTGTATTTTGAGTTTTATTGTATATTATCGATGGTATTTTATCCAATAAAGATCAATCCATGTGCACCAGTGAAGTGAAATGAATTATGTGTATCGTGACTTTTCAAGTTGTCTCAACAAGTCCGTGATGAGTTTTAGTACAATGACCACCATTGCAGTAAAACATGACCTTTATGACTGAGGACTATGTGTGAAATATATTGTGACTGGAAATTATAACTCGACACTGGCAGAAATAAGTCCTAATTTGGATTTAGTTGCCAACCTTAAAACGAAGAAGAAGGGTACTGAATTGATAATCTACTTTTAACGCTGACTGTAGACACCCGAATGTCTAAAGGTATAAAGATCTCTGACGTAATTGACGAAACTGTATAAAAACAACCATTATGTGTTTATAAAATGTCCTTTATAAAAGCCCTTACATACGACACGCACAATTATGCGCACAGTTTGGACTCTCGGATATCGTAAGTAAAGACGTTTATAAACGGATTTAAAATAGGCTTTAAGCGTACAATTTATACATTGACATATTGCAATATAAATGATTACATAATACTATCAGTTCGTATCAATAATATCCCTACAAATACCTACACACATGGTGTACAAAACGCAATTCTTTGGTGCCCATTTTCCAGTACAGTGAACTAGCAAGTGGTGCTGATTCTGTTGTTTACAACTAAACTAGTTTAGTCTCACTATGTCTCTTTCTAATAAAGAACATAAGAGAAGGTAAGAAATTTAGTCCTGTCAAATTAGTCCAATGTTTTCAATATAAATTTAGTCGCCAATCGCGGTTACGTCTAAATACCCGCAAATGAAAACGGCAAAGACTAATTTGACAGCTTTATGTTCTATCCTTCTTCAATAATGTTTGTAAGAAAGAGATGTGATGTGACTAAAATTAGTTTAGTGCGATTTACAACAGAATCGGCACCAGTGTTGTCTATGTTAGAAATTACACGTGCTTTGTGTCTAAAAATTGCATTTTCCTCCATTCCTAATTATGTCTTATTCGCTTGGCGTTAGAATATAAATTTATAAATTTCATTTGTGAATGTTTGATTTGATTCTAATTATTTATTCGTGGCGATAAAGATGTCGCTAATTATAATATTATCACAAATTTACTACAATCCCATTAAACGAATGCTATATCTTTCGAATGGATGTATACACTCAGTTTTTTACATTTATATAAATATTGCTAAAGCACAATCATTTTTCACCTGAGAATATAGTACTTAGTTCATTCAGTTCCACTTAAAATTGTTTCGTCAAAATGATATTCGAATATCACACTTATTGAATTGAACTTAGAGTTTTAAGTGGAATGATATTTAATCTCGATTGCATCAAAGGGTTACCATTATCATAGCTACACGGGATTTCACGTGAAAAAAACGCCCTTAACAACTTTGATATAAATTACAAAATCGAAAAGTTTTATTTGAAAATGGGGGCGCGTTAACATCGGAACAATCGTCCCATAAGTTCATTTTACTAGGCTAAGCTAGCTTTAGGTATTTAAGGGTTAAAATATACAAAATAATAGGCATTTGTAACTCGAAACATTCTGTGTTGCTATCTGCAAGGAAATCGACGCAAATATATTTTCATTTGTGGTAACACTAGTTTCTGTAAGTATTTGCAGTATTCGTTGGGAGAAGCACAAAGTATAATGTTTTTTTTTGTATCGTGACTCGGCTTTTTAATTAAATTATTAGTCGATGGCTAAATGTCGCGCTATTGTGTTTTTATTTTATTTTTAATTAAACCTTTTCGTCTTAGATAGGTTACAATATATTGTAGATGTTTGTATAAGGCAGACGCAGTGACATGGCAACACTGGGAGCTAATTATTGTCGATATATCTATATGCTTTCAATAAATATTAAACTTATCACATCGTCATTTAAAACGGTATATTATTGTGCTCAATTTATAATATGAACTAAATATCGCATAAAGGCGAAGGAACTTAAAATGTCATATATTTTAACAGTACTACCAAGTTCATCAATAGACACGCTGAAAGAATCTAAAGACAAAAAGGTGTATTTTAATAAAAACAGCATATCAATACCAATTTGCTCCGCCATTATTAATACACCCACCCTTGTATCGTTGTTAAAGTAAAATTAATTAATCATTTAATGGTTTGTTGAGATTGAATTATAAATATTGTTTTAATGAGCAAATTGAAACGTCTTTGTATACACGCATGCATCTATTTGTCTATACGTAAGGTAATTCGCATTATGGGAGATTAATTTGTCCAGCGCAAGACAAAATGGCCGGCGAAATTTGGCGGGATGTCAATTGCCATTGTCATTGCCACGAGGCAAAGGTAACGAACTCGTTCAGCCAACGCGTTGGACAGTAAAAATATAGTGTAACCCGAAGTTAGCTCTGGTCTGCTAGTTTTACGCCTAGGAATAAGACTTTTTTAAAAATAAAACAATTGTTTTTCTACTGTAACGGCTTCTTTTAAAAAAAATCGATGTACGATAAACTATAATAAATATAGCGTTATAATAATTATGTATTTATATTTAATGGATAGTTTAAAAGCTCCTATTTCGTTTTTTTTGTCTTGTTCAAGACCAATTTATCTCAATTTTACATCGTATTATTGGAATGGACTGCCATATTTTAACCTTAAACTGTAACTATTAATATACTTAAAAAATATAAAGATGGAACTGTCTGTCTATGGTCTGTGAGGTTCTAGAAATGGTAGCCTTTGCGTGGACTATTTAGGACATCATGCTATAATGTAATGTCGTATTTGTTTCTGTCATGATGCCCTCATAGCTAATGGTGGAATTTGATGTGAAGAACCGATGATCAAAAATGATGAATGATGTATAATTAGGAATTCGCTGGAGTTTCCACGATTCAATTAGGAGATTAAAAATAATATGTCCCAGAACTGTTAAAACAGATTCCTTTGACACGTTTAAATAAAAAAAAACAATTAAACATGGATTCGTATAAGTTAATTTTCATTTGCTAGTCCACGTCTTTGATATGTTTAAAAATAATTATTCTTAGTGGTGTAATACTAATTATAATGTATTGTGTAAAATATTTTTTTTTAGTTATTATATCAATAAATTAAAATTTGTTTATTTTATAAGTTTGTTTTATTCGTACCTACACCTTTCCGTTTCCTAGTCAACTAAGGACCCTAATGAGGCAAACCTCGCGGCCGTACGCAGTTCGTTATTAATAATCACAGATTACATAACAAAAGGCAGATAGAGCGCGCGGAACACGGGAGTGAGGCCAAAAAAACAAATACAAATTGAAAAACACATAACCGGTATTCGCTTCTGAATTTGTATTTGATTTGTTTAAACAAAGTTTATTAAAAAGAAAGTGTTTTCCGTTAAATAAAGTTTGTTAAACAAAGCAAATACAAATTCAGAAGCGAATACCAGGTACAGTAGTACCCAACTGATATGGCGCGTCGTGAATCTTCGTTCGCACAGAAAAGAAACTGGCACCGAAGACTAACGAAAGAATGCTTAAAACTTACAATCAACCTTAGATCACTACTATAAGGTTCATAATACACTGCCGCTGTTAGTTCCGTCTCACTCACAAATCACGCCCCTCCGCACGGCGCGCGCTAGCATGTCGGCAGCTGCCGACCAATAGCGTTTCCCGCGCTTTGAAAATTTATCTTCTGCGCAGGTACATCATCATCATCATCATCATCAGCCTATAATGTCCCACTGCTGAGCACAAGCCTCCTTTCACAAATGAAGGTGAAAGGGAATTGGCAATACTCCACCACGCGTGCCCACTGCGGATCGGTGGAGGTAGGCTAGTGGTCAACCTACTGTTGGAATTTTTCAAGCCGCCTAGGAGGCATCCAACTAGCTTAACGACTATCACAATTAAGTGATAGCCGGGACCAACGGCTTTACGTGCCTTCCGAAGCACGGAAACGCTCGATTTGAAATACCACTAGGCGGTCACCCATCCAGGTACCGACCACGACAGGCGTAGCTTAACTTTGCCGATCGATTAAGAACGGCTAATCATGCTACACCACGAGCGCTTCATACATCAGCAAGCCATATTAGTTGGGTACTACTTTACCTATGTGTTTTTCAATTTGTATTTGCTTTTTTGGGCTCACTCCCGTGTTCCGCGCGCTCCATCTACCTTGTTCTGTAATCTGAGTTAATAACTAAGGTTAGAATGTTTAACACGTCTTTCGTTTAGTTACTGCTAATCGTTACATCGTACTCATACAGACAGACACAACAAATAACTTCTATAAATAGACATGTACATGTCTGTTAAGTCTTCAACGGTTCTACATTAAAGATAGTAAGTACAACACTGGTGCCGATTCTGTTGTTTACAACTAAACTAATTTAGTCTCACTATGTCTCTTTCTAACAACGAACATAAGAAAAGGATGTAAGAAATTTAGTCCTGTCAAATTAGTCCAATGCTTGTTTCCAATATAAATTTAGTTGCCATCTATCGCGGTTACGTCTAAATACCCGCAAATGAAGACGGCAAAGATTTGACAGCTTTAAATATGTTCTATCCTTTTTCAATAATGTTTGTAAAAAAGAGATGTGATGTGACTAAAATTAGTTGAGAGCGATTTACAACAGAATCTGCACCATTATGAGTAATTATAGTACATACTAAATGTTAGTTATAATGCTTGCTATTAAAAGAACAGAAATTCATTAGGCGCGTATGATTCGTGCCGTATGCCGCTCACACGTTGGCATCGACTCATGAATGTTAGGCGCAGTGACGTAGGTACATACATCTGCAGTCACTTCGACGAAATGAGAATTTTTGTCATTGGGTTTATATTATATAGTTTTATAAGGAAATGTTTAAGCAAGGTCAATATTACCCTATTTGACTCAATAGGTACGCATTCTGGCTGCAATTTCCTACGTTGTGACACTGAAATAGTGAATGAAAATATTTTCCGTTCGTCAGTGCAATAAGTTCTCGATGTTCTATACCCCGAGTGTAAAGAATTGTTTGTCGGCAGATGGCGCTGCAGTCGGTATCTATATTATCGACTGCAGCGCCATCTGCCGGGCTGATTTGTGAATCTAAACCATCCAGGGTGCCAACCAATAGCATACAAAAAAAAAACATTAAAATCGGTCCAGCCGTTTAGGAGGAGTTCAGTGACATACACACGTACAGAAGAATTTTATATATAAAGAGATAGCAAGGAAAGAAAAAGTGAGAAAGCGTGTTTGATGAAACTTGTCTTCAACGGGGACAGGCCTCCATTCACAAATGAGGGTGAAAAGGAATGGGCAGATACTCCACCACGCGTGCCCAGGGCACAGTAAGTATAAATGCGAATGTAAGTGTTTTTTACGCTGAACCGATCGCGGAAAATTTTTGCATGCCGATACGCTATGGTATGGAGAAGGACCAGGCATACTTTTACCCCGGGAAAGCGCATGAAACCTCGGGTGACGGCTGGTAGTTCTATAACATTTTGAATGCAAAATGAGTAGGTAGGTACATACATAAACCTATTTCCATACGCCTTATACACAAATCACAAAATTACGTACGTTTCATAGGCGCATGAAATGGACGTAGTATAATAAAACGATAAAACTAGAAATATTTTTAAGGTTGAAATCCGCTTGCTTCTTATAAATATAGCTTGCTTAATAACCTGTAAGTATAGCCTTTCAACCTCTCAGACGATGCTACAATAACAGTAAGTCGAATGGTAAATAACAAATGCGTTTACATGTGTAGTGAGAAGATGGCGAAACAGTGGCGCGAGCGCAGCGCCGCGAGACCAAATTAGACTCCGCCAGTGATCGAGTCCAAATAGGGTGACAATCATTGAAAAAGCCTGTAAATGTCTGCTTGTCCTAAGTCTGGGTGTAAGTATAAAAATTTTCTGGTTTCCATAGCGCATTCTTTAATTAGTTGGTGGGTTTAGTTTAAGGCGATGATAGCTCAGTGGTAGTGATGTCGGATACCGAGACGAAGGTCTTGGGTTCGAATCCTACAATAAGCTTGAGCTTTTGGTGAAGGATCTTGAGGAAACCATAGTACGGTGGTAGGGTACTTTGTAATTGTAGTTCCCATTTGGCTGGCAACCCTCAAGTTGAAAATCTATCACCAAGCACATATCGGTGTGTTCCGACAGCTGCACTTGAGAGCCAGTTCCTTCAAGTCTTTGTGTGCTTACCGCTTTCGGCCACATCATCACTTACCATGGTGAGATTGTGGTCAAACACAGGCCTATACACAGTAAAAAAGAGTTTGAAAAAACTCGCATTTGTTGATTATCAAAATTAAAATTGAGGTCCCTAAGTGTGTTTTGAACTTTTAGTAAAGTATATTTTATGACGGTGATATCTTAGTGGTTATTGATGTCGAATGGCGTTACGAAGGTTGTGGGGTAAAATCCTACGATGAGCTTGAGATTTCGGTGAACGAAAACACCATGGCCCTTGCATTGCCCTGTGATATTGTGTACCTATGTTAATTTCACTTAGTATGAATGTGTTTGACCAGACCAACTTATACATAGTATTGAAAAAAGTGAGCTCTTAAAATCGATCGACCATGCCAGCCTTGGTAAACTTTGTAAAAAAAGCTAATTTAAAAAGTTTCAATACTGAATAAAAAATAAACGAAAGCATAACAGCTTCCGAGAATAAATCCAAACTGATGAATCGCAAAGCAAAACAAAAGTTTTATTTATAGGAATTCTGGAAAATCTTCAATCTCATGGTCACCCGACTACGGCGAAGCTTTTCTAGTTATGCAATAGCGTGTGAGACTTTATTTTAGTTAGTTCGAATACATCTCGCGTCGAATACACGTCTCCGAGCGGAATACACGCAATTAACGGTCTTATATCCATAAAAATACGGTTTATTATAACGTGTCAATAAGTGATTTGTATTTTATGGAGTGATTTTCGCGCGATATTCGAAGTGTCATCATATTCTTTTGAAAATCGAACGGTTGCGTAGGCGTCTTATCGGCCAGTCCATTTTTTGTGTTTTTGTTTGTCTGTGGGTAGTTTTTAATTCCGGGTTGAGTAATGGTGTATATTTAAACTATGATTCGACTTGGTTCCTAGTTTTGGCAGGAGGAATGTTATGGTTAATTGCAGGGTGGTTTTGTTTTTAATTTGCAGGATCTTGTCTATGAAATGTATAACTGGATTGGAAAAGGCATGTAACCTTATTTTCTTCAGTTGTCTGAAAACAAAGTAATGTGTAAATTTTACAGACTGATTTAGTTTTAATTTTTTTTTTTTAATTTTTTTATGTTTTTAATATCATTGTTACTTTCTGTGTTTGTCCTGATCTAAATCCATTTAGAATATTTTCTGTTCAGCTTCTTTGCTCTTCAAAATTCTAAAAATTCAAAAATCATTTATTCAAATAGACCTTCGCAGGCACTTATGAACGGTCTTGACTCTAATACCGGTTCGGAAGGTTGCATTTGCTAAGAATATTTGCTTCATTTTCATTTATCTATACTCACACCAATTTTGAGTAATTACTATTCAGCAATAGATTTTTTTAAACATGTATCCATTAGGTATTATAATTTAAATTATGGTGAAAGAAGATTGATTAATTATCACTTAAATTCAAAAAGAATGTATCTGCGGATTAGTCACTAGTTTAGAGGAAGCATAGAGTTAGAATATTATCCTTGCGCGAAGCGTGAGCAATTTCCATATACTTAGATGCATTCACAGATATATCGTGCCTTAGTTGATTTACAGTCAGACAATATGTCGATATGGATTCCTCGTCATTTGTTCTTGGTAAAAGTATCGATAAAAACGAGAAATTGGCATTCATTATACGTATTTTAGTTGTTCAAACTATGTACGCGCATATCGTTTCAAGGAATTTAGACCGTACTCTCATACAGTCGCGCTATAAGTACCTACTATTCTAACTCTATGAGAGGATGAAAGGGGAGTGACTCTAAAACTGAGAAATATGAAGATTAATAGTAACCAGCCCCCCTAAAAAGGAAGCTAAAGCAATATTGCTAACGCAATTCATTTTTTCGAATTCTCGGCAGATCATACGTAATTTCAATATTTTTTGGTATACTAGTCACTCATTATATACAATTCAATTCAATAAAAGATTCGGAATTGATGAATTGCATAAGATCTGCCGTAAATTCGAAAAAATGAATTGCGTTAGCAATATTGCTTTAGCTTACTTTTTAGGGGGGCAGGACTTGTTCAAAGCTAATTATCTCGATGCTGATGCAGACAGATTATAGTGTTAGCTCAAAACTCAGGTCGTCTGAAGAATAGATAGAGTTAATCGAAATTAAACCTAATATCATTGATGCAGGTTCCAAATTCAATTGTTCTTGACGAGAAATTAGAACTTAAATAAAGTTCCAAATCGATTCAAGCATCTAGAAGCTATGTTGGAAAAAAATTACCGACAAACAAACGTAGTCCCAAAAACATAACACTTCTTTTTCGGTGTAATTAAATAAGTGTAAGAGGAAAAAGTCCCTTTAGAGCAGTAATACTGAACAATCAAATTTCCCAGTGATTTTGAACAGTAAGAACACTTCATCTCACTTCAGACCGCATGTGTCCTTGACTTGGCCAATCAGACCGCATGTGTCTTTGATTTGGTCAATCACTGGGAAAATCGGTTCAATATGGTGGTTTTCTGATAACTTTTTTACATTCTGATAACTGCAAATACAAACAGTGGTTCATTAGAAATGGAACCATTTCCGATTTTGTAATATTTCTACCGATTCAGAGGTTATTTCAATCTGAATTTCATTGAAATAAAGTTACGTAATCCGCGTACAAAGCGCATGTGTCCTTGACTTGGCCAATCAGACCGCAAGTGTCCTTGATTTGGCCAATCAGACCACATGTGTCCTTGACTTAGCCAATCAGAGCGCATTGTCGGTGGTGGGAAATTGGCGGATACAAGACTGAGTGCAACTCTACGATTCATCGTTAAAATTGAAAATTACCTTCAACATCTGAATCATCATTGTTGTTTGCATCGATGTTTTCATTAATCACTATTATGATAAACAATGATATTCATAACACATTTTTCACAGCGCAACTGGTAGCAATCATGTTTATATATTTGTAAATTATCTATTCTACAAACCGAATATTTTGTGTACTTTTTGGCGCAGTTTGCAGTCCTTAAAAAGCTTCACATTCTTCTTGAAGTACTTAAAGCTGTACTCCCTTGGGAAAACCATGGTGGAGAACTCGTACCACGACCATGATATGAAGGTCCTTTGGTTACACATTGCGGTTAATTAATATGAAATTCTATGTCATCATACTTTGTTATCCTGATTGAACTTTTGACCAATAAAGTCATATTTTTGTATACCTACAGAGTCTAGGTATAGATATCATACTACTCCATATTACTTAGTATAGTATCCATACTAATAACGTTTATTAATGTTTGTTTGTTTGTTACGCTTTCACGCCTAAACCGCTAAACCGATCGCGTTGAAATTTGGCACACAGATAGCCTATGGTATGGAGAAGGACATAGGCTACTATTTATCTCGGGAACGCGGGTGAAACCGCGGGGGACAGACAGCTAGTTTTACATAATTCTGCAAATGTCTTTGTGTATGACCGTCTGTTTCACGCAATAAATAAATAAATTCCCTGAATTTTGTAGATTTCTATAATATTTAGGTGCAGCACCGAATGAGTCAATAAATTACTAGGAACAATCTAATCCTCGCGTTCATAAATATAAAAAAATCCAAAATTTAGAGCTGTTCAAAGTCCTTACGCGGTGGTAGAGAAGCTGTACCTAATTGGGCTGCTAGAATATTGTTCAGCTAGCTGGTTTGACCAAGTACACAAACTATATACATTTCCAGTATAAACTATACATTTCCAGTATAAGCTGTTCTCGCTTTGTATAGGATTTTCGTACAATGAGAGGTTAGCTTATATTGGAAATGTATAACTTTATCTGTAGCCGTGTATACCAGGAGCATCCAGAATGTTTATTAACAAACGTATAACTCTCCTTGAAACTCTGTGGTAGCTTTTGAAACACGTAAATAAAATGATTTCTCAGCGGCGTAAACAATGTGCGGGAAAACATCAGTACAAGCACGCCTGGCAACGAATATCCAACAATTATTTTCGTACGTTTACGACCGACATTGCGCGTCCAATTCTCTTAACAACGGATTTTAGACCTTACATCTTTGTGATACGATGGTTTTAAAACTTCATTTCGGTTCAGGCATTCGTCAGTTGAGAAATTTACATCCTACATTCGTTCTAGAATGTATATTGTAGGTTCTAAATCTTAATTTGGGTCATTGTATTTCTATGCTTTGCTAGGGGTATTGCACTTGCTCTAAAGTATTTTCTTTTAGTCAGGCCCATGGATATTATCTGTAGGTACCTATTCAAAATCTGTCCTCTTCTTATCTTTTCTCCATAAACGATGGCTATTTGTATAGGCCAGTATTTTTCAATCTGTGGGTCGCGACCCCTACTGGGGTCGCGAAACCTTAGTCGGAGGGTCGCCGGCAGAAGGAAAAAGGCAAGGTAGACTTCGCGCAAGTGGGCGTCCAACTATCTCTTACTTAGTTGCAAATCTCTCGCGGCTTCTTGCAGACTAATAAGTAAAGGTATCAAAATAAATAAAATCATAATCGTAGTCTTTTAATTTATAATTTCTTTGTCTGTCTGACAAGGGGGTCGCCAGAATTTTTCAACTTGTAAGGGGTCGCGAAATCAATAAGATTGAAAAACACTGGTATAGGCCATATTCAACCATGCCAAAAAGAGACAGTGCGGCAAGGAGAGAGCCAAATCAAAGTTAAACTACGGCCTGCCTAATAGGTCACTTTTGACAGCTCATACATCCATGTGTCAAAAAGAGACAAACATAGTACGACAAAAAGAGACATCCTCTAAAATATGACTTCTTAGCATGTCCTAGTTATCACTTCTTGAAAGTATATCTGTCATAGTCAATGACGTCTGAAATGACAAAGACGGCAACAGTTGAGTTTGAACTTGATATGGCTTACAGAAACTGGTAATTAGCCCCTCAGATTAACCCGGCAGATCATCATTAGTTTTAGATGAATAACATGACTATTTAATCAAAATCAAAAAGTCATTTATTCAGTTTAGGCCCTAGTAAGGCACTTATGAACGATACATTGGTACATACAGTTGAATTTACCACCGGTTCGGAATACACTTAAACTTAGAAGACTCCGGCAAGAAACTCTATAATCATCAGCTTTTTGGTTGCACAAAAGTGTTACATTCCTTGGAATCATGAAAGATTGATCCATTTTCACTAGTGATTCATTCGATTTTATGCCAAACAGTTATTGGCTATGCTCGTGAAATAGCTAAAAATTTCGAGTCGTTGAATCATTTTTACCGTAGCCAAATGACGTCTTTGTAAAAAGCCCCTGTTGTGCACTCACTTCATTTATTGACGTTTCGTTTCTACGTAAACAAAGTTAGTACCCGTGTACTAACCGCAAGTATACTATTAGCTGTAGTTCTTTATTCTATGCCGCTAGTTCAATCACGATGCACTCAATTGTGTGATTGCTTGGGCCAGAAACAGGCAGTTATTGTGCTCAGATAGTTCTTAGGTATTTATAGCTAATATTAGCAAAAGTCTCGCGGTTTCTTTCGCCCTATTTTACTTGATGGTTGAATTTCGAAAAATCCTTTTTTTAGTACACATTTATGCTATTAGAAGAAGATATATACTCTTCAAGTTCTATGTGGTTTAGGCTTCTGCGTTGATCGCTCATTATCAATCACCCTGGCTGATTGATAATGAGCGATCAACGATCAATCTCATACATTGAGATACTTACACTAAAGTGTATGAACTGTCAATGTATCGTCAGACAGGGTCATGACACATTTCATTTCTGTTTTCCCTAAATAAGTCGGCGACTTCAGTCTTCACTCAGCCTCCATTGCTAATCTATCGTTTCAGAGTATAAGAATAAAAAAAACGAATAAAACTAACAGTGACAGTGAAGTGATATAAGTGCTTGTCAAAATGATGACAGTCAGCGAGAGCCAGTACTCCTCGAACAAGAGATCCAGCGTCCACAAGATCAACGACAGGGTTGTCCACAAAGACAGCTTCGATGACGTCACGAGCTCGTCGAGCGTGAACAGCTCCCTCATCACGAAACGAGGGTTCAAACCTTCGGACATGTTCGACCCTCAGAAAAAAGAGTTCCTTACCAACCTCAGTTATAAGTTATTTCCTGTAAGTTGGGTAAGTTACATTATTGTCCAATTAGAATCGCAGGCTTTTAATGCGCACGCGACGCCATGGTTTGCTGCAGGTTGCTATGGATTACCGTATTATCAATTATTTATGTTTTTACGTGTCATAGACAGTTCTTTATCAAAGAGTAATTTTGGATTTGACCGCATCTTCGATTTTGAAATATCAGAATCTGTGTTTTTTTTTTGATTCACGTTCAGAAGTTAGCGCGATTTATTTTATTTTTGAAATTAACCAAGAACTGTCTATGACCAACTTTTTAGGAAACAAAACGAAGTATAGTTAATTTATATTACACGTAATACGTATCTACGAAAAAGTGTTATGTTATTAAAACGTACTAAGGTTTTAATAACATATTTGAGTTTCATCATTTTTCTTCGTTTTTAAACGCATTAGTAGTACCCGCCTTCTTCACGATGAGTCTTATCTTGAAGATTATTTAACCTTATACTTTCGTTTCGTTTCTCATATAATACTTATAACTTATATTATATTTTATAGTAGTTAGATTTAACGTTATTATAAAAAAGTGTCAAAACCGTGAAGTGTACGCGAATAAACGCTTTTGATCTCCGTGTTTTTAACTCGACCTTGATCGAAATAATCCAATTTGATATTCTATTGTTTTAACTTTAGAGTTAACATTGCTACTGGCACAAGTCCAAAACCTGAAATTGTGTGAAATTGCGTAGATTTTATAGTCTAAAACTGTATTAATATTTATGGTTTAACTAGACATAGATTAACTAACATAGACAATGGAAAATAACACTGTAGTTTCTTATGTAATTGAGACTTGGACTAGCTAGCAAATTATGTGTTAAATGAGATATCTGTACTTCTTCGAGGATAACCTATATGAATATTATGAATATGTGATAATGGTTTACCGCTAGAGGCGCCATTATAATTCTTTTTTTTAATGGTCCACAATTGCCATATGAATATTACCGAGCAGAAAATTGTTAGCAACAACATAGATTTTATACATATATCGATGGATTTTAAATTTGGTTTTGCTATTCTCTGAAGTGTAGTAAAGTTGGCCGCCGCCGCCGACAGAGCGTTTCTGACACTTGTTTAATATTGGCCAAATCACGATAACGGCTAATCTGATTATGTTGAGACTTTTAATAAGATATGCCAAAGAAATATCGCCATCGACGGGGAGTCCATCCTCACACATTGAAACCAGAATTGTTTCGTACTGTGGTATAAAAAAAACTGTACCTTACTGTGAATGTCCGTTTCCGAGAATAGCCGAATATTAACAGGTGTCAGAAACGCATTCTCTTGGTGGCCACACTGTAGTGGTGCAATCTATGGCTCGTTTCTCATCGTATGTTATATAGGTACTCTTGCCTGGCTGGCTACCACCCTCAAGTTACAAATCTGTCACCAAACACCCACCGGTGTGCTCCGACAGCTGCACTTGAGAGCCAGTTACCAACGTCCGAAGGCGACGGTTAGACATTGGCCCTGATTCTGTTGTTCACAACTAAACTAATTTTAATCTCACTATGTCTCTTTCTAACAAAGAACATAAGAAAAGGATGTAAGAAATTTAGTCATGTCAAATTAGTCCAATGCTTGTTTTCAATATAAATTTAGTCGCCATCTATCGCGGTTACGCCTAAATACACGCAAAATAAGACGGCAAAGATTAATTTGACAACATAAAATATGTTCTATCCTTTTTCAATAATGTTCGTGAGAAAGAGATGAGATGTGACTAAAATTAGTTTAGTGCGATTTACAACAGAATCGGCCGACACCATTAGCCGACTTACCATGAGCTAAACCACCTTCCTTCTTGTCAACTTCTGACATAAATAGCCAGTTTACAAATGTAAAGACAACCAAAATTTCCTAAAACAAACATGTTAAGCTTTACCAACTGGGAACGGCTGTTGGGCAGTTATTTGAAGACAGACAGACGGACAGATTAACCCATTTAATATTCCCTCGTGTTTTCGATGCATCTAATTATACTTACTCGGAGATTTGGCAAGCGTGTTAAGTTTCAATGGTTTAGGAAAATGTTATAATTAGTTAAACTACCTATGTTATTGACCTTTTGTAATTTTTAACTATATTTTGTCTTTTCGAGTTTTTTTTACCTTCGTAAAAATTGTTTTACGAAGGTAAAAAAAACTCGAATAAAATATCCATATTGATGGATAGATGTTTCAGTGATTAGCGACAGTAGAAGTTCTTTAGGCACATTGTGTTATGAATGTTTTTTGTATAATATGAGCCATATCTGCCGTTCTGCGAAGGTAAAAAAAACTCGAAAAAATTCAAATTTCCCGATTCGGTACTGATGTTTAAAGACATTATAATAATAGATTAGGCAAAATATAAAATAAATTGAAATCAACAGACTTTAATGTACAAGGAAAAAAAAATACCATTAGTGATTTAAAAGTCGTTTCACAATCAAAATCAAAAAGTCATTTATTCAGTTTAGGCCCTAGTAAGGCACTTATGAACGTTAAATTGGTATATACAGTTGAATTTACCACCGGTTCGGAATACACCAAGAAACTCACATCACATAGTTTCTTTCGTACATACATTACATTGACAACATTTATTTTAAAAGACATCAATCTCAACTTATTAAAAATATCATAGCCTAAATCAAAGCACGATAATCGAATCGATGCTCCTTTCAATCTAATATGTCGATGAACGGTTACATTAACTGTAACTTCTAATACAATAATCTATTCATTTCTGCTCCATCAATCATAATCAGCATATAAATTGTTATTTTTGACATGTTGGCTGCCTACTCGATCCTACGAGTTGTAAATTAGCTAAATGCCAACGTGCTATCTATTTTACTGTGATGACAGATGAATTCTTAATTTCTTTTGTCTAAAATCAAACAAATAGTCTGAATTTACGTTAATAATTTATACTGAGAAGCTTGTAGTGTTTGTTTCCTGACACTTACAATCTAGTCCAGAGTTTTAAGGCCAGAGTGAATCCATACTAGGCTTTGTTATCGTCCTTTATGGAAGAGTCTGTGGCCAAAGGCAAGCCCATTTAAAAAAAAACTTTTTTTAAATCTTAATATTCTATAATGATTAATGATAAATAATAATAATATTGTTTATTGTGACAACGAGGCCCACTTGTTAGTAATAAAGTTTTCTTAAAAGTTTTCTTTATATTTTTATTAATATTGGTTGAATTGTATATAATGATCTAAGTATGTTACTAACAAATTAAATAAAATGTCAAATTAAAAAAAAAAAAAAACAAATAAGAATAATAATAAAAATTGTGACCATCATTGTAGTAAAACATGACATTTATGGACGGTGACTGAATGAGGACTATATGTGAAAGTGATTTATTGTGACTGGAAACTATAATATAACTCGACGCTGGCAGAAATGAGCCCTAATCTGGGCTTGGTTGCCAAACTTAAAAATAAGAAGAAGAATAAAAATTGTTTACCTATTTACAGTTTGATCGCACTATCATGTCTATAGAGCATTATACTATACGTGCACTATGGTGGTCCTATTAACCTTTATAATTACACATTTGAATATCGAAAAGTTAGACATATAATTTTTTTTTTCTACATGCAGTGTTTAATAGGTACTGTGGTATAGCCAAATAAATTGTCGAAATCCTAAGTCTATGGGTATAGCCTTGTGTTCCACAATATCACCATGGTATGCGATGATAAAAAAGGTGGTAAGCACAAACTTGAGGGTGGTAACCAGCCACCAGCCACCGAGTATTCTTCGTACAACGTCACGTTTATGCACTCTGCTTTTATATGGTATCTTCTTCAAATTGCGGCGATTTCAGTAACCAGACTCATTAAGAAATCTTCCTTATTTTTATACAGTACGACAGACGAAAGCGCCCTGTCTGTCAGTTGTCAATACCAAAGTTCAACGCTCCTAATACATTTCCAATCACAACAAAAATAACCAAAACTCATGGTTAAATAGCACTTCAACTAAAAATTACTACAACTCATTACGAGATCAAACGGATGTGCTAGGAATAGTCAAGTGGCCCCGATCAGCCAGCCGGGCGTCGAACCCGCACTCGCCGCTATCTGGTGCTCTTGGCCTCATGTTGATTTGGGCCAAGTCTTGGCACTTACCTTTTTTTTTTTTTTTTATATCACTAAGTGGCAAACAAGCATACGGCCCGCCTGATGTTAAGCGGTTACCGTAGCCTATGGACGCTTGCAACACCAGGGGTATCACTTGCGCGTTGCCGACCCTGCAGAAATCTCTTCACACCCTTTTTGAAGAACCCCATGCTGTACTCCATTGGGAAAACCACGGCGGGGAGCTCATTCCACAGTCCAAGCGTCCGCGGAAGAAAACTCCTTTTAGCCCGCACAGTTTGAAACAATTCTGGTTTCAGTGTGTGAGGATGGACTCCCCGTCGATGGCGAGAGTTGTGATGGTGGTGAGTTGGATATCTAAAAGTATTTAATAAAAGAAACCTTTCAAACTTAGCTTATAAATTTAACTGCTGGTTTTTTCATGGCATGAAAAATCAACTTATATTCTGGATAAAACACAAAATCGGTCAGTCTATTTGTAAGATAACTAAGTGCGGTTATATAAATAACAGTAATATCTAGAACTATTGAAGTACTACGTACTGCGTAGTGTGCTAACGTGTAAACATCAGTTTCAAATTATTTTGTTGCAACTGTTTACTAAGATCCTGGCGCGTAAACAGGTTATTTTTAAACAACATGTTCCAGACTTGTTGGGAATTTGACTGCCTTCTCTACGTCTTTAAAATACAAGATACGGCGCTGTATTCGTGGAACCTTAACATTCAGACTACTTTGATGTTGCCTTGATTTGGTCACGGGTTCTACTGATCGTATCAGTAGAACCCGTGACCAAATCAAGGCAAGATAATTAGAATATTTGAGACTTAAAAAGGTACCTATTTAATTTTAATCTGATATATTGAAGTCTTATCTGACTTATGGAGATTTCTTAAATTAAACTTCCTGGATTTTAACGAAATGCTCATCTCGACTTCAGTAATATTTCAGGAAAAAGTTATTTATTTATCAGTAAAAAGATAAAAGAAAATTACGTTTCATGTAAAATGATTTTCCTCATCATACTTCATACGCATTGGCCTAAATTTTATTAGAAAAAATAATGTTATAGATCATAAATTCAGCGGTTCAGACTTGGCAACGCAAGCGGACTTGGCTGTCCGCCAAGAGCACTTGCTGTCAAATCACTAGGCAAAACGTCAAACGTGCACTTTCCAATCAATTTTATGCTTTATTGGTTCTGTTGATAGGCTTAAAATTAAATGTAGCTTATTATATATGAAAACAGCTGTGATTTGAGTTATTTATCGCAGACTCACGAGAAGACCGACCCGATATTTACTATAGTTTTATATTGGTTAATAAATTATACTGTATACTCCTCGAAACGAGTTTTGACACTTTGAGCTCTTAATTATCAAAAAGATCGTCCTAAGCTTACTATTTTACTTAACTAGAAGTATTTGTCGCCCTGAAGTTCCTGTTGGTCATGCAGACCTGACCTGACTGTTTTGATGTTACTTTTTTATGTAGATTTTTTTCTTTAATCTCATATTTTTTGAACATGGGACAAACGGACTAACACTATTTAAGAATTTGATAACTGTAATGCTTAAGAGAATAGTGGTAGCATTGGTTTTTGGTAGAATTTTAACATTGATATTAAAATGGTACATAACAGAGTAACTGGCATTTTTAAAATTATTTAAAATAAAATATAGATACATCCGGTTACACTATTTCTTTACACTGTAAGTAGGTGAAAATTGGGGTACCTGGATCAGAGGAGATCCAGGCACCACCAATTTTCACAATCATTCATCCATTCTGCCTAGTATTCTTATATTTTAAGTATTCGTTCAGAACAGATATGAGAAAACGTACCTATATAATAATTCAAGCATTCTGATAAATCCAATTTAGCCATTCAAGATCAAAAGAGATTAGGAAACCACCGGTTTTAACTATCATTCATTCATCTACTCTACTATACTCTCTGATTGAATCAGACGATAATCAAGAATCCCATCATAATTAATTCCAGTATTCTGATTGGATGATTATTGGATAGGTTTATTATATCATTTCATAGACAAGTTGAATTACATCATAGTAAAATCTATCGTAGAGGAGGATTACACTTATTTAAACACAGTATGTATGTTTCATTTTATCCTATTTAGATATTAGGAACGATATTTCATCAAGTGTATAGGATGCTAAATAAAAGAAAAAACAAATTTGCTGATAAAAGTTTATTCCCATATAATCACATTTTTTAAAAGTGTATTACTTACATATATAATTTTTTTTTACGATACATATATTCTTATGATATAATATAATACAGCTTTATTACACATCAATTGATAGTTTTCATACAAATATAATAAACTGGGACTTATTTTCTAAATTATAAACTACGTATAATATCATATAACTTTATCCTCATCTAAACACCACTTTCTTAAGCATATTACATTTTTCATAACACATATTTTCTTATGAGATAAACAGCTATATATATCGGTAGATGACTTGTATTTCTCATGCAGAATTAGTAAACTAGGACAACCTTTATCTTCTAAATTATAAACTATGCTATTGTTTTCAATAATTTGCTTTAACCATACACTTTTTTCAACACCTTTAATGTAAATAGATTTATCCCGTAAGATATCTCGGATAATGTTTGTATAGTTTGCATAAGGTATATAACCCTCATTCCAGTATATACCTCTATTTCTTTCTATCCAACTGACTTGCCTTCTTTCAGTTTTCGTTAAATTATAAAATGGATATGGTGATTTGATTAGGAAAACTTGTAAGTGGTTATTGCATAGAATAGCAATTTCTTTTAAAATAAATTCGTTTTTATCCGTTTTAAAACCTTGAACATCAACTATAGCAGTCATGATAATTTTCTCACTATATTACTCAAAGGTTTATACTCTATAAGTCGGTCGTTTATGATAAGACAATAAGCTGTCGTACTTTCAGGAATCACTTGAGAACTTTCAATTTCTAATCTCACGTCTACTGGGCCGGATTTTAAATTTTCGTTCTGTCTTGAGCAATCGATAACAAATATTGGAGCTTTTTCTTTAAAAGTAAGTAAGTCAAGCGACGGATCTACGGAGGTATTATAATAAGACTGACGGAACCTAGTATACATCTCATATAATATACTATATTTGCTTTCATCAAAATTAAGATTGAGTGATTCATACGGATAATATTGTGAATTCAGAAATAGAGTTACATTAGTTAATTTACAATGATCAAACGAGGAACAATCTTTTGAATTTATATTTTTTCTATTAGTTTGTAGGGCAAATAAAACATAGCGGGGCTTTTCCAACTGCGAAGCCGTTTTAACTGACCAAGAGTGCTTAGTAGTCCTAGGTAAAAATGGATACTCATATAAATCCCAGTTCCTGAATGCTATTTGTATAGGTTTGTCCTTTTCTAATAGTTTAAGTAATGTTAACCTTTCACGATCTGATACTTTTACATGAGGAACACGCCATTGTATTCTTTCTATATGCATTTTTACAGTATCAAGATCATCAATTTTAACGCTATTTACATTATAATTACTTCTATTTAAAATAAGTTCATGTTTACAATTGATGATTATTTTATTGTAATCTTCAGCAAATCCCATTATTTTGTTCAATGGAATAACAACATTAAAATAACCCTCATTATTTTTAAATCCATTCAGATTCCAACCCCATATAGCTGCTACTTTACTTTGTCCTGGATTCATAGATGCATATGATTTTAATGTCGTTGTTATACCAGCATTCTTAACACGATCTATCTCAACACCGTTAATTTCATACCTGATATCTTGAAACAAAAACATTATTGGATTGTTAGTAAATTCAACTGCCTTATTAAGAGGCTTATGATCTTTTCCTATAATTGATGCTCGTCCTTCGATGTAAATAGAACTGGCAGATGGTAATATGTAGATATCTTGTTGGTGTATTGGAATCCGAATCTCGTCATTTTCTTTATAACTACTATTATATGCGTTGTAGGTATGGATTTCATAGCTTTCAATTGAGTTATCAAATTGTGCTAAATCAGTAACTTGCAGAATATTCATATTTTAAATCCAAGTGTTCGAAGGAAATCTTTATTACTTTTAGTAAGCTTCTTAACAGTTTTAATACGTCTGTGCTGTATTGCAACACGAGGAATAGTAAAACGTTTTGCTGAAATATTTTGACTTTTATCGAATACAATCATCTCGTTTTCGTAAATGAAGACGTAGTTGGATACACTCTTCTCTGAAGTCAATATAATCACCGTGTTCATCAACAATTTTTATACTTATTGATGATATAATATTTTTGTTAACAGGAAAGTAAATAATAGTTCTCGGTTCTTGTATATATCTATGACCAGGAGGCACGTTCGGAATAAATTCATGTATTATATGTGAAGATAATCCGTTAGTATAAGATCCTTTGATAAGATCACATTCGACTCTTATCACAGATGAAGGAAGAATGTTCACAGGGTTCATAGATTCATGCCATTTATTTGCTTCTAATTTAATATTTCGAAACCCCAATAATGTGCCAATACTATTATTCACATCAAAGTTCACCTGAGTAGAACAATATAGTAAACATTTTAATGTATTGTTATTAGCTTTAATTTTAATATCACAGTCCGATAAGTTATTTTGAAGGTAGTCAGCTATATCATACAGATCATAAGTACCACATGGAATTAGTAGCTTTTTTTCTATTCCATTTTTTTCATATGAAAATACGTTGTTTTTGTGGTTTATATTCGATATTGAATTAAGTGCTGAGAAATATAATAATCCACACTCATATTTATCCTGTATTGTTAAAGGTGGTTGAAAGTAGGTTTCTAGTAACGATCTTTTACCGGTGATGGTTAATGCAATAGACATGATTATATACTAAACATGATTTTATTATTTCAAGCTATTTATTTATTTGCCTATCTTTCCAAAATTTGCGCAAAAATTGTAAACACAGATGTCCACAATTGTAAGGATGATCCCTCTGAATATTAACATAATTATAATATAAATTTCGTCCAAGATATATGATTAGTTCTTTAGGTGGTTTTAAATTACCATAACTATCAAAATATTCAATATGATTACAGTACTTTGCATAGGCTACCCAATGTGTTCCAGGATTTTCGGAACTGTCTAAATTTACAATACCACATTCTATATTAAAAGGATGTTTAGGTAACTCATCACTCATAAATACCCCCCGAAAATATGGAATATCGCTAGAGTATTTAATAATATCGATATTGGTAAGAGCTCGATTAGGTAGCCTATTATTTAGTTTTTTTTATCAGATACTTGAATCCCAAACCCTTTCCGAAAAGATTTAATATTTAATCCTTTTCCGAAGCATAGAGTTTCCATTTTATTATCATGCCTCTTTAACTCTTCAAGACGTTTCAGAGCTTCTTTATAATCATTAACAGCCCTATCAATTCCAGCAGCACCTCCAGTTATGCTACCAGCCGCCGATAACCCCGCAAAAATAGGTATCAATGGTAGAAACCCACCAGTTTTTGGAATAGGAATAAAACGTGGAATTTTGACGTCTGCATTTTTCGCTAATTCTTTAGCTGCCGCCATTGCTACTTTGATAGCAATTTTTTTACACATTGGTTTCATTTTTTGTAGATGTTTCTTTGTATGCATGATAATGTTTTTCAAATTTTTCTTTATTCCAGCACCAGAATGAATTTTATCTATTTTATTTCTTTTGCTTTTTCTTAAGCCACTGCCAGTCTTGACTTTCACCAACATCGCTTTATTAACTACATGAGCCGCTATCTTTTCACTTAAACTAGCATCAGATGCAGATATCCGGTTTCGTGCCATTTTCATTAGCTTTATATCTGCTTTATGTCTGTCACTTAAATCAGACGATTTGTTATAAGCTATATCGTGTTCTTTACAATATTCATCCAACTGGTTAATACCTCGTTCTCCTTGAAACAGTTTTTTTAGAAGCCTTGTTCCTGGCCCACAATAATTATAGCCTGGCAGATGAAGTTCGATCGGTAAGTTATTAATAACCCAGTTAAGAAGACTACTCTTGTTCATACCTTTTATTGCACTGAATACTACTCATTAATGTTTCTATTTAAATAGAATATTACTTCAAAATTATAAAACTATATTCGTTTTATCAATCCAGCTATTTTCAGTAGATGGTAATCCTAACCATTTCACAAAAACTTTATTTCCTTTTCTCCTCAATACTTTTTCGATGAGGTATATGTTAGGATGTTTTGTTTTCTGTAATTCTTGTATATAAAATGCTCCTAATATGGGTTGTCCTCTTGAATCCTCTATCAAATATGTAATTGGTTTAGTTCCTTTTACTTTAAATATTTTAAATATTTCTGTAGACCAGTTAGGTGTATATCCTTTTTCAAATGTACCTTTATGCTTACTTATACGTACAAAGTCTCCAATTTTTAAACATCTGGGTTTATTTAAATATTCCTTTTGATTGTTATTATATATTTCAAGTATTATTTCTTTATTACCGTTATTGACTTTACTAGGCTGATGTTTAATAGTTCGATGATACGTATTATTATATTTATAGAGAACCTTGTTTAAGAGTCCATCTATCCACCTGTAATTGCCTTTCAAGCTAAACTCTTTGTACAGTTTTGATTTTAATGTTCTAATAAATCTTTCTGCAATGGACGCTTTTTTTATAGTATAAGTTGAATAATGATTTATATTGTGTGTACGAGTCATATTTTTGAATTTATCATTGTAAAACTCAGTACCAAAATCAGTTTGTAAGTTTTTCGGACTACGACCACAACCTTTTTCGAGCAATGTTTTGAAAGCATCACATACAATTTCTTTTCTTTTAGATTTCAGTGGAAATGCCCAAGCATATTTTGAAAAAGTATCAATAATAATAAGAATGTATTTGTACCCAGAATTTTCCTTACATACATTTTGCATATCTATTAAGTCAGCTTGCCATAGATCATCTATATCTCTCATTACAACTGTTCTTCGTGGAAAGTTTACTCTAGCATTTTTATGTATTTCGTTTACCACATCTGCTTTGCTCATTCTTATCACATTTATAATTTTGAACAAGGCTTTCTAAATTACGCGTTTTGGTGATTAATTCACTAACTATGTTATTAACAGTTGAAATTTTATTGAAACAACTTATTATAGAATTATCCACGTATTCTTTTGTGGCACTATCATTTGCGTTTATAGGATTGTGTAAATTTTTTAGTATTTTATTCTTTGCATCTAAATTTCCATCACTTAGGTCTAGCAAAAGACATTTATTTATAAACACTGGTTCATATATTTTTGGTTTTTTATGTAAATGATGTCCGAATTTATCAACTTCCATGCTCAAGTAATTTCTAAATACTAAAAAAAATAACAAAATACAATTACTTTTATTCTTTGATAATGCCAGATTCTTTCAATTCTTCTATTATTGATATTATCTCATTATCATGGTTAGTATTACCAGCATTTTTAGAAGCAATAAGTAATTTTAACCTATCGACTAATTCATTTGGATCATCCCAATACACAAGATCTACGTTGGATTTATATTTTTTTAGAGTTGGTAATTTACCTCCTAGTTTCGCTCTAGGTTCACATTTCTTATCGAAAAATAAAGGTTTTATTATTTCCCGGTATTTTATACCTTTATCACCTTTTATTTGACCATCATAATTATACTCTCTCTTATGTGCATTAGTATGATAGAGGATATCTTTATAGACTAGCTTATCTGTCTCCAAGATTAACGATAGATTTGGTTTCTTACGAAGAAGTAATTCTTTTAAACCAGGTGTCAATTCATACGATCTTTTGTTGATAGTTATCAGAACAATTTTATCTCCATTCGAAGAATTTACTGTTTTAGAGAATTGCACTTCTGAATTTCCCATCATACATTTTTTATTCTCCATACGAATACCAAATGGTATATCCGTATAATCATAAATATCGGTAATATCATCTTTCTTTAATGAAATGTCTAAAGTCTGTATTGACTGATTATTGGTTATAATTTTATCATATTTCGAAGACACAGAACTATTATCATTATTATCATCTTCTTCAAATGTTGATTCATTTCTAGTCATATTAAAATCATTTGCGTTTGTAGGATTATGTAAGAGTTCTATAGACTTGACTTCATCAACACTTTGAGTATTTTTTTCTTCTGTTCTTGTATGTCTAGGATGATCAACCAGCATATTTAAAGGCTCGGTTATGGGTTTTAGCATTCTATTAAGTGTTAAATCGGTTTGAAGCTCTACATTCTGCATCTGCTTTAATTTATTCTTTATAGAATTAGCTGATTGAATTAATTGTTTCTTAATATTTTGCTGCATGTCGAATAATTTTACGTGTACTGTGTATAATGATAAGTCTATTAATGAGTCCTTTTCACAGTTCTGTCATATATAAATTTTACATATTTATACTTCAAAATTAATAAATTTATCAAATGATTGTCTATATCGACCATTGTTTAAATAACAGTCTTTATTAATTGTCAAAAAATCATAAGGAGACGACCAGATTTTAGAACACAAATCTTTAAACTTAGACCATTCCATATCAGGACTAACATGTTCCATGTAAATATGCTTCATATTCATTTCATCTTGTTTGAAGATGATTAAAAAGTTAACATTGTCACGTAGCAACTGCTTTGGTATTTTTGAATAAGTCTGGGATAAATAAAAACAATCTATCCTCTTATGCCTTCCCATTGTAAAATAATTCCTTATATTTATTTGTTTTTCACTAACCACATCATCAAAAATGATTACAGAATCCAGTAATGCATCGTTAGGATGAATAATATCTTCATCAGAATTAAAAGTGAAATATTTTACTTCTGGAACTCTTTGTAATATTTGTTTTAGAAAACAATATTTTGGTTGAAAGTTTGTTTTAGAGTACAAGTAAACATTTTGAAACTTTAAACCATTTTCATGTATTAATAAAGAAATCATTACATTAGTCTTTCCACAATTTGAGGGTCCACATATTATACATCGAATGTTATTCGGAAAGAGCACACTATGTTTTTTATGTAACGTATCTTCTTTTAAATCAATATTTTGTATTTCTAACGATACTGGTTGTTTGACGACCTTCATGTCTGTATCTATTCGAGAAATGATAGTTGTTATGGTATTTATATGATTTATTTGATGAGGATTATAGTGTTTAGATCATAGGAAATATTGCTATATAATAAAACATATTATATTAATCATATTTTTTTTTTTTATTAGGTAATATAAAAATCTTATACATTAACATTAACTTCAGCAGGTAGCTCTAGGAAAGATCCACCTCGCATAGGTGAATACTTATTAATATTAATTTCTAAGTGACTTACAGACATGAATGACCATCCGGATTCACAATGCTCAAATTCAGTTAATTTCACTTTAAAAATCTCTCTTACATTTAAATAAAACTCATCGCATTCAGTACTTTTATACACAACTTCATATTTTGTATTAAATGACTTCAGTTCTTGTTGATCTGATTTAGGTAATACAAAGTAAGCAAATAACTCAAAGTTTACTTTAATACAGGTATGTCTCATTAATGATAACTCAATGATTTTAAAAACTTCATTTTGCTTACCATCTAAGAACGTCTCTGTTAGGAGGTACTCGTCTTCTTTAGATGGGTTTAAGCGATAAGTCATTATTCGGTTTTTAAATGCAGTAGCCACAATATCAACATTTTCAAAATTGGACTTTATTAAACAATTTGATTTATGTATATTTGTTCTCTTATGATATCTGTATTCATGTTCGGGGATCTCAATTCTACATTTATTACAATTAATATAAGTGCTTGATGATGAACTACCATGTGGTTCAACTGAAAGGAAAAAAATGCATAAACAGTCGTTATAAAACATTTATTTAATAAGACAATACTTTGATTACATATCATAGAGTAAGGTTATAGATATAGTTATAGATACACATTTTAAATTAAAAAATTCATACATCATTAAGTTAGAACTATTGATATGAACATAAAAAATTAGGGGGACAGTCCTTAAACTCTTTTCTTACACTTTGTACGTAAGCATTGATGTGCTTCCATGACTGTGTCTCTCCTTCACATTTATTTTTGATAGTTATAACCGAGTGCCGCCATCTATTTACCGGTGGCACTCGTTCAATTTCATCACAGTTATATATCTTTAATTCTACATAATAACTCCCCGGTTTTCTTTCATTCATCTGTCTAGAGAATCCGTTTGCTAAACGGCGAGTTATATATGAGTAGATCGGTTGATTTTTTTTACCCGTTGCCTCCAATAGATGGTCGTCATCAGAATCACTCCCAAATAAGTCGCGGGCTGTTGGTCTTGTGTTTGTTTTAGTTTTCTTACTGGTTGATGGTTGGCACTCGGTGACCCCCTGCACCGGCTTACGCTTCTTTTTGTCTCCTTTCACCTTGACTGGAGTCTCCAACCCTGACTCATCTTCCGACGGGAAAAGTTGGTCTGCCAGTTGTTTGGACCTAGAATAGATTAAAGTATATGATTAATAACATGATGGTATCTTTATTAATATCAATTTGTTGTACATATTAAAAGATTGATTAATTTAATGATCAGGGTAGTTGAATGATTGATTAATAACATTATAGAAAGATGGATTGGTATCACAGTTAAATTCAATAATCAAGATAGCAAAATAAATTAAATTGAAACAAGTGAACAAGTAATGAGGAAAATAATCAAAGGTACTTACATTTTTATTACAGATTGTAGATCTACCAAATACTTTTTCTGAATTCGATGATACCGCTAGGATACGAGGAAGTGCTTTGTGATCCAGCTTCAGCATGTGAGCTCTTAAATAGGGCTGAATTCACGTCATGATGTCCCATATACGGAAAAGTGCTTCATTAGATAACAACATCCAAATAAAATAGTTTACTTTGATAAACAATATTTATATACTACTAATACACCTGGTCTCACCTATCAATCCTATTATAATATTATAAATACAAAGTTTGTGTATAAAGTTTCTCTATAAAGGCTGGACGGATTTGAAATTGAAATGAAATTTGGTATGAAGTTACTTTAAGTTCGGTCCCTGGAGTACCTAAACAGCTCAACTGATAATAACGATTAATATAACTTAATAATTGTTTGGGTAATCCGATACAACGCTTGGTGTAGTGGTTATATAGTTATCCTGAATGCTATCTAGAAGTCTTGGATTCGATTCTCAGGACAAATATTGGTATTGAGTTATATGTTTGTTACTATCTTTTACCCGTTATATTCGAATTAAAAGATTTAATAACTATTCAAATTTTTTTAATCAAATTATTTGATTACTTAAACTTATAATAAACTAATTATTCTAAATAATACTATGCATGCGAAAGTTTGTTTGTTTATTTTTCTAAATCAGATTTTGTTAAATCTTTTAATTCGAATGTAGCCACGGGTATAAGATAGTATGTATAGTTTTACATTTGCACATTCCTGATCCCTATTTGGAAGACATAATGCACCGTCCCAAATATAGTATTACCTACGAGGCACTTTTAATTTTTATCATATTAATATAGTCATAAGAATATCATATCAATTTTGAACTCTATGATCAAATATTTACTAGTATATAAAGAATATTTAATCAATAATATATTATTAGATTAATTTCATCAACACGGCGACTGTAATCAACTTCTTAAAATATGTCGGTGAGTATTTATGACAATGTAAATAATTTTTCTTTAAAACCTTCAACTATTCAACCCGTTTTGTAATTCTATAAATACATTAGATATTATTTCATTCATTTATTAATGTTCATAGTGATAATTTTTCAGTCTTTAAATAGATATCTTTTTTATAGGACTCTGATAACGACCTCTTCAACTTCGTTCCAATGAACGCTGTGGCAGGACAAAAAAACGAAAGAATGCTGAATCTGGAGGCCCCTAACAGCAAGCAGCTCAAAAGATCTTCAACGGCTGCATTTACTTGCGTTAAAAAGCTTACGCATGGTTCTAAATTGATAAGAATCGAAATTTACGATGTAGAACATTTTCCTAATGGTATAAGTTCTTTATGTAATTGTGATGCTGAATTGTGTGTGCAGCATATAGTTAAAAACATATTTATGGATGACATTTATAAATCTGTAAAGGAAATTGCTGTAAAAGTATCAGATATTATATTGTAAATAAAGCATAATTCTTATCTAAAAAAGTATTTTTATTTAAGTACTACCCTTTTATATATCTCATTACTAGGTACATAATAAAAATATTTAACTATTATCCTAAATTCAGTTAATTTTCCACCACAAATAATCTATGTCAGTATGCTCATTAGGTATATAATATTAGTACTTTATGAGGATCTATATAATGCGACACTGGAGAATGTGTTAACACATTCAACTATCTGCACCACAATGTGATGAATCGACGATACTGTGAAAACCTTTGAACAATTAAATTCTTGAATGGCTAAATTGGATTCATCTGAATACTTGAATTAATGATTGCATAGTTATACATTCTCAGATCTTTTTTCTGAACAAATACTTAAAATATAAGAAGACTAGGCAGAATGAATGAATGATTGTGAAAATTGGTGGTGCCTGGATCTCCTCTGATCCAGGTACCCCAATTTTCACCTACTACTGTATACAATTAATATATATCTATCGATATTATACAGAATGATGGAGAATTATCCCGAGAAACGTCACTGCAGCCACCGGAATACTTTCCTGTAAGATTGTCGAATGATTACGACCCTGTTAGTTGTCATTTAAACATGTACATATCATTTCTCCATCATTTAATTTGTTTGTAACGTGTTTTAATATAAAAACTTCCATTGTAAATAAATATTTTTTCTTCAATAAGAAAAAAACCTTTGGTTTCGAAAATATTTTAGACTAAAGGCTGTATTAAAAAAATATTGAAAGATTCGTTGAAAAAAAATACTATATCAAGAACTACAGTTTCCAAAATGTATCTGTCAGTTAAATTGTAGCTGTAAAATATCACGAGTTTATTGCATGTAAAACCTTATAATACTTGCATGATTTTATCGTATTTTAACTGTATACTTATTATGTTTGTTTTTTATATTTATTTATTTATTCATTATTTTATTATATTCTATTGAATGCCGCTTCTACACGCTTTTCTAAACTTTGATTGTATACTAAGTACTTATTCTTTGTTTTACTATTAGTAAGTATACTAAAAGAAACTATGAGAGGTCAGCTTATACTGGAAATATATAATTGATGTATAGCCGTGTGTACATAAGTCGGGGGCCAAGTTTTTTGACAAACTTGGCTCAAATGGCTAAAATTCATATTTAGGCTTGCTTAGACGAAATCGTTATTCATTCTCTTTTAATACCAATTTCTCTAAAAATCTTAATTTATGTTCCATGAATCTAATATACTACGTACAAACTTTATAAATCCACGGTAAATTCTAACTAATAAAAAAAATACGAGAGCGTTTGTTTAGTAGCCTATGTCATAGAGAGATATATAGACTACTTTTTATCCCGGGAACGCGGGTGAAAGCCATGGGGACAGCTAGTCTACACTATTATAAAGAGGTAAAGTTTGTAAGTTTGGATGTAGGAGGTAATCTCCGGAATTACTGATCCGATCCTGAAAATTCTTTCACTAATAGTAAACTACATTATCCCCGAGTTGTTATAGGCTACTTTTTATCCTGGAACGCGGGTGATAACGCGGGGGACAGCATACTAGCTTTAAAAAGTACATTTGGACTATCTAACCAAAGACACGTGGCTAATAATATTTTCCATGGCATTCCAGGAGGACATGGATAAGCCTATCATAGTTGGTGACAAGGAGGTGGACCTGAATAAGATCTTTACGCCAGCGCCTGATGCTGAGGAGCACATCATCAAGAAGGACCGCAAGTTTGGTGAGTATATATTACATTTGTTTATATTTATAAAATTTTAATATAAGCAGAAACTTATTAAATTTTTATAGCACTCGGAAACGGCTTTCGTCGGTGATACTGCAAAACCGCGTAACTAACTTTTCCCATAAGGCCTAAATATGGAATGAAATAAAATAACAGTGAAAAATAAGTCTTATGGAAAAAGCTAGTTACGCGGTGTTGCAGTATCACTGACGTTATGCGATTTGGATGGTTTAAACTGTATTATATCACGGTCACGGTAGATCCCGAGGTAGTACCATATACATTTTGACCATGACCATGGACTGTGAAGATATGATGGAATTCCTCAACAAAACGGCACAAAAATCTTGATTGAACCGCGCCCCCTTCGGGATGGAATTTCCAAAAATCCTTTCATAGGCTACAAAAGGAACCAATTTTGAAGCATTCCCATTTGAGCACCGATTCTATTCTCTTTTGAGCACCGATAGTTTTGTGGTGTTTAATGAAACGTATCTATAAAAATTATCAATTTTATAATAAAAGGAAGTTTTAAAAATATTGAAGTATTATCGTTAGAGAACCCATTTTAATTTTTAGCACTAAAGCTATTGCTCAGTGCTCAAAAAATCGGTGCTCAAATGGAAATGCTTCCCAATTTTTACCAACTTTTTTATCTTTAGCGTTGTCCATACTATCACGAGCTCTTATTTTAAGTCGTGGCTCGTTTGCAATATTTGGGATATAACGAGGTATACATTTTGGTTAGGTATCATATCAAAAGATCAAAGAAAAATTATTCTTGTGGTAATATTTTGTTTCGTTCTGAAACATAAAATAAACAAATCATCTCTTATTTATTACTCTATGGTAAACCATAAACACTCTGCAACTGGTCACAGAGTATGCACAAGTAACCGAAATAGATTGTTTAGCAAGAAGGCAAGAGTGCGAATCGAGCACTACATCTGCTTTCAATCTTTTGAAATTTTAGTCCACTGCCCACGGTTACATTAAAATTAGCCAAAATCCTGAGTAATGTGATAGTCTCTTAACATTTTACAGCAACATTTAGCTCAGTAGCTGAAATAAAATCAATAAAACAAATTGTTACACAATGGTGCCGATTCTGTTGTAAATCGCACTAAACTAATTTTAGTCACATCACATCTCTTCCTTACAAACATTATTGAAAAAGGATAGAACATATTTAAAGCTGTCAAATTAGTCTTTGCTGTCTTCATTTGCGGGTATTTTTAGACGTAACCGCGATAGATGGCGACTAAAATTATATTGAAAACAAGCATTGGACTAATTTGACAGGACAAAATTTCTTACATCCTTTTCTTATGTTCTTTGTTAGAAAGAGACATAGAGAGATTAAAATTAGTTTAGTTGTAAACATCAGAATCAGGGCCAATGGTGCCGATTCTGTTGTAAATCGCACTAAACTAATTTTAGTCACATCTCATCTCTTTCTTACGAACATTAGCAAAAGCAGCAATACCAAAAAGCCTCAAAGTCCCATTTTAAGCCTATATAATACATTTTCCAGAGAAGACCTTCGCGTCGTCAGCGTTCTACGTGCCAGGCGTGCACCCCACGGTAAAGGAGCAGATGGACCTGGCGCGCTGCATCTCCAAGTCGCTGAGCGACTCCAGCAACCACATGAGCCGCGGCCAGAGCATGTATGTCAACAGGAAGAAGAGATCCGTCAAGTGGGTGCATGAGGGACGAGGTAACACAATGTGCCATCTCCTTTATTGGAGATTTTGTTTGTACAAAATTTGACGTTGACTTATGACTTAAAATATTTAATTAGCGTAGCGTAGCAAGAGACTGAGTGACATTGCACAGGTGGCGTAGGTACAACAAAATACATCATTAAAATATTAGGTAGAGCAGTGTTTTTCAATCTGTGGCAAAGAAAAAGGCAAGGTACCTAGACTTCGCGCAAGCGAACGTCCAACTCACCTCTCACTTGGTTGCAAATCTCTCGCGGCTTCTTGCAGACTAATAAGTAAAGGTATCAAAATAAAATTATCGTAGTCTTTTAATTTATAAATTCTTTGTCTGTCTGACAAGGGGGTCGCGAATTCAAAAAGATTGAAGACACTGAGGTAGAGCAACGAAATCTTGAAAGTTTGTTTCTGATATAATGTTTTGTAAAAAAGCTTGGCGAGCCGAGCATGAGCCCAGCACAAGCGGAGCACGAATTCGTGTAGCGTAGACGGATTTGCGATTCTCGAACAAATCGATTAAATTTTGCATACCTTACAATCTGACGGAATATGATAAGAACGGAACCATACTGCGATGTAGAACAATTAGCGCCATCTATTGGTTGAAAATGCAATTAAAATCTCAAACGTCTACCCGCGAGCTACTGCGTATCGTATCTTTAGTGGTAATGGGAGTCATGTAATTATGACGTTTGAAGACAGAATTGGTGGGTTTCGTCCTTGAAGTTTCGTCGTACCGCGTCATTGGATGGCTATCAAAGATATGCGGTAGTCCCGCCAGACACCGAACATTGGAGGGCCTATTCTGAATAAACGTTTTTTGAATTTGAATACGCCTTATTATAAACCTTGATGCCAAATTTTAAGAGTAGCCTTATTTAATTTTAAGATGATGACGATGATTAGTGATGATTTATGTGGTGTGAAGTGGGTGATACAAATGGCACTAATTCGTGTAATTTGGGATTCAAGGTCTTCAAAGTGTGTAGGCCCAATATTTTTTGAGTTATAGTGGTCGAATGTAGCTCAAAATGGTTAGTGTATATTACGCACTGAAGTTGCCCTTAGCCGTACAGTAGTACCCAATTAATATGGCTTAACTGCGCAGAAGATACATTTTCAAAGCGCGGGAAACGCTATTGGTCGGTAGTTGCCGCCATGTTAGCGCGCGCCGTGCGGAGGGGCGTCACTTGCGAGTGAGACGGAACTAACAGCTGCAGTGTATTATGATGAACCTTATAGTAGTGATCTAAGGTTGATTATAAGTTTGAAGCATTCTTTCGTTAATCTTCGGGGCCATACTTTCTTTTCTGTGCAAACGAAGATTCACAACGCGCCATATAAGTTGGGTAATACTGTACCTGCTTGGCTGACGCAATGTTGTGTGTCTAATTATTGCTTGATACCTGTGTCAGTAGTCATACGAAGATTATCTCTTTTATCTATAGTTCATATATGTCAGCCATTTTTGTGAACTACATGTCTCCATCTGTAACCGAATTATGCTCTCGTAAAAATATTTGAATATTTGGTACTCTATATCTTGTATTTTTCTTGCAGGACGCAACACCTCAAACGCGTGTTCGACTCCAACGCCAGTCGCCAACCACGACACACTGTACCGGCCACCATCAAGCCTAAGAAACCAGAAGACATACCCAAAATCAGCACTAAAACACAGCACGAACATCATACCCAAAATGGAGCCATTCCCAATTTCTCCACCGACAATAATTGTTCAAAATGTCAACGTTCCCGTACCACTTGCACCGACGAAACTAAACGATGTCTATGCCTCGCCAAAAAGCCCGCGACTACCTCTTGTCTCTGGTCCGAACTTCAACGTAGCGCCGCGCGGTTGGGGCGACATGAAAGACTACTACAGGCCCGTATCGCTAGATGGCACTGGCAACACATCAGTACAATACACAGCTTTTTAAAATCGATGTTTTTGTCTATGGTCTAGAATTATGGGTATATTTTAATTGTAAATTTAGAACGATACTCATTATTGATTGTGCTTAATTTATTATTAATTTGTTGATGATTATTGAAGGAGTCATGTTAGTTTAGTAAGAATATGTTTATTTTTAATGGTTTTTGTAAATATTACCATTGCTTGAGTCAAAATAGTCATTAATTTTAATAACATGTCGAAAGGTATTTTATTTATTTACAAATGCCTAAGTCTATTTATTTCAATTAATCGTTAACTTACAAATAAAATAATTACGGTAGATTATTATCTAATTAAAAATATTCTTAATAATGATAGTATGAACTAGTCATATTTTTGTTTTAATTTTCATATTTTATTATTAAATGTTAAATATATTGTAATTTTATTTGACAATGGAATTAATTATATTTTCATGTCTTATAATTATTAGAACTAACAATAATTTTTAACCTTTTTACTTAAGTAAGGACCCGCCATATTAATACAAAAAATATAAAGCATAGACAAAGTCTTCGTGAAAACATATTTTAGGATCCATTTAAATAAGAAAAGCTAAGGGATGCTGATTTTTAATGGGATAAGTATATGTACACATACATAATTATGTGTATTGCCTTTCATGCTGATGTAACTTGAATATAAGATGAATTTGATGGATAACAAAAATATTATTTGATACAAAAAATCGTATCTGTTGGTTTGTTTTTGGTCTATACAGGATTATTGGTAAAACACAAACCACCTTACAGGACTGTATTACTAACATGATAAACAACAAGTTTTGTTCTATGACTTTTAATAATTCATCAGACTTTCATACAAAACTTATTTAAATTTGAAAATATAAAAAAACATTATTTTGTTTCTATTTTTCTGTCTAAAATAATACTGGCAATAATAAGTCCTAATTAGGATAATAATATTTAAATTCAACGCTCTAAATGATACGAACTCTACGTGTAGCAAAAGACTGAGCAGTGCACGGGAGTCGTAGGTACAACATAATACAGAATTGAAATGTGTTAGATAAAACAACGAAATCTTGGAAGTTCTTTTTTGGTAAATGCATGTTTTGTAAAAAGTCATAGAACAAAAGTTATTGTTTATGATTTTAGTAATACAGTCCTGAAAGGTTGCTAGTGTTTTACCAATAACCCTGTATAATCGACGCATCGAATCCTGTTCTATTCAAGCAATATAATATCTACATTATTATAGTATGGTGGGAAAGAATGGTGAGAGGTGTAAAAATAAGGATCCGTAACAACCATATTATTTATAACAATTTCGTTATATTAAAGTGTAATTTATTTAATATAGAAACTAAGTTGGATAAGTAAATCAACATGGAATGTTGTGTATTTATTTGATGTGATCGTGGTATTTTGTACGCGAGACTTAATAAAAAATATAAAAAATCATTATTTTGTTTCAATTTTTCTCTCAAAAATAACACTGGCAAAAATAAGTCCTAATTAGGATTTGGTTGCCAAACTTAAAACTAAGAAGAAGAAGAATGTTAATTAAGACCACAGATTAAGACGGTGTTTGGATGTCTCGCAGTAGGTATTCACCTCGAGGAAGCCTGTCTTCGTCTTGGGTTACTTGAACCCCTCGCTTCCCTCAGGACTCTACATAACTCCCTCGCTTCGATTAAACTCCCTTACTACGCTCGGGGTCCAAAATGCCGTCCGTGACGTAAGACCCCTTATCCCCTTGGAGCATGACAACTAAACATAAATTAGCAATAAATAATGCTAAAATATTAATATATAACTTTGACCGTGCGTGGTCGGTCAATCGGCCTCGGATATGCCACCGATAGCCATGCCGATTCATTTGATTACTGGTAGACTTGTAAGTTAGGTATAATATATTTAGGTAATTCAATACATTTGCATAATACACGATAGTAAAAGATCTCAGGTACATTATTATTAGGTTAAACCTCAGAGTAAGTAAATATACTACGTACAAGTTAAACTTAAACACGTGTTGCTAATATAAAATATAGTTTCCAGCTTGGTGTCCAACTTATTTATGGATTTACAACAAGATCTACACAAATGCTAAGTTTCTTGCCGGAGTTTTGTCAGTTTAAATGTATTCCGAACCGGTTTTAGAGTAAAAAAAGTAAATTACTAAATACATACTTATATGACTATTTTATTTTAAAATACAAATTAAATGTTCTATGTTGGTAAGCGCTGAGAGAACGGCTGGATCGATTTGGCAATATTTATTTTCAATAATTCGAATAAGGTTGTACGGGGAAAAATTGGACTTTGTTTGAATAAACTAAGAGTTTTTTTTTCCATGGGATTTTTCCTATGATAAACAGCTGGTATATGTAATAAAGCCATAGCCAGGTGCCTTTCGACGGCCATGTTCACAAACATTGACACACAGTGATAAATGATACTTAAGAGGACTCAATTCGTCATACTTTTCATACAAAACCCCTGTACTTATTATGGCGTTGTTAAACATTTTTCGTTAGATGTTTTGAACAAATTAGTATCTTGTGTACTATATCTAGCCTTGTATCTTGGCGTAATTTAAAAAAAGTGTGAAACAAATTCAGCCAAAGCCTCCGAAAAACAGCGTTTTTGCCTGAACTTTGGCCATATCTAATGTACCTATAAATTGTAAAAGTAAAGAAAACATTTAGATACCAGGCTTGCAAATGTATTGGAGATTCTAAATAACTAACTTTTTTTTTCACAAACTTGTAAGATTTTTTCACAAGAAGTATACTCCTGGAACAAGTTTTATGAATGCGAAATCATGAATGACGACCTAGCGAAGCGGCCGCGAGTGATCAGTGGAATTTACCAACTGATAACCGACGGCTCTGATGCTATCTCTCTTTATTCGCAGTCAAACATTACATTGGTTGAAACAACAAGTTTTTAGACTATGCTCGCGTTGAAGTTGCGCCGGCCACAGAGGGCCGCCTTAATGTGGCTTTGTAATCAATGGTGCGTTTGCACATTATACAATATGTATATTCAATTGTATACGGAGTACAAACATAGAAAGGTCACCTATGCCATTGAACTGTACATTCTAACGGGCTTTAAGATATTATCTATATTCCGTGGTTTGATTAAGTGTAAAGAACTACTTTGTAGTAACCTCCTGGCTAGCTACCACCCTCAAGTAGAAAATCTGTCGCCAATCATCTTCCGGCGTGTTTGGACAGCTGCACTTGAGAGCCAGTTCCTTCTAGGCTTTGTGTGCTACCTACCATGGTAACATTGTTGTCAAATAGGCTTGGCCGTGTGGTGAACGTCCAGGATATTAAATTATCAAATTCTACTCAACCATCATTCATTAATCAACCCAGCTCTAAGCTTACTACCCAAAAAAGCAGATTCAAGAAAACTATCACCATACCACCTCCCACGACCGACCTCGTTTCCTTACACCACTGTTGTTTAATGCCGCTCCCTAATCACGTGAGACCTTGTGAGGACGGGTAACGCTCAGAGTCGGTTTTGCAATACGTTGGGAAATATAGACTAACAATGCATTTCATAACGCATTGAAGAGCAACGAAGTATTGCTTCTGTGAATAAATAAATCAATCTTCTATCTAATAAAAATAATTGCCCTGAAACTCTTGGGCCCAATGCATGTTATCATACAGCATCTCGTTTTTGACATTTTCCTTTAGGATTACTAGGTAGGTACCTAGGTACTTACTTGAACTAGGCAAGCTGCGGCCTGAATCACAGAATACATAAATAGTACTGACCCGACTGACCCGTAATGCACATTACCACAGACTAAGTAATAGTTAAGTACTATAAATATGTATAGACAAGGATGTTCGGTAGTCTGTGTGTATAGATTACTAGGCCATCGAAAGTGCCGTGAGTGGCTTTGAAAAAAGGATGGAGCTATGCTTTCTGCTCGACTGGCTACCAACCTGAAGTTGAAGATCAGTCGCCAAGCACCTATCGGTGTGTTCTGACAGCTGCACTTGAGAGCCAGTTCCTTCTAGGCTTTGTAAAGTTTGGTAAAACATTAGCAAATCCCTTGGTATTGCCAATGTTCATACGCAACAGTAACCGCTTACCATTAGGTGGACCGCCAGCCAGCTTGTCAGCATTTCGACATCAAATAATCTTAGTCTTATTGTTGCTTGCCTTAGTAAACAATTTATTGCATGCACATTTAGTAATATTTTTAACTTTTTCGAACGTATTCGGTAAACAATCAGCCCGTATACACCCGCCTGATGTTAAGCGGTTACCGTAGCCATATGGACGCTAGCAACACACGGGGCATCACTCCCGCCCATCGAAATAGTTTATTTCGATGCTCCCGCCCTATCGTTACATCCTCCCTCCTCAATGAGCTTTGGCTCACTTACTCACGCGCAGGAACACAACATAAAGTTATTTGTCTCCGGTATTCTGTAAGGTGGAGGTACTTCCGCAGTCGAGCTGCTCTTTGAGCGAATAAACGCTACGCTCTACCTCTCAAAATCATGATGCTATTGCTAACCTACAATTGAACAATTAATTCCAATAAATAACTAAGGACTTCGACTGTGTGGCCTTAATACGACATTTTATAAATGCCATAGTTTATTCCATTCCGCAATGGCGGAAGTAGGCATCTATATTGACAGATTACAAGGTTATGTTCACAGAGCTTTATAGAAATTAGATTGATGAAGTGATTCGGCATGGGTGACCATCAGGTTAATTACCAACGGCCAAGCACTGACGCCTATATAAGGTCCTAATAAATTAGTGAACTTCCTCTTGAGGGATGAATGTATAGGTCATTAGTAATCAAAAAATATCATTTGAAAAATAATCCGTGGGAAAAAAAACTTCATTGACTTGCATATACAGGTCGTTGTTTTGGTCAGCGACGAACGACTCAGGGTCGATAATACAAATGATACTGGAGCTAAAAAAAATACTAACTTTATTTTTTTTTAAATAATAAAAATAAAAAAAAAATATTTGGAAAATGTAATAAGCTAAAGTGTAGACGTAATACTCAGCGGGAGTGCGAGGGAGAAAAGGGGTGGGGCGATGGCGGCTTGCGTCTAGCTCTAGTCTGTGCACGTGTCGTGTGACCATACTTTGCGGTAATTTTATTTCAAATTGAATAAGGTATTTCTCAACGCATTTACAGTATTTAATGGAATTAAGTCCATTTTTTGGAAAGATATTTTTTGTACTACCACTCCTGGGTCGCTTGTCGCCGACTAAAACAACATCCTGTATAGAGACTCTCCATACAAGTCAGAGATGTTTTTTTTCCCTTGGATTATTTTTCAAATATTATTTTTTGATTACTGTGTGTGTGTAATGACCTACACATTCATCCCTCAAGAGGAAGTTCACTAATTTATTAGGATCTTATAAAGGTGGGTCCTCTACCACCTCTACCATCGTACTTGGTTTTTGTCTTTTTGTACTTTGTCCATTCTGCTGTCTCGAGGATAAGACGCGCGTCCTAACTAATACACATATGAAAACAAAAGAAGTTTAGAAACTGCTAGGTTTCGAGATCACAAGTTCATTGTAAGGTTCGAACTCACGTTACAACCTTCGCCGCGTGAGTTTTCATATACTTTTCAATGGGTAGCCAAATTTTGTAACTCTGAAATCTCCAAAATAAATCTTTTCTTCTTACATTTTAATCGAGCAGCGCCTTTTGTTCTATAATAATCTGTGGATGAGTACAACCTCTGATAATTTGGATACCTACCCATTGAAAAAAAAAAACGGTTTGCTGTTTGCTGGGATATTTTTTTCAGACATAGAGTATCTCATCAGTTCATCACATTGTCTTCTGATTAGTTCTGAGGAGTCTCAAGTACAATTAATTATTCAATGACCATGAAATAAAAACGAATCGGGGCCTCAACCAATGGCGAATTTTACCCGACTGACCCGGAAGAAGCGTTAAGTATGTTTTTTGACTGTATGTATGTAAGTATGTATGTATGTGGTAAAAACATACATTACGTAACATAAAAATTACTTGTAAAAAATATTCATATCTTTGGCTTTGCTAATATAGCACTAAATATAAGGATATAAGATTAATTTTGACTTGTGATAGTGGGCGCACGCAGATTTCACTTTCTTTGTGCAAATTCTACCGCTGCCGCTTGCTTTCAAAGGAACCTGATTTTGGGGTTCAATGTTAAAAAGAACCTCAATATATTACTTACAATAAGTATTCACACTTGTTTTATTAAAAATTATAGTACACACGGCTACAGATCAAGCTATACATTTCCAGTATAAGCTGACCTCCCATTGTACGGAAATCCTATACAATGCGAGATCAGCTTATATTGGAAATGTATAGCTTGATCTGTAGCCGTGTGTACATATAGAGAAAAACGTACAGTAACTTGAATTATAATCACCTACTTACCAATTTACAAATTGATGAAGGAACTTAGTAAATTGAACTAAAAAGGTTATCTAAAGTACATTTGCCAACTTACATAATATTTTTAGGGTTCGTTATTTCAAAAAGAAAAAAATAGAACCGGTCCGTTGGACAGTCTGTCATACCCCCTTTTCTAAGGAACGGATAAAGTCGAAAATAATAACAAATCCTAAAGTCTACGGTCAGCGATGTACTATAATGTATTTGTCTATGGTCTCTTAGAGGTATAGAACATGTCAAGTTTTGCTTTATACAATCTGTAGATCATGACTTGATTGCAGTCTCTGCCCATGGTCCACCTACATAGTTCACCTGCAGTGGCGTAACTATACCATCTGGGGCCCGTGGAAAATTCTTTTGATGGGGCCCTATCAGTAAAAATCGTCACGTTGTACTCAGTTTAATTTTAATAAACTTCCAGATTTTCAGCGTACTCAATTACACGTTGTATATGTCCCACTAATGGCCATAGGCCTCCTCTCATAGACGAGAGGGAATGGTCTGTAGTCCCCACGCTAGCCCAATGCGTTTTGGAGAATGAATAGAGATGTGCAATTACCGGTATTTTGATTAACAGTTTTTTGACGGTCATAAGTACGTAAAATTACTCGTCACGTGTAACGTGTACTTCTCTAAAAATGAATCAACATCTTTTTGTTTAGGTTGGTTAAAAATGTTAAAATGCTTAACGATTAACTTGAAATTGTATTATTGTCTTTAGTTGTCTCACTTTGGATTTTAAGCAGAACTGTTAAAAATATACTTTTCAAATAAAATAAAATATTCAGGTACAATGTAAAAAAATATTTTTGAGCTCGCGGCCTCTTGTGCCGGGGCCCTCTTGGGTCGGGGGCCCGTGGCATTTTGCCAGCCCTGCCACCCTATCGTTACGCCACTGTTCACCTGGATGTACCAGGGGCAACTTTTTCTTCCCGTGGTCCACCCCAACATAACCAGGTGTACCTGGGTTTTTATTTATTTCCGTGGTCCACCTTAGTTCACCTGGCTGTACCAGGGGTAATTTTTTCATCCCGTGGTCCAGAGATGGGCAGAGACTGCTTGATTCACTTATTATATTAATATTGATTGACTTTAAAACAATTTTTTTTATTCATTTATGTGAGTCATCGGTAATTTTTGATATTCTTATTTTTTGTTATTCTTTTGTTTATTTTTCGCATTTCGTTTTCTAAAATCCTAAAATTGTCTCTTCTTTCCTGTTTACCTAAAATTTTTGCGATGCCAAAATACAGGCTTCTTAGCAAAAATTAAAATTATTTTATACAGAACCCTGACTGAAATTCGCAAGTGAAACTTAACCGCATTAATCCGGTAGAACAACAAAATAACAATACGTAATATTGAACACACGACCATACGGAGCTAGTGTGCTCTCGACCTGCGCCGAGGGGACACCCTCTAGTGTTTTAGTGTTTTTTTGTGTTTATTCAAATGAATATTCGAAGTGCTGTGATATTTTTATAACAATTTTTAAACTATTCCTAGGAATAATGACAAAGTAAGTGTTTCATGTTATTATATCACTAATCGCTTATCGAGTTTGTGTTACTAACCGAACAATGTAATTTTATCCGCGTTGTATTGCAGTTAAATTCGAGAGATTTTATCGCAAGCGCGTGTATGGAACTATGGATCCCGTTTTTTTTTACCGATTTCAATTTGCTATTCTATAAATGATCGGATACTCTTTTGATGCGTATGTATTTTTTTTTATCAATGAACTGAGATTGTAGAACTCCAAGCAGCGGGGCTACCTCGTAATTCAATCTTAATGAACTTTATAAAACTGGTCTTCATTGAAACCCCATTACCTGGAGTTTTATCACATTTAGACCTCACCGGACGAGTCAATGGATGTCTTTCTAAACTAGCTTGATATTCACGTGTTCCATAAATATGAGAATTGTAGCATTAAAAAAACTATTACAAAAAAATATAAACCAACTTCTATCAAAGTACAATAAAAAGTTTGATATAATTTTAATCTATCACTTTTTGAAAATCAGCGAAAGGACGTGGACGAGACGTTCCATAGAACTTTTTTTTTTAATGTTATAATACAATGTAATAATACAGAATAGAATACCTCCTCTTTTTTGGAATCGTTTAAAAAGGATGAAGTTTATTAAGATCTACTTACGCGGTGGCCCCACTGCACTGTTCCCAAAACGATTAAATAACTTAGACCAAAGTAGTTTTCCAAAAATTTTTTTAAATTAGGTTTGATAGGCTATCTGAATGCTACTATAAAATATGAATAGAACATTATATAAAATAGAAATAGTGTGAACTGTGAATGTGATTAGTGAAGGAAGATATTTGTTACTCTTTCACGCAAAAAATACTGAACGGGCACACTCAGTACTTTCTGAATTAGATAGATTAACTTAGTAGAACACAAATAAAAAAGAAAAAAGCACGATTGTATAAAAACAAATGACGGTGTTTGGTTGTCTCGCAGAGGGTATATGAATGAACATTAGAGAATTCGAGGATAAAGCTTGTCTTCGTTTGTGCGACTTGAACCCCTCGCATCACTCAGGATCTATATAAATCCCTCGCAACCTCGCTACGCTCGGGAGTAAACTCTAGAGTCCCTCGTTACGCTCTGCCGCTTCTGAAAAGACCTCTTCAGACCTATAAGAGATTTAAAGAGTTTTGAGGGATTTTTGGTACCTCTGGCGACCTTACTCACCGCAGAAACACAACAAGTAATGTCATTTGGCTGCGATCTTCTGCAAGGTCTCTCTCCACCCTCTCGCGAGTCAGGCTGCTCCAAATTATGGAACGGGACAACCTGTTATGCCCTTTCTCTCTTTACTTTTCAAAAACATATTTGATGTTTCGTTTCAGTGCTCTTTTAGGCGCGGCATTTTTTTCGTCACCATTAATTTGCCTTGTGTGGAACACACAAAGAAACAAACAGACAAACAAGAACGCCAGTTAATATTGCATTGTCAACAAGTTCTTCATCTAGCACGTCGGAAAGTTAGTTGCCAATCGATCGCTTTTGCACCGAACAAACAAACAAACAGACAGACAACTTGTCTGAGACAAGAAGGCGAGATAGTAATAAAGTTGTCAAGTTCATCTGGGAATATTGCGTCACGTGTGACACAGCTGTGGTGGCCAAGCACGGCGACACAGTAGGTACAGTCAGCGCCAAAAGTAGCAGATCACTGTATTACTGTGAAATTATCTTGCGTTTGGCGACTGATTCGTCCATAAAGGACGATGACGAAGCCGAGGAGCATGCTAATCCAGAAGTTCTATAAGAAGAGAAATAAATAAATATCCTGGGACATTCCTCACACACGGTCATCTGATCCCAAACTAAGCAGAGCTTGTACACACGGCAACACATCAAGCTATACATTTCCAGTATAAGCTGATCTCGCATTGTATAGGATTTCCGTACAATGAGAGGTCAGCTTATATTGGAAATGTATAGCTTGATCTGTAGCCGTGTGTACTATGGAAACCAGATAACTGATATAATACATATACTTACTACTTTTTGTTTTGTAAATACATACGTAAAATACATTACACCCAGACTCAGGACATACAGATATGTTCATGCCCACAAATGCATGTCCAGTGTGGGAATCGAACCCACGACCTGCGGCGCGTAAGGTGAACCTTAACCATCTGCGCCAACTGGCAATCACACATACGCAATTCAATGTAAACATTATGTGATGAATCTAAGCTTATTTTGAAAAGAGTAATTGCTGAGTTTATTGCCGGCTCTTCTCAGCAAATGCAACCTTCCGAACCGGTATTAGAGTCAGACTTTTCATACGTGCCTGCTATTTGATTAAATGATTTTGAATTAAATTCAATTTTCACAGAACCTGTCAAGAGTCTGTCAATAGATTTATTATTTAAAGGTACTAAAGTGATCATGTAATTGAAGCTGACTGTACATCTCCCATATGCTTATAATCTATGTGGCGATGATATAATAATTATTGCTCGTACGTGATTATTGAATCATCAATACAATGATACGACACGTCGCGACGTTTTTTGTTTATCTTGTACTACGTAAACATTTCACAACAATGAATGGAGAGCTGGCAGCTACCTCGGACAAAGAATTAGTCTAGCTATTCAGGAACGCTACCAGTATCTTCGGAACCTTGCCTAAAGGGATTCCTTTTAATAATATATTTTAGTTATTATCTTATATTTTTTAAGGTTTTTAGTTTTAGGTTCATTGTTCTAGTATATATTTGTAGGACAGTTGTTGTATTAAATAAACAATGAATTATACCGAATAGTGTTGTAGTACTTAGATTTCGGCATTTGCTCCTTAGTATTTAAAAAGCATGAAAGATATTTTTTTTGTTAACGCATGTATTATTTACGTAATAATGATTTATCGGTAGGTCTTGTGATATTTAGTAGAGTTTAGATTTTAGTTAGTAGTTAGAGTTTAGACCACACATCGACTTTGTATTCAGCGTTATTAGCACAGGTTACCCACAGATATTTAAAAAAGGCGGATGTATTCTCGCTAACAAAAAACTGTGTCGCTCAGAGTCGGCCACCTCGCTGTACGTACATGCCGGCACGCACACATTCACACATTAGTCGGCCATTACGCGGATAAACGTCAACAGAGTCAATACGTCTGCGGTGCCGTAAAATATTAAAATACAGCATGTCTTGTGTAGTGAAATGGTGTAAAAACCGTACTGACCGGAGGAAAAAAATACCAGGAATCACGTTTCACAGATAAATTAATAATTCAATCACTTAGTTTTGATTTTATACATCAAAACAAATATTCATTCACCAGAACAAAATAATCTGTCACAAAGCCAGTGTTGCCAATATTCACTTGTGTAAATTACCCGAAATATGGGAATGTTATATTTTATGGTTATTATTAATACTATGTATTTTATTATAAATTGATTTTAAATTTTCGCGACTTATACACATACTTTATATCAGTGGTTCTCAATCTTTTTTGGCGAACGGACCCGTTTTAGAAAGCGAATTATTTGATGGAGCCCTAAAATAATCAAAGAATATATTATTTTATGTGTAGGTATTCTTTATTTTACCGCATAGGTTGTAAAATATAGGTACTTATTGTATTTAAAATTAATGAAATTATTGGACTATCGTAATCAAATTAACTATTTCGAATTATTTATTTAATTGAATTTATTTTTTGAACTTGTCTTCCTGTATACCGCGTGATTCGGGAATCACCCGGTATACATTGTAATGTATTTTGGCCATAATATCGCAGAGCCCCCACAGAGGATTTAGGGCTCCGCGGAGTATGCTTTGTGTATGGCTGATTTATGTTAATTGCTTTATATTTTTCGGGACAGTTGGCGCAGTTGGTTAAGATTCTACCTATCGTGCCGCCGGTCGTGGGTTTGATTCCCACAACGGACATGCATTTGTGTGCATGAACATGTCTGTAAGTTCTGAGTCTGGGTGTAATTATGTGTATTAAGTACGTATTTGCTAACAAAAAGTAGTATAATGTATTTTATCAGTTATAGCTGGTTTCCATAGTACAAGCTCTCCTTAGTTTGTATTCAGATGGTTGCGTGTGAGGAATGTCCCAGTATATTTATTTATTATATTTATTTATTAATGTAATAGTATTACGGATATCAGCTGTACATTATGTTATGCTGATATGTCAGTAAATTCAATACTTGTAGGAATAAATCAATATAGCTATTCTAGCACCGTAGAATGCGCAATAGTACATTGTGATAGATGTGTGCAAAGTTGATCATTACAGACGCGGCGGTATTAAGCGCGTGAGCCGCAGGCGAACGCGATTTGGAAGCCGAGAGTATAATGATCAATGCACACGCGTGTCATACGTCGTTATTCAACACACTTACGAGGAAAAAGCAGTTTTTTTAAATAGATCTTTTGATTAACCACAAATGAGAACGTCAACAAACATGGCGCGCAGGTTCTTTTTTTGTTTCGGCGATGCGCTGTCAAATAGTTTTACCCGTTTAAATTAAGAATGCTTCGTCTACACACATATCACTTGCAGTGAGGTACAAACGTATCATAATCGGGATTATACCTATCATAAAACTGTGCGGTAATTTAAAGTAATAAGCTACTTTAAGATACTAAAAACGTCACTTTACGAGCGAGTTTGTTGAAAAAACATTTAATGACAAAATTTTCATGGTTATTGAAGATGTCAAACATCGATATTTTTTTGCAAAGAACTCTTTAACGTTATGGACATAGGCACTCCATTATTTTTATATTCGTATGAGTGTCCTCAATCGATGTATAAAGGTTACATCGAAAGCCGCCTTTAAAAAAAAAAACGGCGCCTGATGAATATGCCAGACTGAACAAAAATCTTCGACCCCTTTTTTAGCGATCGGTTGATAGTTGAAGCATGAAAGCAGAACAAAAATAAAATTAACAAACAAACTCACTTTCAGATGTGTATAATATTAGTTAGGATATTTTCATAGCGAGATTTGGCCACCATTAACATTTTAAAATGATACGGTATATTCTGCCTACATTTACACTTAATTTTCATTTAAACTTGTCTACCGTTACATATTTGTCTGAGTATAATAGTGGTATAACATAATAAAAGAGTGGGTAAGTTTAGCCTAACATGGCAACCCTAAATATAATCACTATTTATGTGTGATTATATTTAGGGTTGCCATGTTAGTCACCGCCATTACTGTTCCTCAGTTTTATGATAGCGAGAATACCGTCCGGTTTGTCTGTGAGGTTACCTGATTTTTTCGGGCAGAGCGGTAGGTATTTTGAAACCTTTTGAGTAAAAACAGCGGTATTCTATCGTCGAAAATCTTCACCTACAAAAAAAATAGAGAAAGCATGAAAAATAACACTTATATATCGACATTTATTATCTTAATAAAAGCAACATGAACGGATGGAAACTAGTTGTCCTTTGAGTATGCTAAAATGTCGGATGAATCGGATAAACGAGTTTTTTTTTTTCTAACTACGTCCTCATTCTGACATTGATCGACGTGAAGGTGAGTGATACAGACCAGAGTCGGATTTAGTTAGGGGCCTGACTACTCTAAAATACTTATTAAAGTCATTATTTATGAGACACTAGCTGACCCCCGCGGTTTCACCCGCGTTCCCGAGATAAAAAGAAACCTATCTCTTATCTATATCATTTATGCGTGCCAAAAGTCAGTTCAGCGGTTTAGGCGGCCCCCATTTTCTGTATTTATAAGTATTTTATAATTATTTGACGCCACAGACTACGGAGGACATATTCTCGCTAACAAAAAACTGTGTCTATGGAGTCGGCCACCTCTCACGCATACCTTAGTTGGCTATTCCGCGGGAAATTAGACTCTGTCGCCGTTTACACAGAGTCGATTACTCGCGCTCAACTAATGTGTGAATGTGTGCGTGCCGGCTTGTACACTCGGCAACACATCAAGCTATACATTTCCAGTATAAGCTGATCTCGCATTGTATAGGATTTCCGTACAATGAGAGGTCAGCTTATATTGGAAATGTATAGCTTGATCTGTAGCCGTGTGTACGTACAGCGTGGTGGCCGACTTGAGTGACACAGTTTTTTGTTAGCGAGAATATATCCGACTTTTTTTAATATCTGTGTTTGACGCGTAATGTGAAACGAGTCAGTTAAACCCTCCATTGATTCATCCAGTGTCCCGCGTGGAGTCTCATCTATAGAATTCCTCATAACGGGAGCCAAATTCAATAAACTTCATCGCCATGACCTTATGCGGTTGCGCCGCTGACTGTGTAATGAATTATGTACTGCTCGATTTACGCTGTAGTTAATTAAGTCGTTCGATCGGTTCGTGGTACATCCATGCAACGAGAACCGAGCACGAGCCGAGCCACGAACGAACAGAATTCGTTCGTTGCTCGGGATACAATACCGCAGCCAAATAATGTAAGGTCGCCACTATTTTTTTTGGTAAAAACCCAAATAACGCATTTTAAAACTAAAATAAATAGATCGTTATTACAGCGAAAGTATAATTGACTTACTATGTATAAGGAAGTTTGCCTGCAGGAAATCAAATGCATTTGTATGACCTCTTACATCTGTGACGTAGAAATAGACTGCCATATTGAAGGTCGTGAATTCAAATCCTACAATGAGCTTGAGCTTTCCGTGAGGGAAAATATCATGAGGAAACCATGACAAGTGGGCTTTGTATGGCGTTTGAATAGCGCCGCCTAGCGGTAATTGGCGGGCACTACTTCTGCTTGACTAGTTGCTAGGTACCACCCTAGTATAATAATAATATCTTTATTTGTCACCACAAATTAAAAAGCTGTCGACAAGCATCTAGTGTTTTCCGACATTAGCATCGTGATGTATGGTTGTATGTGACAGGGCCGTAGCCACAGGGCAGTTCCACGCTCAGGAGGTAACGAAACAGTCTGAATTTGATTTGAAATTTTTAAGTATAACTTATAGACCGGGAGATACTGGCACAAATTTCCTGGTCAAAGCGAGTCAAAGTTCGGGGGTGGGGGCTCGTGACGTCACTTTAGAGTAAAAATTGTACTCTAACGTGACGTCACGCGGAACTTCAACGATATCTTCGATTTTTTGTACAATTAACAAATGAAAAAATCCGTGTCTGGTATTTTTTGATAATGTAAAAGACGGACTAAATAGAATGTTTTAGTCATCTAGCCCATTTCATCCAAATAAATGCCTAGAACTATTTGCCGTCCATCGCACGTCCGCTCTAGCCTCGCGACTGATTGCGATAGCAACAATAATAAAAAACAAACGGCCAGGTGGTAACAGCATCATCGTGTGTGACGGCCTTTAGACCGGCCGCATACTATAAGAAATTTTCTGTCAGAAAATTTCTGACGCCCGCTTGCTCATACATTTTTGTACGTCAGACACGTCAGAATTTTCAGATAGTATGCGGGGTCTAGAACAAAATGTATGAGGAAAGTGCCTTCCGGCGGGCGTCAGAAAATTTCATACAGTATGCGCCGGCCATAATCACTTGTTCACCCAGCAGTTCAGCTTAGCAACATGACAGAGATGCGTAAGTCAAATATTTGTCATCTTGACTATAATTTTGTCTATTGTTCAATTCAAGAAGTCTATATTGATGAAACCTTGGAGTTTAATATGCAAACTGTACGATTGTGACGTAAAGGTACCGAACTGCTACCGAATAAATAATTGATAAACCAGACGCACCTATTTACACGTAGCCAAAATAAACTAATACTAGCTTATTCGCCGTTATACTCTATTTGACATAGGATGAGTCGTCATGGTCATGGGTTTTTTACCAATATCTAGTGAAATACCATTTGATTACTCTGAAATAATATTAACAATATTTCGTGAAACCTAGCTCTATCATAGTATTCCTTTATTATATCGAAATGAACATTAACCATTGAGAAATTTAATAAAATACCATGTGTCACCGAACTCATGTTATTTGAAATAGACTATAATAAACGCATTCATTCGCATTTGAGTTCACAATAAATTTGTATGGGAGAATTAGTACCACAAGTATTCCGCTAGAGGTCATGTGCCATTCCTATAGAGAAGTGTAAACGCAAACGCTATAGATAGTAGGTAAGCATTTACAGTAGTACCCAACTGATATGGCTTACCGATGTACCTGCGCAGAAGATACATTTTCAAAGCGCGGGAAACGCTATTGGTCGGCAGCTGCCGCCATGTTAACGCGCGCCGTGAGGAGGGGCGTGACGTGCGAGTGAGACGGAACTAACAGCTGCAGTGTATTATGAACCTTATAGTAGTGATGTAAGGTTGATTGTAAGTTTTAAGCATTCTTTCGTTAATCTTCGGGGCCATACTCTCTTTTCTGTGCAAACGAAGTTTCACTACGCGCCATATCAGTTGGGTACTACTTGTACCTTTGTGCAATAAATCATACATACTTCCCTAGTTGGGCCATTCTTTGAGCGAAACAACGGTATCCTCTCTCTCTTTTAGCCCAATGATGATCAGTACACTATGCCAAGAAGCAGCTAGTGCCCATTTGTGGACAAATGTGGATCCAACTTCAGTTTTTCTCAAAGGTACAAACTTTGTTAACAATAATTTGTTTGCTCTCTCTTTCCAGATAAATGCTGTGATATAGAAGTAAATTTAGAAGATACTCAAGAGAGCTCAAAATGACAGAGAGTGTGGTGCACCGGCCTGAGAGCGTGTCGCCATTTTTGCGACAGGTATGCTTAATCCGTTACTAATATTATAAATGAGAAGGTGAATTTGTTTAGTTACCTCTTGACGCATAATGACATAACTGATCGTGATACAATTTAGCACACAGATAGATCACAATCTGGTATAACACATAGGGTACTTTTTATCCCGGGAAATCATAAGATACGCGGGTAAAACCGCAGGGTGAAAACTAGTACTAGTCCCTATTTTACAATATATTTTTTTATATACGACTAACCGCCAGTTTCCGAAAGCAAAATCAAAGTTAATCTCTTGTTGAAAGTATACCTGTCACTGTCAATGTCGTTTGAAATGACAAAGACGGCAACAGTTTTGATTATAGATTAACTTTGATTTGGCTTTCAGAAACTGGCAGTTAGTCGGTAAACAAGCATACGGCCCGCCTGATGGTAAGCAGTTACCGTAGCCATATGGACGCTTGCAACACACGAAGCATCGCTCACGCGTTACCGACCTTTCCCCCCTCCCCTATGAGCTTTGGCGAACTTACTCACGCGCAGGAACACAACTGGGAGACATACAACGCTACTTGTCATATCTCATTCATTTTGAGGATTTCCATAAAATATCCTCATCACCCTTTCTCAAATCTAAGCTAACGAAGTTAGTAAACACACGCAACCTACTAAGTCGCTACTAAGGTATCCTCTCGGACGGTCGTCCCGTTTTCTGCGCTAGACTTCGCTAGAAAGTAAGAAATCCTCACTAAAACCATATTTCTTCCAGCTCCTAGCAGTAAGCGGAGTGGTGATGTACATGATAGGAACCGGTGCCAACATCGCGTACCCTGGGGTGTTGCTGCAGCAGCTCCGGGAGAAGGATTCTGCTGTCCACCTCACCCCTGAACATGAGTCTTGGATTGGTATGTTATTTTTACTGTACTTCTGGGTTTCTTTTGGGGAGCCAAAGACCATCATCAGCCTATAATGTCCCACTGCTGAGCACAGCCTAGGCCTTCGTTCACAAATGAGTATGAAACGGAATGGGCAGATACTATACCACGCATGCCCACTGCGGATTGTTGGAGGTAGGCTAATGGTCAACCTACTGTTGGACTTTTAAGCCGTCTAGGAGGCCTCCAACTAGCTTAACGATTATCAAAATTAAGTGATAACCGGGACCAACGGCTTTACGCGCCTTCCGAAGCTATGATAGATACAGAAAGAGATTAATATCTGTTGGGGACGAAAGGCTCTCGTGTGACAGCCTCGTGGAACAGCCTCGTGACTAGGCTGGATTTACTATAAGGATCTTCTGAAGTCTGTTAAGGAAATCCATGAGCATTTTCAACTTGAGTTCTGATCTGAAGGCATGATTATTTAAGAGCTGGTCGGTCAGGTGGATTAGGCTGAAGTCACTGCAGCCATTTAATTTAATTCGGTAGTTGATATTCAAAATGCACTTATGAATAGTCTGACTTAAATACTTTAATGCCGGTTCGGAAGGTTGCATTTGCTGAGAAGAGCCGGCAATAAACACAACAATTACCCTTTTCAAAACAAGCTTACATTCAAGACTCACTGACAATAATTGCGAGGCACAACTACGAAACAATGCAATCAGTATGTGCCTGTCTTTTTAACAAAGACCGGAACAGCTACAAACTAAAAGAAACATCACAACGCCAAATAATACTACTTATTACTACAAAACGCGTCACATTACTATTGTAAAATTGGACGCGTTGCAAATTCAAATGGGACAAAAAACGCGTAGCGTGATTTTTTGCCTAGTGATAATGAGGTAGGTAGTTACATGTATCTACATACAAAAGTTTATCATTATGATGCGATGTAATAAAAAATACATAACTATTATTAAAATTTATGACAAATTAAGTTCGTGTGTCAAGCGTGAAATGGAATAAATCACTTTACAGAACTGTTTTAACAACCGTGGAGTGTTTTCTTAATCAATAAAGATTTATAGCACATTCGGAAGGTTTATTGTGGTTTATGCCTATGCTCGCCGCTCCACCCCCATGGTTATAATATTGTCTCTGAATTGTTGTATCAATAGGGTCACTGCTCAGCTACCTTTTGTCACAGTGTCTTTTCTTTCCTCATAAAGAACCCCCGTGGTAGGCTTACCAGACGACAGGGTTTTGACTAACGTATCAGGAATTAAAGCCCTCTGTCAGGGAAATAAAAAAAAACAGAATTTGTCAGTAATATTGGTTATCTAGTATATAATATATTTATAAGGATACCTAAACCATAATTACATAACAAAATTCCCGATCTGCCATAACGTTAATGATACAGACAGCAGATTGCGGCAAAATTGCTGTAATTTACCGAGAGTAATAACTAGAATTACCCCCGAGTTAGGATTTGCGTCATTCGAGTAACCGGTTGGCATGATTATCGTCAAATGAGCTTGTTTGTTTGTGCCTACACCAAGTTGTTTGACGAATTCAAATTCAAAATCAAAACTTATTTATTTCTGTTTAGGCTCTGATAAGGATGAACGGTGACCCTGAATATAAACCATGTTCATTAGGAAACAATATATTATTTTCTTCTTTAATTGGGCAGTCACAAATAAATAATAATCAATGAAGATCACAATACTTGGAATCGTGTCAGAAGACTAATTTGATACTGCAAAAACAACCGTGGCAACTGTAATTTAAATTACATTTAAATTTTTTAAATTTCCTTCGTCATAAATTAATTAAGCCTATACAAAAGCGGTCATCAAACTCGTTCCGTTTCTTTTTGTAAAGTCAACGAACTTATTATCAATTTAGCTTCCGTTCTAGTATCCTCATTCTCGAGGGATCTAATATTTACCCAGTTTGAGAAAAGGAAAACTATTCAAATGAAAATCATAATCAACCGTTCTCGCAAATCCTCGCTGCTAATAACTATATCATCAAAATATACTAACTACAAACAAGTTTATTATTATTATATAGTGACCTTACAAAAATTTGCCAAAAATCATCGCATCAATTCATTCCAGCTTCAATCCTCGGCCTGGCTCTGATCTCTGGCATCGTGGTAGCCCCCTTCAGTCTGCAGCGTCTGGGTCGACGGCTGACCAACCAGCTCAGCACCCTGCCAGCTCTTGGAGGCTGGGCGCTTATGGTCACAGCCAGAGGACCCACTGCCTTGCTCATCAGTCGGTCTTTGCAGGTATGCATTTAGTTATGTTCGAATATGCTTCTTTGAACAGTTTTCTTTTCAATACTACTTAGCAAATACGGCCCGCCTGTTGGTAAGCAGTTCCCATAAGCTATAGACGCTTGCAACACCAGGGATATCACATGCGCGTTGCCGCCCTAAAAATCCTAAAACATTTATGTCTTCAACGGTAATGCAGTCAAAAAATCTCGTTTATGATATCTATACAACCAAAGTATCTCATTATCCACTACAACCTTGATACAGAACCTGGTGAAGATAGGTCTCTCCCAAAGACAAACGGTCTTGATTGAAATTACGATACTGACATTATCAAAAATTTCCTATCGTAAATTCAAACGTTCGTCAGTCTAAAATAAATAAACCAGAGGTCATGGGTGAAGATCAACCTCAACTTTGTCATTGTGATAGAATTAAATCAGCTTTGAATATAGCAGACTCCTTAGTAGGTACTTTAAAATTATGATGACGAACTATTTACCGACATAATACTAACAGGGAACAACAATCAGAATTAAGCAAACAAAATAAATAAGTGATTCCAATAAGACCAATTGACTCCAATTCCAATGTGATATTCTCCGTTGATTTGCTGGACTTTGATACAGGGTCGATTGGGTCGATGACAATCATGACATGTGTTGTGAGAAAATTGCGAAATTCAATATCATCATCAGCTGAGAAGGATATAACAACGCTTCTTACAATGACAGAATATCAATGTAAATTCTGTTACTATAATACAATTTACCGCTGACGGCATCGCGCTTGCAGGACCTCGCAAATATTGACAAGTTCCATACAGTAAAGTTTCTGGTGAGAGAAGCTTATGTTAAAGATTAAACTTAACCTACTAGAAAAACACAACATGTAATAAAGAAGTTCAGTGAGGCTGAAAGCCTCGTATACTGGGTGGAGATTTCGAGATAGCATATTTTGAAACCTATGTTGGGGTAGTCATGCTGAACAACTTTTACTATGGGACCAACACTGAATACTCAAATTTTTTTTTTTAGTCTTCATACATTATGATCGAGCAAGGTTGACAATTACTAAGGAAAGTAAAAATTTTTTTTTTAGAATTCATAGTAAAAGTTGTTCAGCATGACTAACCCAACATAGGCTTCGAAAATATGCCATCTCGAAATCTCCACCTATTATTACGATTACTGTTTCTTTGTGTACTTTCAAAAATTCTCATCATCACTTTATTAGCAATAATAGGTCCTCGTATATTCATACATTACTGTATGTGTGCTTATATGGTTAAAGTTTTCTTTCTGACTGGGAAATTAAAGGGGCCTCGCAAAGTTGATGTCGCTTCGCAAACGTCGTTTCACGTTTGGTCTAGTGCCGCCACTGAGAATTGTCAATCCTATAAATCAACATTATTATATTCAAATAGACCTTTGCTGGAACTTAATAATAGCTAGATTCTTGTAGCAGTTCGGAAAGTTGCATTTGCTTAGAAGAGCCGACAAAAAACCCAGTCATTACTCTTTTCAATACTTAGGTTTATTCTTCTACTTTATTCTTATCTTCTATAGCTTCATAATGATATCAGCCAAATTGAATCGTATCAAAGCCTACTTTATCTTACACATCGTTTCTAAGATTGAGTCCTAACTATCCACTAAGTGTATATAAATATTTATCTATTCGTAAATGTTTGAAGAGTAACCGGTTATCGTTCGCTCTAGCCAAGTACCTGCTTTCAGCAGATAACCTGTCTTCAACATGTCCTACTTCAACTAATGCAGTCAGAATTGCATTGATCTGACAACCCGTTGACTTCAAAAAAGTAGTAAGACTGGGCTGTATGCGAATGACAAGCCAGCCAGCAGAAAGACATGTTTTGAGAAAGCACATGGCTTTCAACATTGGACATTACTAATCCAACAGTGGATTAGTAGTTGCGTTTGACTTAAGTACGACTTAGTACGATAGTGGTACAACTTTTAGTTTTCTTAGTTTAATTATCCTGTTTAGAGTATGTTTTATATTTCATAGTAACGAGGATTAAGGTTTCGCTAATATTACACAATTAAGTAAAAATAAATTTTGATTCAGCCAGAAATCGTCACCGGCGTACGCACAACGACTCACAAAAGTTTATCGAAATCGGATACATGGTAGTTACAGGTACTATATACAGATTTTAGCGCATGTAAACGATGTAAAGGTGATAGTATAATTTCAGCATTAGACCCCAAATTAATTCAATTTCATCACTTGCTCGCATAATCGCATACTATGAAGAAGTTAGGTGATTATTCAAGGAAATAACACCAGCTTTCCGAATGCTAAATCCGCAAAATTAGATGAAATAGAGCAGAATATGTAGGCTCAAACAGATATTTCGCAACTTGTATACCTCCTTCTATGAGCCGAGACCGGTATTAAAATGGTTAAATATCATAATTACCTAATCTCTGTGTTTACTAAACCAGTTTTAACTGATATTAACTACATTGCGTATGATATGAATTTATTTGCCACAGCCATTAAAATTTAGACTGTAAATCTATTTTCGTCTGTCTCTATGCTTACTTCAGTTAAGTTTTAGTTTTCTGAAATCAATATACCTAATTATGTGGCACGAGTCTCTTCTCTTTCGACGAAAGAAGTTGTTTCCCTTTCTCCCATGGTTGAAAACTTTCTCTCTACACCGTTTAAGATTACTTAAATAAACTAGACCTCTTAGATATGGGCATCTCGACACCTCTACTGATAGGTATACTGAGATTCATCTGTCTTAGAATCCCAGCTTAATTGTTTTTTTTTCAATTCCAGGGCTTCGCAATGGGTCTCCAAGCAGCATCAGCGCCAGTCTCCATAGCAGAATACTCATCCCCAAAACACCGAGGAGCCTTTCTTGCTACCATAGCATTTTCTTTCGCCACTGGAATGCTCATCGCTCATATCTTCGGGACTTTAATGTATTGGAGACCAGCTGGTCTAGCATGTGGAAGCTGCTATGCTTTATCGTTGATACTGGTTTCTCTAACACCTGAAACACCGTCCTATTTAGCTTCTAGAGGATTAAATACTGAGTGTAGAAAGTCTTTCCGATGGTTTCGAGGTTATGGTATAGATTCAGAAAAAGAACTAGAAGTTCTACTAAATAGTCAGAAGAAAGGTGAAGAGCCTACTGTCAAAGTATCAAGATGGAAGATGTACAAAGATATAGCGAAGAAACCAGAATTTTATAAGCCAACTGTGATTATGATGTTTATGTTTGTCCTATTCCAAATATCTGGGATGACCGTCGTGCCATCATATACTGTGCCAATGATGAACGAAGTGACTGACTTTACTATAGATCCTAATATAAGTATGCTGATGGTTGACATCGTTAGATTTATAACAGCTGTTTTAGCTTGCGTTGTTGTCAACAAGTTCAACAGAAGAACTGTCCTCTTTGTTGGAATTATCATCAGTGTTATCTCTCTCTTGCTGGCTGCTCTACTCCTATACCTCAGAGACTTCGGCTACATTCCAGAAGAATACAAATGGACTCCCGTCATTCCTACCCTGACGTATATCTTCGGTAAGACATTGGGTATCTTACCAATCCCTTGGGCTATAGCCGGAGAGATATTCCCTCTAGCTTACAGAAGTTTGGGGAGCGGTATATCTGGAATGTTCCTATCAATCATGTTCTTCGTTGTTGTCAAAACTGCTCCATACTCCTTCCAAGAGATTGGTGTTAATGGTACGTTTTGTATCTATGGGATTTCCATTGCAATTTGCGGGGTATTTTTGTATTTCCTACTGCCTGAGACAAAAGGGAAGACACTGTACGAAATAGAGTGTCATTTCAAAGGAGCTAAAGATGTTGCTCGGGTGGAAACGTGTGAAAACGAGAGGATGTTGGAACTGTCCAACGTCGAAGGTGGATGATGGTGAAGCTGAATGAAATAGGAAACGCTTTGCCGCTTGTACAGCTGGCCCCGTAGTTAGGTGAGATAACCATCCGATTGTTCGTAAAATTTACGTAAAGATCCATGGTTTCTAAAACAGTATTTTATTAACTCTAAAATAAAACTCAGTAGAATAAATTATTTGTTTTATTTTACATCCGTTTGAGACTTAAATACGACGTAATACAAAAATAAGTTTATAATTAAGTAACTTAAAAATACTTTGTGCTTCAAATCATGGCGCGATGCAACAAATTGTTATTTGATATTCATTAATTATTAACAGTTCATTTAAAAATGTGTGCTATCAATAGAGTATATGTGAACTACATCTGCGCATTTCACTGATATCCCTATTACTGTTCAGAGGTATCGAACTCTTATAATCTTCAGCAGTTCTACCCCTGAAGCTATCTTCTATTTCTTGAAGAGTCTTATCCTTTGTTTCTGGCAACATAAACCAGACTACACTCATACAGATCGTTACTATACTAGCATATAAATAATATGTAAAGGATAATCCTATAGCACTAGTTAATACTGGGAAACACTTCACAGCGATAAAGAAATTCAATGACAAGGCTAAGATGCTAATACCACTGCCCAAGCCCCGGTATTCCATCGGGAAAATCTCTCCTGAAACCGCAAAAGGTATCGACGAAATACCTACAGTTAAAGAAAACATGTACAACCCTATTAAACCCATGGGGATCCATTGGCTGTCGAAAGGAAGCTTGTCATTCTGTTTCCCATAAACATACAGTCCCTTACCGATGTAAGAAAGAATACAGATCATTCCACTGCTGAATAGTAAAGTTCTGCGTTTTAAGGTCTTCATAAGGAAAACGGCGAGGATATTGCAGATAAGTCTCTCAATGTCTAAAACGACCATGAGGAATTTAGCGTTCGCCTCAGGCCCAACAACCTGACCAATGATATCAGTAGCATACGAGCTTATAACATTGATTCCGGCGAATTGGAACATAATGTAAAGGAACACCATGATTGTTATAGGCTTAAAGAACTCCGGTTTCCTCCAACTCTCATTCAAGTATGTGAAGTACCGTCTTATCTTGGTCTTGATGGATAATTTCTGTCCCGCAACACTGGATTTCCTGGCCATCTTTTTAGCTATAATCATCCTTTCTAATTCATTTTCCTGCTCATTATTTTGTCCTCGAAGCCATCTGAAGACCTCTTTCCCTTCTTCGAATCTCCCTTTAGAAATTAACCACGCAGGCGATTCAGGAGTAAATATAATGAGGAGTAAACTCGTGAAGGTCGTAAATGAGCAAATCAAAGCACTTTGTTCCCAGCTGAAGAAAGATCCCAATGAGTGGCAAAAGAGTACCCCAATTGTCAAAGACAGTGAGACACTCGTTAAAAACGCTCCTCGATTCTTCGGGTCCGTCATTTCACCGATGATGATAGATCCTAAAGGTCCCAGCATGCCCATAGCTACACCTTGTAAGAATCTGGCTGCGATGAGGCCAGCAACACTGTTTACCATTAGTAGCATGAACCAACCAGCAAGAACAGGGAAGATTGTGATCAAATGGGACTTCTTCCTTCCAATGGAATCTAGAAGAGCAGTGATAATGAAGTTGCCGACTATGAGAGCGAAGCCGACTATGGAGGCTGGAAAAGAGAAAATAAACGTTGATATAATATATAATGAGGACATTAATTCGTAATAATATTGTCGTGAACCTGTTAGGCTGTTCTTAGGCTGCAATTCGAAGTAAGTTACAAGAACAAGAAGTCATAAGACAGTTTCTTGATAACTAAGCCTGATAATTATTTGATGATATATTCGCAAGCTATATAAGAAGACTAGGAATATAGTCGAAGATATGATATGGATAGCACCAAGTGCTGACTGCGATCACCCTATCCAATACTTGAGGCACGTATTCGCTAGGGTAAAGCTGGAGCGTTTTGTGAAGTCAAACATCGTAAGGAAACCATTGCATTGTGGAAGGGTATTTTATAGTACCCGCTAGAATACGGGAAGTCACCATAAAGTTGAAATCAGGGTAAGGTTTTCAAAATTCATTCATATAGGCTACCGCGAGGCGAAAGGCTTGTCCCAAATAAATCCTTACCTATCCATGACTCTTCACTAGTAGTGGCGTGGATATTTGACTCTGGTCTCCGCAGACTTGGTATGAGGATGGCTGAGAACCCGATGACGCAGCCGTGGCCGATGATGTTCAGCGACACACTTGCTGTTACGAAGCACTGGAATTGAGAGAAGTTATGATTTTAATATAAACTAGCAGCGAAACCCGGCGTTGCTCGGGTTAAAATACATCGCATGTATATATTTTTATACCTTATACCTTAATGGTAGGTATAAAAATATATAAGGATACATTTTTTAACATATTTATAGATTTATATTTTCGATATTGAGAGACTTTCCAGAACATTCAAATAGTTTGTTCTTTTTCACTTATGAAAATCACTTGATATATTTTTGTAACTGTTTACTCTTTTACTCGACTGTAATCACAATTGAACTGACGAAAAGTCACTGAATTTCGATTTATATACCGAAATTTCCAGTACCAGATCACTCTAGAATATTTAGATGTACATCACTTCGATTTGGTTTTTATAGATCAATAATAACACTCGTACATATTTTGGAACTTTCCAGATCAATCCAAAAGTTTTTAGAAAGTTCTAGAACATTTTAAATCGCTTATAATAAATTGACCTCATTTTAGAATTTTATAGATCATTCTAGAAATATTTAGAATTTTCTCGAACATTTTAAATCGTTTATAATAAACTGCACTAATTTTGGAACTTTCCAGATCACTCGGAAAATTTCTAGAAGTTTCTCAATCATTCTAGATCGATCATAATAAACTGCACTCAATTTGGAACTTTCTAGAACATTCCAGATCAATTATAACCGTTTTACACATTTTGGAATTTTCTAGATCATTCTAGAAATTTCTAGAACCTTTAACGAACATTTTAAATCGCTTCTAATAAATTGCACTCATTTAAGAATTTTCTAGAACTTTCTCAAACATTCTAAATCGATCATAATAAATTTCACTCATTTTGGAACTTTCCTTCGGAAAATTTTTGGAACTTTCTCGATCATTCTAAATCGATTATAATAAATTACACTCATTTTGGAATTTTCCAGATCATTCTAGAAACTTCTGAAACTTTCTCGAACATTCTAAATCGAACATAATAAATTTCACTCATTTTGGAACTTTCCAGCTGTTTATTGCCGGCTCTTCTCAGCAAAATCAACCTTCCGAACCGTGCATTAGAGTATTAGAGTTTGACTATTCATAAGTGCCTGTGAAGGCCTATTTGAATGAATAAATTATTTCATTTCATTTCCAGATCATTCGGAAAATTTCTCGAACATTCTAAATCGATCATAATCAATTGCACTAATTTTGTAACTTTCCAGATCATTTGGAAAATTTCTAGAACGTTCTTGAACATTCTAACTCGATAATAACAGTTTTGGACATTTTCGAACTTTCTAGATGAAGCCAGACCAATTATAACCGTTTTACTCATTTTGGAACTTTCTAGATGAAGCCAGAAATTTGTAGAACTTTCTCAAAACATGCTATATCGATTATAATAGTTTGCATTCACTCTAGAATTTTCTAGATCATTCCAGATATTTGTTGAACTTTCTAGAACATTCCAGATCGATTATAACCGTTTTACACATTTTCGAACTTTCTAGACCATTCCAGCAATTTTGAGATCTTTTCCGAAGTCCTCATGCGTTAGAAAAGGACAGCAATATATGTTTTAACATTTTCGCCACCCACAACTACCCCGTTCCACCCACCGCGACCAAACTCCCTTACTACCACCTGGAGACCAAGGGGTATTTACCACCTCAACGGGAAGTTAATTGGGGTTGGTGGTGATTGAGAAAACTGCGTATTTACGTACCCACAAAAGCATTTTATATATATTATTAGATTACTATATTATTTTATATTCTGGTTGTTAGAGCTTTGTGCCCCAGCAGAGACTGGGAAGGGGTATGATTTATTATTGATGGTGATAATTTATACTCTTTATCGTGTAGACGCGGATGAAACTGCGGATTGGAAACTAGTTTAACAATTAATCTAAATATCCATTTCATGCTGAGAACTTAACCGACGTTGACGTAGATATTGCAAATCTACGCGTTGCAAATCGAAGGTAAATCCTTGAGTCTGATAATAATAGCATAAGACCTAAGAACGATGGGGGCAAGAGTAGTAAAGTGTTTATTGATGAGGAAGAGATAAATAATGACAAGGTTAGGATTAAGGACCTAAACGATCACACGATGTTTGTCTAATCCAAAAACAGACATCCCACTTTTCTCGATAAAATCTACTCTCATTTCAAGTGATTGTAAAAAGATATAAATCTGTATTAAATTAACCTTAACCGACTTCGTATATTGACAATGATATTGTTTGTGACATTCATTCACTTGTATGATAAGATTATTGTGTAGATAAATACTGAACGTGTATTAAGGCACTTGGTCTTTTAAGCTGCGGATTTACTTAGCTTACAGCAGCACCGGCGCTTCATTATCAAATTAATCAGCAGTATTTTCGTTAGTAATTTTTGGAAAGGTTATTTCTTTGTTTAATGATACAGTAAAATAAACTTGCATTCAGTCTATTTAGTTTTTATTCACCCAAAGTAGTAAAGATGTCTTATGGAAAGTGGTTACCGAAGCTTAGACGCTTGCAACAGGGTGCCCAGCAAAAATATCTTTACTCACTTCTTGATGAACCCCATTGCAGTAGTCTCTTGGTACAACCACGGTTCCTATTTATTTCTTTTAGTTCCTTTTCTCATCATCTGTTTCGCCTAAAAGATTTATTATTGTAGAATCTGACAATTTATAAGTGCAAAACGAAAAATACTTTTTTTTATCGTACGTTCAGAATTGGTTTACTTCTCCTAATTTCTGGTTCTAAGACACTCCAAGTTTTGTCATGCCTTGAGTCTGTCCGAAAGTCCGAATCCTTGGAAGGCCTGCATGATTATATAATTTTTCATTTTATAATATCAACATGTTTACCTACTATCTTATCCGTTGCTATGCATATCTCATTGGCCTTTATTTTATTTCACATGTTAGCTTGGCTATCCAAAGAGGAAACGCTGCCAGCCAGCTGGGAGCCTTGGCGATGATCGCCAGCAGCGGCAGTCTCGAAAAAGTTTTCTTACTGTATGTATTTTGTATATTTAAGTAAATATACAAAGAAGCGCTCGTGGTGTAGCATGATTAGTCGTTATCTTAATCGATCATCTAAGTGGTATTTCATATCGAGCGTTTCCGTGTTTCGGAAGGCACGTAGAGCCGTTGGTCCCGGTTATCACTTAGTTGTGATAGTCGTTAAGCTAGTTGGATGCCTCCTAGGCGGCTTGAAAAATTCGAACAGTAGGTTGACCACTAGCCTTATTTGTGAATGGAGGCCTGTGCCCAGCAGTGGGACATTATATGCTGATGATGATGATGATAATGAAGTAAATATACAGAATTAAAGAATTTGTGTGTGTATAACTCCAAACTCAGAATATCCATGCACACAAATGTATGTCCTGTAGGGGAATTCAATCCACGACCTAGCTAGGTATCACAACATATCTATTTCAGAAGTAATAAATAATAATAAATATCCTGGGACAAAGAAAGTGGTTGGATATACGGGAAGAGAAAGACCGAAAAAGAGATGGATGGATTGTGTGAAAGATGATATGGGTAAGAAAGGAGTGATTGCTGGTATGAGGGATAGAAGAGCCGAATGGAAGAAACGTACTATTGCACCATTCTCAAGTGATCGGTTGATGATGATATTTTTTGTACTAAAAGAGTAATTTTTAAACTATCATATCTTCGTAATTGTATTAATTATACTGTACATACAATCTTGCGGTATATCTTAATGGTACACTGAAAATAACGTCTCACAAACTTACGCGATAATACCTACTAGAGATTATATCTAATAATAATATATTTCAAGAACTTATTAATGATAGTAACGCTACACGTGTGACATGATACAAGATAAAAATCTTTCGATTACTACCAACACGTGGAATATATTGAGTAGACCTAAGATCCAGCACAGTCAGGCCTGCCTCATGTCGCAGTTAGGCTATACACCTACTGGCGCGGGCCTTTTGCCGGAGCCGTCACCTGCCATTGAAGGGCCGCGACGGAGATAAAGCTATACGATAGAAAGAGAGGTGTTTGTAGGTGAGCCTTCTGTACGATTGTAATATTTCTTATTCCGTGGTTCAGTTACAAACAAAACATGGACATGAAAATTATAAAAGATTTCGTTTATCATTTTTTACCATGATTTGTTATTTACGATGTGGCCGAAAGTGGTAAACGCATAAAGCCAAGAAGGCTACTCGTAAGGGTTACTTTTTGAACTTTTTGGTTCGGAACATTTAAAATACGACCCCAGCTATCAAAATTGACTGTTGGAGTATATTATTTGTTGATAAGTGATGTCGAAGTCATTGAAGAATTTGCTAAAAGTTATCCGAGGAGACTCATGAGGATGAGATTTATAAATGAGCAAATATGTGTGCTTTTTAACTGTCAATCCTCACTGCCCCTCCCAAACTGAATTTCTGGATCCGCCAATGATCCCGCATGATTAGATACCTCGGAACACAGGTAAAACTCCAGGATAAACAAGTAGATAGAAAGATAATAATGAATCTAACGTGGACACTTAAAATCGTCATATGACCATTATCAAAGATGGCGGAACTTTCATTATCACGTTAATAACAATAATAAGTATCTGCGTTAGTTGCAAATCCAATCGATAAATTAGTTATAAATGAAACCAGAGACTAATCAGAGTGCTACCTATTAAAAGATAACAGTCTACAATGCTTTATCTAACCATAGACCTGTGCCATAGACTCATAGACCTTGAATACAGATAACAACGGTATTGGAGATTTAAGATTGCGTAATTGGTATTAAAACGTAAAATTTATTGATTAATTAGTGGCTTCCACCCGGGTTTTTGGTGAAAAAAGACAAATTCTTGGAGCAAAAAGATCTTCGGTAAGTGCTCTTGAGATGAAGTGGGGCTGCCAGACCGAGCCTGAGGTACAGAATAGATAATACCAACGTACCTGAGGGCCTACTCCGAATCGATACACGATAGTACATAATCATCGTTGTCATAATATTAACCAATAGAATTACAGCAAAACTGACGAGACGTTTTCCTGCAATAGTTGGTTAATATTTGACGATGATCCGAATATCGTGTATTGATTTTCGGAGTAGGCCCTGTGTTACGACAGACACCTTAAAATCCTTATATCTTTCAAACCAGGGACCGACAAAATCTGATATTTGGTGACAAATGTATGTTAACCGAACATCGAATAATCTTCAATGTTCGGAAGTCCCGTACAGCCGTTAGTCCCAGCCACAGATTACAGAACTAGGCAGATGGAGCGCGCGGAACACGGGAGTGAGGCCAACAAAGCAAATACAAATTAAAAAACACATTCCTGGCTTTTGGATTTGTATTTGCTTTGTTTAACAAACTTTATTTAACGAAAAACAATTTCTTTAAACTTTGAGTTCCCAGCTATCACTTATTTGTGAGAGGTCTATTAGGCGGCTTGAAAACTCCAACAGTAGGTTGACCACTAGCCTACCTCCACCAATCCGTAGTACCTAAGCATGCCTGGTGGGTTATACCTGCCCATTTTCTTTCACCCTAATTTGTGAAAGAAGGCCGGTGCTCAGCGGTGGGACATTATGGGGTGACGGTGATGATGATAGTATAAAATGAAATGAAATTGTGTTTGCATGAACATGGTATATAAAATGGATCTTAAAATTATATATAAGTATGTATGTACCTCAGATGTACCTACAAGAATAGATATTTTCTAAATAGTACGTAGATATTCGACGGGCCAGGCGCAGTTGGTTAAGACTCCACCTATCGTGACGCAGGTCGTGGGTTCGATTCCCGCACAGGACGTGTGCATGAACATGTCTGTATGTCCTGAGTCTGGGTGTAATTATGTATATTTACAAACACGTAATATATGTATTATATCAGTTATCTGGTTTCCATAGTACAAGCTCTGCTTAGTTTGGAATCAGATGACCGTGTGTGACGTCGAGTTTGTGGGTCCATTTTTCTCAAGCCTACCCATAGTTTTTTTTTTCAGTATGACTATGTAATTTAAGCCAGATTCATAATACTGTTATTGTTTACTTATTGCTGCGCGTGCGAGGTAATTTCCTTCACGTACGAATATAAATCTCTCGCCTTACATAATAGGTATTGTTTAAAATCAATCAAATAAACTATACAATTTATTATTTTACATTGTTCTATGGAATATTTTATGTGTCATATGATATTCTAGAGTTTTCTATATAACCTTATTATAATGAGCGTTTGTTATCTGGAATTATAGGTTTCGACCATAACCAAGGTAAAAACATCTTTGTAAAAACAAATAAATCTTCTTGACGTTTCTCAAATCATAGATAATACTGATAGGTATTATGTAAGGTTGTCGCAGTGCAATAAAAATAACTGGCATACCTCGTTCTGGCGGAGGAAACATTATTTACTGAACTGCATCTTCCTATATCCCCTTAAAAAATAGGATAATTGTTTTTATTACCTAGTATATTTATATGTATCGTAGTATAATATTTGGTTTGTATTTATTTGTACAGTATCTATTATATCCATTCATATATACTTATATATGTAAATTATTTTTACATGTATCAATATATTTTTAACTATGTACTTATTTTATTTATTGATTTATCTTTTTTATTTTCTTTATCATAAAATGACATCTTTTATAGTATATTGATTCCTTTCCATCCAAAGCTTGTCTGGAAGAGATCGCTTCTTAGCGATAAGACCGCCCATTGTACAGTAATTAATTTGAAGTACTTTTGTTCTCTTTTTATTATTATTGTTTTTTGGTGTACAATAAAGAGTTATCTATCTATCTATCTATAATTGCTTTACTATACTTAGGTATGTTTTTTTATTGTTATTATTAAAAATAATGCCAAACTTAGTCAGATTGTCCAAAAAATTTTAAAAAAATGTAACCCTGCTGTGTTTCAAATGTGACCTTCATAAGTGCTTCTGTAGCCTAAATTGAATAAATGGTTTTGACTTTGCGTTGATAGAAAATGAAGCAATAATTTTTCTATTTCATTAGGTAAGTCTGTTGAATCAGAACAACAGTCGTTTTAGATTTTCCATTTTAATACGACTTTTATTGGGCCTTTCAGAGTTATTCCCATATAAAAAAAAAACTATATAAAAATTACACAGGGCAGTCTTAATTTAAGTATATACTTACCTACTTACCTATAGTCAAAAGAAAAAATTACTACGCCTAATAATATAATTATATCGACGGTCCCTACGTATAAACAGACATGTCAAAAAATGCAATTTTTTTTTATTGCATAATTGGTTTCAGACAATCGATACGCAACTACCCATATAAAATATTTAGTAAAATATAAAGTAGTTTACTGGAAAATAAAAACGTATAAGAGAACAACTATGTTAAAATCGAAGAATTTGTGTCGTAGATGCGGACATATCAGACTTGTCGTTTTGTACTGTGTCTTAAAATGCGCGCCACATGGTGTGAATGCGGCCATGTCAAATTTAAGTATGGATTTATGGGGAAGTATCAAGTAATAATTCCGAAATGTATATTTTAAAGTACCTATTAGTTAATACATAAAAAGTGTGAACATTTTTCTAACTTAGCAATGTATAATATAAATGGAAATGAAGGCATGTCCTACATGTTTGTTTATATGTTTCATTACAAAATTTATTGACCACTTCGTTTTCATTTACGTTTATCTACAGTAATGTTATAAAGAGAAAGAGATTGATTTTATGTATGTTTGTAATGGATAAACTAGGTACATAATTTATAAAAAAAAAAAACATCTATAAAAGCAACATTATCATGTCCCGATACTTGAGGTCAAGTGGGTACTGGGCGAAAGAGTAGTCTATACCGGCATGGTAATCATTAAAATCATTCCATGTCCAAAAGAAAAACAATCCATGTCTCGACATGGATTATTTTTCTTTTGATTTTCAACTCTTTTATCATTAAACTACGAGTAGTTTAATGATAAAAGAGTTGAAAATCGACACCCTAGACCATATTTTGGGCACTGTGATTACAAATTTCCTAATTTTGCAGTGTTTTTTTTATTAACGTATTTCTAAATAACCATGATATCAATTCGTAGTCACAAATCTAACAACGAACATTGATAATTTAGTCAAAAATAATGATATTTGATAGTCATGTTTTAGAAAAAATATACCAGCGAACTTTGACACGTCATAGTTTAAAAAAGTACTACGCTAACCCCGGCAAGTAGTTTCAAAAGAAGACCCATTTATTTACAATTTCAAAACAGTACTATACTTGACACTTTTTATTCCATAAAGCGAGAACCACAATTTTATAGCGCAGTTTACCTAGATTTTATATTGGTTTTCAACAACACACTTTTTCTTGTATGCAGCTCCAGTAAAAGAAATCTAGGGTACCGAGAATGAGGAGCCCACTAAATTGAGCTAAGGCGCCCGCCATCCATTTTCGGTATCATCATCATCATGTAACCCTTAATGTATTGATGATTAAGCGATAGCCGGGACCAACGATTTTACGTGCCTTCCCAAAACTCGGAAGACCCTTGAGTTGAAATACTACTAGGAGGTCATCAAATATGTGTTTAAATAATGTTTCCTGTACAGGACAAGCTTAATGCGCTGGGCAACCATCTTGTTAACTTACATACGGACAGACAGACGGACGGATGGATAGCAGGAGTTAGGCCTCCGCTGTCCGTCCGTCTATAATAAATAACTAATAATAAATAATTTCATAGCAAAGTTGAGTTAGTTAATATTATTATTATTGTAAGGAACCCTCCATGAGTGAGTCCGACTCGAACTTGCTCGGTTTTTTAATAATTGATCTGACTAGAATTAAACCCCTTACTCATGAAACGTTATTTAACTAATCTGCTACTCAGATAAGGTAATTTTTTTTGTCAATGTCTGAAAGATGGCGTTTTGTTATTTGACCATTTACCCCCTTACTCATAAAGCTAAGATACTGATTAAATGGTCACGTAAATAATGTTACATTCACATATTTGACAATGACAATAGAGTGACGTTATTTACGTGACCCTATGATTTTATATTTTTAAGTTCTTAATTTATTGAGTCTTATAAAAATATAAAGAATTGTTGATTGACTCTTGAAAATAATAATTTAATTGGAAACCCTTTTTAATTAACAAATATCTCCCTCAACCCTCTCCGATATTTTAGTTTTCTGCAACATGTCTTTGTTTTAATTGCAAAGTAATCGTCATAAGTCAGTTTGTAATGATCATGTATAAACAGATATGTCTACATCTGTGTATTTTATATATTCACGGATATAAACTAATGATTTTTAAGGTAACTTTTTTGAAGATGGAAATATAATGCCATATTTTCTTTAATATTTTCTTAAATTCTTTCATAAATTAGTGTTATGTTGTCTTCTACGTATAAACAGATATGTAAGACTTGACTGTTAAATATTTATCTTAAAGGCGATGTATAAACAGTCATCTGTCAGTTTTTCAATGAAAATCTGAAAATTTTGGAAAGTACATAATATCATTATAAACTTTCTAAACTCGGTATAACATTACAACAACAAAAATATTACATTATTACATAGTATTATTTCTAGATTGAATTGAATCTTTATTTCGCTCTCCTGTAAACCATGGTTTTTGACATGTCCGTTTATACGTAGGGACCGTCGATATTAATTATTGTTCTATATTAAAAAAAAAATAATTAATTCATTTTTAATTCCTATTATTATTATTTTTCTTTTAATTGTGGTAATAGTTATTATGACACTTATTAATTATCATTATTCTTTAATTAATTAAATTTAAAAACCTCCAGTTAGATAGATACTTATCAATTGATTGCATGTATTTTATTTCGTTAAATTATATTGATAGAGTAGAAAGAGGAAGGTATTTTAGCTTATATTCGGCAAAAACTAACAATTAAAAAAAAAACTTACTTGCCGCAACAAAGGCACAAAACTCTTTTTATTCTTCTTTATAACCACTTCTTCACCCATTTTGAACAAAAACCTTTATCACGGATTATAAATAAAATATCATTTTGAATATCGAACACGCAAAAACCAACATCGCACGAGGTAAAGCTGTGTAGAACACTTGGTGAGAAGTGTCCGTATGGTTATGTATTACGATAACACGATGATGGTAGATTAGATTAATTGAGTATTATATTCTCACTTGTTATTAATTTTATAATTCTACTAGCTGTTCGTGCCCGGCGTCGCCCGGGAGAATTTTCAGAGTTTTCTGGTGGATTATCCAAAAAAAATATTTCATACCTTGTAAATGAGGAGTTTTCTTATGATACATCTATGCACAAAATAACTGTCAATACTTGATACTTTAGCAGCTAGCAAAGGTTTATTAGTAAGGGTCAGTGCACACCGATATGCGACGCGATGCGACAAGCTAAATGGTGCGTCCATGCTACGCGAAGCGAGCACGAGCCAAGCCACGAACGAACGGGATTTGTTCGTTGTTTGCGTAACGTGGACGGACTTGCCAGCCTCGAACGAGCGTCCGTCTCGCGCTCGACTGCGCTCCGCCCGATTGTCAATTTTTTCACGAACACAGGGATGACAGGGATTCACATCGCGCTCGTTGAAGGTTCGGTAAGTACGTCCACACTTGACATCGCGAGCAATGAACGAATTCCGTTCGTTCGTGGCTCGGCATGGGCATGGACGCACCATTAGACAGCAATATAATAGAAGACCTTATTTTAACGGTTTTGGTCGTGATTCGCCGGCATGGCATAGAATGTCTCATTTTTTTCCCGGAGATCTAAAAATATTTTAAATGCCTCAAGTCATTCCTAAGGCACCAAGGATCAATAATAACGTCATTTCAACGTCTCTAAAAAATCTTTATTTTTTTGTACAAATCTCGCCATGATTCTTTTCGCATTAATAACATTTTTAACAATTGTTGATTCATTCGGTAAATACTAGGATATCCAACATAAACCATAAACTTGGTTATTGAACCAAGTTTATGGTTTGTTTACATCAGTTTACATAGATATCATGATCTTATTTACCTTTTAGCAAACAGGATAATCTCTGTAAATCTTTGTACAACACTTAGATACATACAACACAATGTAAACTTGTTGAAAGTGACTTTAAAGTATTTATTTGTTTAGCAATTGTGGAAGAATTCAGGATAAATACTCATTCGTAAACATTTCTTTAACTAAAGTCCATACCACAGATAAGAATAATAAGCAGATTAGAGACATTACTTATTAACTATATTAAGTTTTAATGTGTTCGTCAAATAAATATGTTTTCTTTCTTCTTTCTTTCTTTCCATACAATGATTTGTATCTTCCAATTACCTAGTCCCTGACGATCAGTCTTTTTACCAAGATAACGTCGTACGTCGTCAGATTTGTTGCCAAGTCTAATAGTGATAGCGTACGTAATAGGCAATTGATAACGTATTTTGGTAACTCAATTTGATTGATAACGTCATACATACTATACTGACCTTCAAACAGCTGATATATTTGTTGTAGGATTAAAAATTGGTAAGTAAGTAGGTAATATACCAGATGGAGATTTCGGAATGGTATATTTTCTAACCCTACGTTCATGTCGGTCTGAACAACTTTTACTATGGGACTACAACGGAGAAAAGAGCATATAATACGCGTATAGCATATATATATTGATACGCGTTAATGGTTTAGGATAAGGTATATTTTTACCATCGATATATGTGGAACACAATTTCGATGATATTTACATTGAATGCTTGAGAGAGAGCCGACATACCGCGCGAGCAAATAAACTTAAATGTAAAAATAAACCTTATTTATTTTCAATGCACCTAAAGTCTATTTTTAAAAACGCAAAATATGCTCTTCTCTCCATGTCGGTCTATGTGAACGTATGTGAACCTTATTGTGTAAATTATAAAAATCTCGGGTAAAAACTTCATCGATAATCCTACTACTATCGCCATCTGTACGCAACTTCATAAAATTTTCAGTATGACCTACCTAGTCGTTTTCCCTCGGTTAACATTGCAACATTTGCAACCGTAGAGTGAAGATCCCGTAGAGTAGCCTTCTCTGACTACGTTTGCAACTCTCGGAATAATCAGAACATAGATGTCGCTAATTCAGTTCGTAAACGTATTTTTTTATTAATCGACTAGCTGCCCGGCACGACTTCGTTCGCGTGGTGTCCTACTAACCTATACCCTAATCTACCCTACCACTTCCCCTACTCTACCCTCGCAACTTTCATTTTTACTAGACCTACTCAAATACTTGTACACACGGCAACACATCAAGCTATGCATTTCCAGTATAAGCTGATCTCGCATTGTATAGGATTTCCCTGCAATAAGAGGTCAGCTTATATTGGAAATGTATAGCTTGATCTGTAGCCGTGCGTACTTAGGTACATGTATTCTCAATTTCGTCGTTCTCAACGCGATTTATTTATACATCAATGCAAAATGACTCAAAGTACATGAGCAGATTTCTAGATTTCTTTAGTATTTATAATAAATAGCTCCTAACAATAAGAGATGAAATGAAACAAATAATGTGAAATGTAATTTATATTTATTGGTAGGTACTTAAAATATTCTGTGCTTAAACCAAAGATGATTATATGCTGTCATAATAAATATTATCAGTCTTATAAATAATATCACAATAGATATAGGAATTCTAGCTTGATATTTTTATACATTTAACTGTTCAATCAACTTCCTCGACGGTGGGTCCATCCGCCCTCTGCTGCTGGTAGCCTCCGGGCATTCCACCAGGCATACCGCCGCCAGGCTGTGCACCGCCCGTGTGCATCTTGGTCATGATGGGCTGGCAGGCTTGCTGCAGTTCCTTGAGCCGATGCTCGTACTCCTCACGGTCGGCCAGAGAGTTGTTGTCGAGCCAGCGCAGCGCGTCGTCGCAGGCGGAGCGCGCCTGGGCCTTGTCCTGCTCCCCGAGCCGCTCGCCGGCCTCGTCCAGCGCCTGCCGCACGCTGAACGCGTATCCCTCCAGCTGGTTGCGCGCCGCCACGCGCTGCCGCTGCTTCTCGTCCTCCTCCTTGTACCGCTCCGCCTCGCTCAACATGCGATCGATCTCCGCCTGCGAGAGCCGCCCCTTGTCGTTCTTGATCACGATGTTCTTGCTGCGCCCGGTGCTGTTCTCCTTGGCCGACACGTTCAAGATCCCGTTTGCGTCCATGTCGAACGTCACGTCGATTTTGGGCACGCCGCGGGGCGCGGGCGGGATGCCGGTCAGGTCGAATGTGCCTAGCAGGTTGTTGTCCTTGGTCATCGCGCGCTCGCCCTCGTACACCTGGATAGTGACGGCCGGCTGGTTGTCAGAGTACGTGGTAAACGTCTGCGACTGTTTGCAGGGAATCTTGCTATTGCGTTCTATGATCTTTGTCATGACGCCGCCGGCGGTCTCGATGCCCAGCGAAAGCGGCGCCACGTCCACGAGAAGCACGTCTTGGATCTTAGAGTGGGTGTCACCACTCAGGATGGCCGCCTGCACGGCGGCACCGTAGGCCACGGCCTCGTCAGGGTTGATGGAGAGATTCAGCTTTTTTCCGCTGAAGAAGTTCTGCAACAGGCTCTGTACCTTGGGAATCCTGGTGGAGCCGCCGACGAGCACGACGTCGTGGATCTGGCCCTTGTCTAGCTTAGCGTCCTTGAGCGCTTTCTCGACCGGTTCGAGGGTCCCGCGGAACAGGTCAGCATTGAGCTCCTCGAAGCGCGCTCGCGATACGCGCGTATAGAAATCGATGCCCTCGTATAGCGCATCGATCTCGATGGTGGCTTCTGTGCTCGAGGAGAGCGTACGCTTGGCGCGCTCGGCCGCCGTGCGCAGGCGGCGCAGCGCGCGTGGGTTGGCGCTTAAGTCCTTCTTGTACTTGCGCCGGAACTCGTCGGCCAGGTGGTTCACCAGGCGGTTGTCGAAGTCCTCACCGCCAAGGTGCGTGTCGCCGGCCGTCGCCTTCACCTCGAACAGCGAGCCCTCGTCGATGGTCAGGATGGACACGTCGAAGGTGCCGCCGCCCAAGTCGAAGATGAGCACGTTGCGCTCGCCCTTGAGCTCCTTGTCGAGACCGTACGCGAGGGCGGCCGCCGTCGGCTCGTTAATGATCCTTAACACATTGAGGCCCGCGATGGCACCAGCGTCCTTTGTAGCTTGTCGCTGCGAGTCGTTGAAGTACGCCGGCACCGTGATCACCGCGTCACGAACTGCGCTGCCGAGGTACGCCTCCGCCGTCTCCCGCATCTTAGTCAGCACCATGCTGCTGATCTCCTCCGGCGAAAACCGCTTCGGCTCGCCCTTGAACTCCACCTGGATCTTGGGCTTGCCGCAGTCGTTCACCACCTTAAAGGGCCAGTGCTTCATGTCCTGTTGTATCTTAGGGTCGTCGAACTTGCGGCCGATCAGTCGCTTGGCGTCGAACACCGTGTTGCTGGGGTTGAGGGCGACCTGGTTCTTGGCCGCGTCGCCGATCAGTCGCTCCGTGTCCGTGAACGCCACGTACGACGGCGTGGTCCGGTTGCCCTGGTCGTTGGCGATGATCTCCACATTCCCATGCTGCCACACTCCCACGCAGGAGTACGTGGTTCCCAGATCTATTCCGATGGCTGGCATCTTGTTTTATTTTGTTTATTAAATTACTATGCACTTTTCTTGCACTTGCACTTGAATGTAAAATATTATACTCTGACTGACTGAATACAAGATTATATTAACTCGTAGCACAGACTCGTAGTAAACTTTCCAGTTAGAACTGAACACTCTTCACTTCGTCTGATTCGTATCGTATTTCAAATTATTCTGAGTTCCCGCCAGGCGCGACCAGCTTATATATTGAACGAATACACTTCGAGAATTTTCCACATCTTTCTCGATCCGACCAATCAGAGCCCAATATTCATCGAATAGTCTAGAAGGCCCATAATGTCAACCAATAGCAGCCAAGGACTCGTGCAATGGGACGTGCCTTAATTTTAATTTCAGGGTGGCAGCGTTATTAATTTTCCCCACTTTATGGGTAATGTGAACTCTATCATTACTGTTTAATCTTTGCCAGGCATTTATTACATTTATTTCACCAATCGTACCTATGTAGAATAAAATATAAATATATTAAATATTGATTTGTTAAACTGAGAACGTTGAACTAGCGTTGTAAAACTATCGATAGTTTGACTATCGATAGTTGACCTCGAAAACTAGTTACAATATCGATAATGCTATCGATTGTATCGATAATATCAATAGTATCGATACTATCGATATCGCAGACCGACCAATACTATTGATTCAAGGCAATACTATCGATACAATCGATACTATTGAATCTCAATACTATCGATAGTATTGATTGTATTCAACGAATACTTTACGGGCGTGGAGCTTTTTCCGCCAACGCGTCAGCTTGGCTATCCAAAGAGGAAACGCTGCCAGCCTTCTGGGAACCCTGCCGTTAATCGGAAGCAGCGGCAGGCTTGAGAAAATTTTCTAGATATAGATTTTATTTTGTACATATTTTTTTAGTTTAGTTTCTTAGAACGTTTGTTGTCCATCTATCAAAGATGCGCTCGCCGATTTTTCAGTGTGTTTGTAGTAAACTGAAAATATACTTTACATCAAAGAAGGCTGTGTAGCGAAGCGACACATTATTTAATGGCATTGTTTCGAAATTGAAAAAAAGCGACGCAGATGATCAGTTTCTTTTAGGAGTCTTCTCAGTTCAGGTGTATTCTAAACAAGTGGTCTACCATAATTCGTACGACATTGCAATTGTAACGTTCATAAATTGTTACGGTTTTTTGCGTTGACCTGATAGTCTTATCAGGGTCTCAACTGAAAGAATGACTTTTCATCTGATTTGATTTTGATGGATGACATTACTGTCTGAGGCTGTCTAACTGACGCGGTGTATACGACGCAGAGCAGAGACAGTGGTGCCGATTCTGTTGTATATCACACTTAACTAATTTTAGTCACATCTCATCTCTTTCTTACGACCATTATTGAAAAAGGATAGAATATATTTTAAGTTGTAAAATTAATCTTTGCCGTCTTATTTTGCGTGTATTTAGGCGTAACCGCGATAACAGCCCAACAAATATGTTGTAAATACATGAACCGAATCCTATCCCCCATACTCATAATACAGGCTCTTGTCTAGCTTGGGTGTCAGTATTCAATTTTAGTGCAACAAATACATACATGACCATAGTTTCTTGTGTGCATCTTGAATAGCAGTTTTTTTTAAATAGTGTTTATAAATTAATAATAATTATAATATTGGCTTATTTATATTGCTGGTTCCATATATATACTTATTATAGCTAAGCCAATGACGGCCCACCAATGAATGGTCTTCGTCATACCGCGTCATTGGATGAAATTTATTAAAGGTTTTCATTAAGATTGCCACCAAAGATACACGGACGCCCCACTGTATTCTTATAAATAAAGATACAGTAGAATCCAGATCAAATAAAACCAGGGGTATTCCGTATAATTGAAAATCCGGATAACCGATTTCAAAGAAAATCAAACAATATTCAAAGTTTAATAATTTTTCATTATCTAATGGGTTTTACTTAGATAATATGATATATAAAAAACGAGCTATAACGATAGAAAATGAATATGTAATTTAAAATTTTGGTTTATAATAACTTGGTATTGATCTTTGACGTAATTAATTACATCTTTTCATTGCAGCCAAGTCCCTGATGCGCTTCAGTTGTAACAACTGTATGGGATCCGATCGTCCTGTCTTTCAAACCACTTAAAAGCAACATCTAGGGCTTCAAAAGCTTCTGCGTGTACTGGTAATGGTAATGGTACTTGACATACATCCCCAGTTTCAGTCTCTTCTTCATCTTCTCTGAATAAGTCCGGATATTCGGATAATCGATGTTCGGATAATCGGGTTTCTACGGTATTCAAATTATATGAAATGCATTGGAAATTTAATTGCAGATGATAAAATTACCGTTATTAGGTAGGTATAGTAATAATAAGCAATATATTATTTTAGGGTTCTATTCAACTGACTTCGCGTTCCATTGAACTGACTTCGCAAGTCTACTATGTGCGTATTCCGAGTTTCCGACACGCACTTGGCTGTCGCACTGTTTTTTTTTTACACAGATGGGAGATTTATTTTTACTCAGTGGAAACATTAGGGGAATCGTCCAGATATAGATAGAGCGTGACGGAACAACCCGAGAAAGAGGGAGACAGATAATCGTATAGGATGTGATGGCAATTCTCATCTTCGGTACAGAATTAAACCAATTATAGTAAACATAAGTTTTATGTTACCAAAATATACATTTAAATCTACTTAAAAATAGCTACAATGTTTTTCATGAGAGGTATAATAAGCCTTAATGCCTAGTAAAATTATGCGAAGGGAACTGTTTTTAACAAACTATAATAGTTATGATACCTACCTACCCCATAATCAGAGTTCATTCGAGTCAGAGTTTTTTTTTTTCAGATCTGATTATACCTAGTACCTACATTGTTATTTTACCTATCCTAGCTAGGTATAGTATAGCTCTTGCTTGTCTCATTTTATCACTGCACTGTAGTCATTTTAGCTTATAAATACGATGAGAATGACTCTTTTTTTTTGTTCACAACATAGGTATTCGTTGAGTTTGTTTACAAACAGCGAAACACAGACAGCGAAAGAAACGTCGAGAATAGTATAGAAAGAAATCGATCCCTCCCTCCCCATCACGGTTTGTTGTGTAAACTAGAAACTTCCACCTTTTATTTGGCTTTAATCTGTGGCTTTAATCTATCTCGATGTATTGTTAAGTTAGAAAAAAAAAATACAGATTTGTTTATTTGCTATAGGGTTGTACGACAAAAACTTGTCCCTGGTAGGGTCACCCTACTTGTTTGAATGAGGAGCTTGTGTGAATTACCACCTATACAATCAGTTTCAAAGGTTTCGAACTTAGGTTTCGAATATACCATAACTAGGTATGTTAAATAAAAAGATTGCTTTCTATATGGATGTAGGTAAGTATTATAGTACCTAATTTAACTCCAAGGTTATTAGCATGAAATCTCTAGAAATATCTACCACAGCGTAAACAACAGATGCAAAAATATCGGATCGATGGCCTTTGCGTCATTGTCTGTATCTTTGCTGATTCATGCGTGCATGTTTTATTATGGTGTAATAAAAATGTCTGGAGTTTTGTTTGGAACTACTTATTTCCCACAACGCAGTATTTACAAACTAGTTAACGCTCCGAGGTTTCACCCGTGTTTCCGAGAGACCTACTGTTTTCCCGGGATATTAAGTAGCCTATGTGTGCCTATGTCCATTGAGCTATTATTACTACATATAATAGCTCAATGCCTATGTGGATCCCTACCCTATACATATATCCGGAAGATATTTTTTTCATCAAAATCCGTTCAGCCGTTGCATGATTGAGACCACAGATTGAGACACAAACTCACAGATTACAGAATAGTAAGAGTTTGTGTCTCAATCTGTGGTCTCAATCATGCAACGGCTGAACGGATTTTGATGAAAAAAATATCTTTTCTGTAATCTGTGCACAAACTATACTGTCTTTACTCTTACCACAGAATATTTAATAGTCAGTACATTTCAATTTACTTTCACCACAGTATCCTTGACTTTCACATCCTATCCTTCCAAATATTATAAATGCGAAAGTGAGTTTGTTTGTTTGTTACGCCTTCACGCCTCAACTACTCAACGGATCATCATGAAAGGCATGTAGATAGCCTATGGTATGGAGTGCAATGGATGTGCAAATTGTATTGGTAGTACTGTCGGTACTAACCCAATTATTTTACAAAAGCATAAAAATCGTAGTTTTGTTTTGTTTCATCCGTTGGGGTAATTTTTATGGATAGGATAGGTATATTTCTCTTTAGATTTCCTATCCATCGTTATTGGGTCGCGTAGCATCTGAATAAATAATGGACATTTATATGAAGATGCAATGTCGAGACGTAAGATTTCAAGTAGGTAAGTAGGTACCTATTCTTGGAATTTATACGAAATACCTACATAATAATTATTTCAACTAAAATAGTGGTCTAAAAAGAGGTAGTACTTAATGTAGTAGTATTATTTGATACTTACAAACCAGCTACAACCTCATTGCATACAACTGTCAATGGCAGGAGCAAAAATTCTTTTCTCTGTGCGTAGAACATTTTCGACGTGGACATGCCCGGCATTGCACGGTAAAAATTCTAGAAGCTACTATTGATCTGTCTGCGCGGCGTCTGGCTGTTATTGACCTACCTACCTAGCAGGTACATGTTGTTTACAAGGATGTTAAAAAAAGTCGGACAGATTCTCGCTAACAAAAAACTGTGTCACTCAAGTCGGCCACCACGCTGTACGTACAAGCCGGCACGCACACATTCACACATTAGTTGAGCGCGAATAATCGGCTCTGTGTAAACAGCGACAGAGTCTAGTTTCACGCGGAATAGCCAACTAATGTGTGCGTGAGAGGTGGCCGACTCCATAGACACAGCTTTTTGTAAGCGAGAATATGTCCTCCGTAGTCTGTGGTTGTTTATTATCTCTTTGCATTGTGTCACTATACACGCAAAGGATATGTACCTACTTTATGCATTTAATGCAATGTACCTATTATCCTATAGTAGTATCATCATCATCATCATCCTATAATGTCCCACTGCTGAGCACAGGCCTCCTTTCACAAATGAAGGTGAAAGGGAATGGGCAATACTCCACCACGCGTGCCCACTGCGGATCGGTGGAGGTAGGCTAGTGGTCAACCTACTGTTGGAATTTTTCAAGCAGCCTAGGAGGCATCCAACTAGCTTAACGACTATCACAATTAAGTGATAACCGCGACCAACGGCTTTACGTGCCTTCCGAAGCACGGAAACGCTCGATTTGAAATACCACTAGGCGGTCACCCATCCAGGTACCGACCACGACAGGCATAGCTTAACTTTGCCGATCGATTAAGAATGGCTAATCATGCTACACCACGAGCGCTTCTATAGTAGGTAGGGTCATTGCGCTGGTTTGCCGTCCAGTACCACTTTTCGTCCATATGACTGAGGTACTACAAACACATGCGTAAAATTTGAATACAAACATACCTTCCCGCGGAAGTTTGGACTTTTTGCGATCCATAATGTCTAGGCAACAGTTCTATCAACATGAAAATGTATATTGACGAGTAGTGACTTCAAAAATATTAACGTTAGTGACCGCTTCGCATCCCTGCCTTGCAGAAGTCAACGCGCCTAAAAAAAAATTATACCGGTAGGAAACGTTCATGGTAAGTTTAATAACTTTTTTAGCTAGTTTACGTAATGTTTTTGGCAAGTATGTCTATTTAACACCATATTTAACACAAATTTAAGTGTTTATTATAGTTTTTTTATGGAAATCTTAGTAAAATTTAGTGGACTAATACTAGCATACCAATTTAGCAAAATATTTGGTTTTCGTCCACGTGGACGGAAACCCAAATAGCTATGTGAATATTTGTAATGGTCATTTTACTTCAACGGACCTATAAAATAATGAATTATCTCCCAATAATGATCTTTATTGCAATGAGTTTAGAAATTTTAGTTTCCGTCCACTCCTTTGTCAGTGTTGCAGGAATAAAAAATATTTATAGGACGTGGACGAAAACTAAAAAAAAGCGTTTAATGTGGTGTTAGTTTTCGTCCATGAACGAGCACTCGGGTGGACGAAAATTAAAAAAAAGATATTCTTTTGCATTACTTTTCGTCCATAGACATATTATTTGTATACTAGCTGTTCCCCTGCGGTTTCAACGCGTTCCCAAGATAAAAAGTAAGCCTTGTCATTTTAAAAACTTACTTTAAAACTAGAAAGAAAACCGCCGCGTACAAGGAAGATTCCTTAATAAGGGCTCTAACTGCAATTTGGGAAAATAGGCGTCAGTTAGACAAGTCTAGAGATTATGGGATTCCTAAATCTACGGTCCTCGATATATATACATCACTAACTAAGTGCTAACTGTAACCGCGTGTGTTCATAGAATGTAACCGCGGCTTGGATACGTTGTTCCATTTTGAATTTCCAGTGTCAACCTTACGGGTCCATCGTCAGACCCTGAAAACTATATATGGTCAAAGTCTCACGACAATTCCAACAACCCCAAACACGGCTAGGATGCGTTGCTCTACTATTGGGCTCCAACATATCCGATAAAATGCAAACTATATTTGTGTTTGAAAGGTCTTTCAAGGCCACATTTAGGGAGTTTGCAGATCAAAGACAACGAACACATTGGCTGTCTAATACCGGTCTACAACACTACAAGAAATTCCTAGGGTCTAATTTCAAAGCCCGGGAATGCATTTGGAATATGAGCAGGGGGCAAATCCGCTACCTGCTTGGGGCCTTTACTACAGGCACTTTGGAACCAACGACATGCTCCTGAAGATGGGTCTAACTGCAACACCCATGTGCAGGTTGTGTGGGAAACATACGGAACGCATGGAGTACCTTCTGTGCACATGCGATGCACTGGCTGGTAAGCCAATGAGTCTCCTAGGGATCGGATATCCAAAACCAGAAGACTATAGGCTCATATTTCCTAGCCTCGTTGTAAAACTCATGAAAAGAGTTTTCAACGAGACTGGGGAGGAGTAAGGTATCTAGGGGACCACAATAAATCCCAATGGGTCGAAGTGTCCGAGCTATTTCTCGGCCCCTCCGTAAGATAAGATAAGATTGGGCTCGAGTGCCTACCCTCCTACTCTGTCATCAGTACCTGAAAATCATATATGGTCTAAGTTCATCTCAAGACAAGTCCAACATCCCCAAACACGGCTACAATACGTTGCTACGCTATAGAGTCCCAGTTCCTACCCTCCTACTCCCTTACAGACCCTTAAAACCATATATGGTCAAAAATCACCATACGACAATTCCAACGACCCCAAACACGGCTAGGATACGTTGCTCCACTATGGAGTTCCAGTGCCTATACTCCTACTCCATCATCAGACCCTGAAGACCATGCATGATTAATGTTCATCTAACGACAATTTCAATGACTTCAAACACGGCTACGATACGTTGCTCCACTATTGAGTTGCTGTGCTTACCCTCCTACTCCATTATCAAACCCTGAAAACCATATATGGTGAAAGTTCATCTCACGACAATTCCAACAACCCCAAACACGGCTAGGGTACGTTGCTCCGTTATAAAGTTCCAGTGCCTACCCTCCTACCATAGTGGTCGAAATCTAGCTCACACTAGGACGAAAACCAAATTTTTTGGACGAAAACTAGCAAAAACCCTACTTTTGATAAAATATTTTTTTATAAAAAGAGATGTGAAAATGATTTATTTTCTCTTAACATTAACCTAAAGAAGACTAATTAAGCACACATGAAAAATATAATACATTTAAGTAAGGGTACTTCAAGATATTCATTTCGCATCACAAAGCTGGCAACTCCGATAATTGGACGAAAACCAGCGCAATGACCCTAGTATACCTACAAATATGTGTGTATTGTATTTGTGAGATATCGAAACCGGCTCTAATTATCGATGAAATTTGCTTCATTGGGGTTTTAGGGGCGAAAAATCAAAGTGGAATACTTACGCTAGTAATATACCTAGTAATGGCACCGATCTTTAGGTATTTTGGATCGATCTCAAAAGGGAATAGACTCGGTGCACATTCTACCTACCTAATCACATGTTAGCTTCCTTAGGTCTACAAATTTTATATCTTTCGTGCATTTTTTAAGTTGTTGACATTACGATTTTCAAATCGAAGAATAGCTTTATTTATTTCCTTGCACATAACCTAAAACGACGGGCCAGTTGGCGCGATCCTACATATCGCGCCGCACGCAGGTCGTGGGTTCGATTCCCACACAGGGCATTTGTGTGCATGAACATGTCTGTATGTCCTGAGCTGTGTCCTGAGTCTGGGTGTAATTATGTATTTAAAAACAAAAAGTAGTAGGGTAACCCTAGTACTTTTTGTTGGCTGTTTACAGAGCTTAGTTTGGGATCAGATGACCGTGTGTGAGGAATGTCCCAGGCGTCCCAGTATATTTATTTAAAAGCCAAAAAGCATTTAAAAATAAAAAAATCAAATGTGAAATTAATTTAAATTAAAATGTTATGTGATTGGTCATTTTGATAGTGTTTTTTTTAACTATAATTTTGACGGTTGGTAATTTATACCTGCCTAGCCAACTTTTTTTTATTTCACTTTAAAAAAATATGAAAATTAAATCACGAAATCGTCACACTCGTAATCCCACGACTTATAAAATATCTACTGAATATCTACATATAGAAATGCAATGGACGCGATACATTCGTACTAATACTTAACAATAAGTATAGTAAAGAAAGGTAGAATTTTCTAGAATTTACATTGACGTCACTATACCTAATAAACTAATAATAATAATCATCGTTACAAAAGTTACAACGGGCGAAACCTGGGCGAAACCGAAGAAAAGCACATGCCATTCCTTTCATCTCTATTCACTCACTGTTCTGTCTCACTCACTCCGACCTGTGCGGGGCTATCGCGTAAGTTAAAGGTAATGAACTTCATTGAACTGAGCTCCATTGAAATCCCATTATCTAAAACAAGTTAAGTTCTACAACATCAATACCTCATCGGATCACCAGATGAGTCAATTTCGCTTTTTGACTCGTTTGATATTCGCGTTTTCCATAAATATAATATAATTGTATAATAAAAGGAAGCCCATATCAATGAAGTGCATTACCATTGATTTACGCGATAGCCCCGCTGTTATCAGTTTATTGTGCTAGGGAATTCGTGCTAGGTGTTGTCAGACTGATGACGAATTTTTTTCCCGTGATCTCTATTAAATTTATGACGACTGAATTATCTTTATCATGAAGTAGACATTAAAATTAAGGCCTTGTCACTGTAATTTATACATATTATTTAATTAAAATAACTCATGTTTATTGTTTTTATATTTATTGTTTAATATATTTTAAACGAGTTATATTTATATTTAAAAAAATACTTATAAAAAAATTTAAAGAAAATAAAAATAAATATATTTATGAAAATGATAATATTCTCTGAAAAATATTAGTAAGTAAGTAAGATAAAATATTGATGTAGTTACTGTATTCTAAACAAAAACCTAGATATCGCAAAAAAATACAAATATAAATTAAAATACTTAAAACACGATCACAATACCAACAGAAAGTATTTTTTAGGGTTCTGTACTCTAAAACGGAACTTCACGGGACCCTATTACTAAGCCTACGCTGTCCGTCCGTTCATCCGTCTGTCTATCAGTGGGCTGTATCAAATGTACCGTAATAGGTAGACAGTTGAAATTTTCACAGAATGTGTACGTCTATTGCCGCTATAACAACAATAAAAATAAAATAAAATTAAAGGACCTACCTACATACAAAAAATATCTTTAAATAACTAACTTTTTACGTTACGTTACGTTTACGGAATTCGGAAAAATCGTGTGCGAGTACCAAACTAACACAGTAATCATAAAACAACAAAAACATAAATAAATATAAATAAACGCAACAGCATACGTCACGCATCTTATAGAAAATTTGTTATAAATATTACATGCACGCCAAAAGTAGCTATAACACATGCAATATAGACCAACCAATAAAAAATAATTTGGTAAAATTCAAATCACACCAACAGGCTAATAGAAAAAATCCTGTTAATATTTTTATGATTATGCATACATACTCAATAATGCGTATGTAATGTACTGTTAAAAAAATAGTATGAAATAAATAAGCCCATACATTACTTAATATTTTAAACAAAATTACAACATGGTTTATTTTCCCATGATTGAGGGGAGATTTTCTAAACTTGCCACCCGAATGTGAGATAAAAGTATATCCATTTGTCTCTTTCTTTGAATACGTTCCGGCTATTGGTTGCAGTTCTAGCCTTCTGGAATATTCGCGATGCATCGAGCTCCCATTGGTTGGATCTGGAAGCTTCTCGAATTGTATTCGTTCAATATAAAAAGGCAGTAGCGGCTGGCGGGAACTCAGAATAATTTGAAACACGATACGAAGCAGACGAAGTGAAATGTTCAGTACTGCAAAGTTTACTACGAGTTATAACAAAACAATATTGCCTTCAGTTAGTCGAGAGTAACGTTTTATATACAAGTGCGAGTATAGTGAGTGAATATTAATCAATCAAGATGCCAGCCATCGGAATAGATTTGGGAACCACGTACTCCTGCGTGGGAGTGTGGCAGCATGGGAACGTGGAGATCATCGCCAACGACCAGGGCAACCGAACCACGCCGTCGTACGTGGCGTTCACGGACACGGAGCGACTGATCGGCGACGCGGCCAAGAACCAGGTCGCCCTCAACCCCAGCAACACGGTGTTCGACGCCAAGCGACTGATCGGCCGCAAGTTCGACGACCCTAAGATACAACAGGACATGAAGCACTGGCCCTTTAAGGTGGTGAATGACTGCGGCAAGCCCAAGATCCAGGTGGAGTTCAAGGGCGAGGTGAAGCGGTTTTCGCCGGAGGAGATCAGCAGCATGGTGCTGACCAAGATGCGGGAGACGGCGGAGGCGTACCTCGGCAGCTCGGTGCGCGATGCGGTGATCACGGTGCCGGCGTACTTCAACGACTCGCAGCGGCAAGCCACCAAGGACGCTGGTGCCATCGCGGGCCTCAACGTGCTGAGGATCATCAACGAGCCGACGGCGGCCGCCCTCGCGTACGGCCTCGACAAGGAGCTCAAGGGCGAGCGCAACGTGCTCATCTTCGACTTGGGCGGCGGCACCTTCGACGTGTCCATCCTGACCATCGACGAGGGTTCGCTGTTTGAGGTGAAGGCGACGGCCGGTGACACGCACCTCGGCGGTGAAGACTTCGACAACCGCCTGGTTAACCACCTGACTGACGAGTTCCGGCGCAAGTACAAGAAGGACTTAAGCGCCAACCCACGCGCGCTGCGCCGCCTGCGCACGGCGGCCGAGCGCGCCAAGCGTACGCTCTCCTCGAGCACGGAAGCCACCATCGAGATCGATGCGCTATACGAGGGCATCGATTTCTATACGCGCGTATCGCGAGCGCGGTTTGAGGAGCTCAATGCTGACCTGTTCCGCGGGACCCTCGACCCTGTCGAGAAGGCTCTCAAAGACGCCAAGCTAGACAAGAGTCAGATCCACGACGTTGTGCTCGTCGGCGGCTCCACCAGGATCCCCAAGGTGCAGAGCCTGTTGCAGAACTTCTTCAGCGGAAAGAAGCTGAATCTCTCCATCAACCCTGACGAGGCCGTTGCCTACGGCGCGGCCGTGCAGGCGGCCATCCTGAGTGGTGACACCCACTCTAAGATCCAAGATGTGCTCCTCGTGGACGTGGCGCCGCTGTCGCTGGGTATCGAGACCGCCGGCGGCGTCATGACCAAGATCATCGAGCGCAATTGCAAGATCCCCTGCAAGCAGTCGCAGACGTTCACCACGTACTCGGATAACCAGCCAGCCGTCACTATCCAGGTGTACGAGGGCGAGCGCGCGATGACCAAGGACAACAACCTGCTTGGCACGTTCGACCTGACCGGCATCCCGCCCGCGCCGCGTGGCGTGCCCAAGATCGACGTGACGTTCGACATGGATGCGAACGGCATCTTGAACGTGTCAGCCAAGGAGAATAGCACCGGGCGCAGCAAGAACATCGTGATCAGGAACGACAAGGGGCGGCTCTCGCAGGCGGAGATCGATCGCATGTTGAGCGAGGCGGAGCGGTACAAGGAGGAGGACGAGAAGCAGCGGCAGCGCGTGGCGGCGCGCAACCAGCTGGAGGGATACGCGTTCAGCGTGCGGCAGGCGCTGGACGAGGCCGGCGAGCGGCTCGGGGAGCAGGACAAGGCCCAGGCGCGCTCCGCCTGCGACGACGCGCTGCGCTGGCTCGACAACAACTCTCTGGCCGACCGTGAGGAGTACGAGCACCGGCTCAAGGAACTGCAGCAAGCCTGCCAGCCCATCATGACCAAGATGCACACGGGCGGTGCACAGCCTGGCGGCGGTATGCCTGGTGGAATGCCCGGTGGAATGCCCGGCGGTATGCCCGGTGGAATGCCCGGTGGAATGCCCGGAGGAATGTACGGAGGCTACCAGCAGCAGAGGGCAGATGGACCTACAGTTGAGGAAGTCGACTAAATATGTAAAGACCAGTTTTATATGTATACCAAAAATTATTTGCTTTGTTTGATTCCTCATTCCTCATAATTTTAAGACTGATTAATTTTATAAGATGTTTAAGATGACCTGTTCTGTAATACATGATTAATTATCCATAGGATAAAAAATAAATGTTACAAATTTATGACTTTCGTTTTATTTATCTGACAACAATGGTTCAATTAGCAAAATATTTAAATTAATTTTGAAAGGGGTTAGAACCTTTGTGGCATAGCTAGCCGCCGCCATTTTAGTTTTTTTTCAATGTCGCGGCGCACGATTAAACTGTTATATATGGGTAGAGGACACTTATACAAACAAAAAATGTTAATCAATATGGTGGCCTAAAGTGTCACGTTTCCGAGATATTTGGAGATAAAGATCGCCATATGAAAATTACGACACTCATTAAAAATTAACTTATTACATGTTTATATGCATTCGATTGTATTCAAATAATAGTTCCCAGGTTGATTTATCAATTTTTTAGTAGAGAGTTAAACTAGGAGCACGAAAAACAATATTTTTAATTACTTACCTACTAAACAGCATCGTAATATTCGCTATGAACTACAATGTTGTCAAAGTAGCTCGGATCTTGACTTGTTTTCCATCTTGTCATTATTATATAAACAAAAATGACAATACTTGTCCTAAAATCTCATGTTACCAAGTTAATTGGAACTAAAGATCGCTAAGTAATGCTCCCTGGGCGCCAAAATTGCAATAGCGACGTAATAGTACATTATGATACATGTGTGCAAAGTTGGTTATTAATACTCGAGGCGTATTAAGCGCATGAGCCGTAGGCGAAAGCAATAAGTGAGCCGAGAGTGTAATAATCAATGCACACGCGTGTCATACGACGTTTTTCAACACACTTGCGAGGAAAAAACAGACATGTATTTTTTTAAGCAGATTTTTTGATAATAATCAAATCAACACGATGAGAACGTTTAAAAATATGGCACGCAAGGTTTTTTTGACAGCGGTGAGCTGTCAAACTATTTTACCCGTTTAAATTAAGAATGCTTGGTCTACACATATCACTTGCACTTCATAAAACTGTGCGGTAATGTAAAGTAAAAAGCACAAATGGGTAATAAGCTGCATTAAGATACTAAAAGCGGTGCAATAAATGTTATTTTACGAACGAGTGTGTTGAAAATAAATAAAAAGCCCGGTCCCGCGGCCGGCCCGACCCGACCTAATAAAACTTCTACCTAAATGAAAGTCCCGTCTTCATCAAAGACTGCTCACGTGCACACAATGCCCAAAAAGGGCGATAGATCAGACTCGATGAATTACAGGCCTATTGCCATCACCTCCCATTCTCTCCAATGTCATGGAGCGAGTGATCAACACGCAGCTCTTGAGATACCTAGAGGATCACGATTTGTTGAGTGACCGACAATATGGCTTCCACCATAGTCCCTTGGCTGGTGACCTTCTAGTGTCTATGATGTGTGATGTGCCTATGTATACACTAGAAGGTCACCAGCCGAGTGGTCACTCGCCATTGAGAGTCAAGGTGGCGAAGGCGTTCGATCGGGTCTGGCACTGGGGTCATCTAACGAAGTTACCAGCATATGGGTTTCCCGAGGGACTATGCAAATGGGTCGCCAATTTTTTGTTCAGCAGATGCATACGATCTGAGAGACATAAATGCTGGCGTCCCACAAGGGTCTGTACTGTCCCAAACACTGTTCCTGCTGCATATCAATGAAATGCTGTCTATTGACGGCATTCATTGTACAGAGGACGCTCATTGCAAATATTCTGAAATCGAGAGCACACTAACTAGTGCCTCCGATTACGGTCGACTAAACTTAGTCCATTTCAACCTCACTAAGACTCAAGTCGTTCACCGCTAAGAAACCCCCATTTGCTGTGACTTCACAATTCCAGAACACGAACATCAGTGAAAGCATCGGTATCCTCGGCATCGACATTTCTAACGACGTCAATAGGCCGTCTAGAAGACAAGGTTAAGCTAGCTTCCAAAAAACTGGAAGTGCTCAACAGAGCGACGCAGTACTTAACATCGGGGCAAAGGCTGCAACTTTACAAGTCGCAAGTCCGGCCTTATATGGAGTACTGCTCTTTCCTGGATACCAGTTTGGGCCTTTAGACTCGGTTCAGCGACGTGCTATTAGAATTGTCGACGGTCCCCAGCTCACAAGCGGCTTAGGGCCCCTCAATCTGAGGAGAGATTTTGCCTCCTTATGTGTGTTCTACCGCTTGTACAACGGACAGTGTTCTGTAGAATTGTTTAACCTGATGCCCACGGCTACCTTCTACCATCGTAAGTCTCGCCATTGACGGGGAGTCCATCCTCACATTGGAACCAAAATAGTTTCGACATATGCGGTCTGAAAGGAGCTTTCTTCCGCGGACGCTTAGACTAAGGAATGAGCTCCCGCCGTGGTTTTCCCAACGGAGCGTGGGGTTCGTTAAAAAAGGTGTGAAGATATTTCTGTAGGGTCGGCAAAGCGCGAGTGATACCCCTGGTGTTGCAAGCGTCCATAGGCTACGGTAAGCGCTTACCGCTTAGGCGTGCCGTATATATGTTTGTTTGCTACCTAAGTAGTTTAAAAAAATCCTTTTATTTAAAGGTTTGAGGTCACGGCTTGTTTCTATTATGTGTATTATTTTATTTTTAAAACCGTGATGAAATAATTAGTTGACCACAGTTTATAGCTTAAAAACAATAACATAAATTGTACTTAATCAACTTTAAACTATTGTCATTCTTCTCATATTATTTATACATCGATATTCCAAAATCTCGGTAACATTATATTTTAAGACAAGTATTGTCATTTTTGTTTAATAACGCAGACATGGAAAACAAGTTAACCACTACGATCCGAGCAACTTGACAACACTGTGTTTCATTGCGAATATAGCGATGCGGTTTAGAAGGTAACCAATGAATATTGTTTTTTCGTGCTATTTGTTTTGCTATATTCTAATAAAAAGTTAAATCAACCTGGGAACTATTATTTGAATACAATCTAATGCATATAAACACGTAATAAGTTCATTTTTAATGATTGTCGTTATTCTCATATGGCGATCTTTACCTCCAAATATCTCGGAAACGTGACACTTTAGGTCACCGTATTGTTTAACATTTTTTCATTGTATAAGTGTCCTCTACCCAAATATACCACTTACACCGTGCGCCGCCACATTGAAAAAAAATCAAAATGGCGGCGGGTGGCTATGCCAGCTCCCATACAAAAAAGTTCGTACCCTTTTTAGTTGGTTAAATATTTGCAAAAAGATAAAGATAAGAAACTATTACAGATATTTTAATGAAACTCATAGAACGTCGTAAAACAAACAATATATTCCTGAGAGGTTACCAATAACCCTGTATACCACCAAAAACATTTTTATGTAAAATGTTGCCGCCAAGACATATTGCTTGCACTGTCAAAAAGTTATCAGATCTCATCTAGAGCCAAGCTTATAACTCTACTTGCCCTTACTCTACAAGCCCTAACTTCACAAACTCTACACCGTAGTCAAAATATGTGGCTTGGCCGTTTCGCTACTGTCACATGAGAGTAAGGTGAAAAATGTATTCACTGTAACTTTTTTGTTATACAATAGTTCTTGTAGTAGTGAAACGGCCAAGCCACATATTTTGACTACGGTGTAGAGTTTGTGAAGTTAGGGCTTGTAGAGTAAGGGCAAGTAGAGTTATAAGCTTGGCTCTAGATGAGATCTGATAACTTTTTGACAGTGCAAGCAATATGTCTTGGCGGCAACATTTTACATAAAAATGTTTTTGGTGGTATTTCACTTCTTTTTGTAAGTTACGATTGTTTTTTTTTTTTTGAAATTTCCAAGTTTTATAATTTTTTTGTTGATTGTGTACTAATACAAGCTTACATACCAAATTTCAGCTTTCTAGGACTTCCGGAAGTACCCTATGAGTTTTGATGATCATCAGTGAGTCAGTGACGAAATCGGGGTTTTTTAGGTATCAATAAAATCTAAAGTATAAGAGCTATGTTATTGAAATTTAATATGTTTAATAAGTTTACTATTGACATCATATCCCGAGAATTTTGTTTATCTGGTATAATCCAAACCCAAGTTATGAGGCTTCAAAAAAACGACAAAGCGCTTCGAGAAAAGGTAGGTAGTAGTGCCCTTGCGCTTCGCTTGGCTGTCTTGGCGGGGGGCACGGGAGTGCCCCCCGCCAAGACAGCTATTAATTAGTTATATTAAGAAAAAGTCGTTAAGGCTGCGTATAAAGCAAAATAACAATCGTAGAATGAGGAATGTTACTAGGTATGCAAAATCGCTTGAAAGTTTGTAACAGTAGAGCCATTATGTATACAAATACACTAGTTTTTGTTTCATTAAAAAAACCAAGTAGTTATGATTTTACAGACATTTGAAATTTCCCTAAATATCGAGGCCCACTAGCAGTCACGTGACCCCAGTGTGACGTCATCTTGCAACGGTCCGCTCACTTGCGTTAGTCGCCAGCGGTCCTTGCGCTATAATATTAGGGGAAAGTGTTTTGTTTCATCCGTGAATTATTCTACTGTTACGTTCATAGTGTGTGTATTCTTAATCAAGGTCATTACAATACAAAAAAACCTTTATTAAATCATGAAGGATTAAAATAGATAGCCTTATAGTTGCCCATTAATTTATCGACGAATAGTGATTCCGTTGCCGCTGAAAAGCGAGGAGTAAGTAAGAATGCACATGCTTCCTGTGTGTGTATTTGAATTTGTTTTTTTTTTTTGCATTATTTATCTAAAAGAATTAATTTTAAGTAGGTACTTACCAAACCTTTTCCCCCTTATTAAAAAATAAGGTGTAAGTCAGTCTTGTAACACCCAGGTATTAAGATAGCTCCAGCCATGCTCCAGCCCTTTTTGTTTATATGACATTAGAAAGTGACGGATATATTTTAATCCTAGGTTTAACTATACTTGACTTACACCTTATTTATTAATAAGACGGTTTAAGTTTACGTTATAGATAACAAATAAGTAGTAATGTTTTATCTGTACCTCTTTATACTCTTGTTATACGTGCCAGTTGGCGCAGTTGGTTAAGAGGAAAGGATGGCTGCATGAAATTTGAAAAATATGTATTTAACAAATCTATTGCTGTCGCGCTGTTGCTGGGATATAAATGTATGAGGGACGATAAAGACAACTGCAGCTTGGATCGATTATACCTATTTAAAATGGACGAAATCGCTATTTCGTAATCCCCAGTTTCCTCCTCGAATACTGGATCGTTTTTTTTTAAATTTTCAAGAAGATAATAAGAAGGGCTTTGGCTATGTCTATCGGTTTTCCTTTTATATTTTATATTCGTCAAATTTGTTAGCTGGACGTCTGATAAGGGCAGTAAAAATGGCCATTTTTTGTCATTTTAGAAGGCTCCTAATTCTTATAATAATTAATTTATGGAGAAAAACACAACCGAGAGACATACAGTGGTACCTGCAGATTGCATGGTAAAATAATCATAGTTCTAGTGTCATTATACAGAGAGGAAACTGAGGATTACGTTTGTATGGAACAAACGCTACCATCGTTTCGTCTTAAGGTTCACCTTACGCGCCGCAGGTCGTGGGTTCGATTCCCACACAGGACATGTATTTGTGTGCATGAACATGTCTGTATGTCCTGAGTCTGGGGTATGTATTTACAAATAAAAAGTAGTATATATATTATATCAGTTATCTGGTTTCTATAGTACAAGCTCTGCTTAGTTTGGGATCAGATGACCGTGTGTGAGGAATGTCCCAGGATATTTATTTATTTATTTTTATAGTAACCGTCTTCGCATGCGGATTAAACATTTGAGACAGTTTGTTCCGGCCTCCTTACTTACGTAGTAAATATTTAGTAATCTGTGTCCTAACCTACGGAACGGCTGGACCGATTTTAAGGAGACTATCACAGGTAGATAGCGTATGTTATAAGAAGGAACTTAGGCTAATTTTATTTTAGAAAAATAATAACTGGGTTCCGCGCAAAAAATTCAAACTGTAGGTACGCGCAGGTGAAACTGCGGGGGTACCAAAATAATGCACACTATAAATGAATAATGTGTAGATAGCAGACTCTCACTATACTGACGATCTTCAAAACAGTAAGCCTTGATTTTATCTCTAAACTAACACTCCGCCCCGCCGTTTTACCTGCGTCCTCTTCTTTACCCACTGGATGGAGGGATGGAATTTCTAAAATCCTTTCTTAGGCTACAAAAGGAACTAATGTATTCAAATTTTTGAGTTAATACAGACGTAGTAAAATCCTCCCCTTAAAACATTATTACCCCTTTTTGCCCTACTAGGGGTCGATTTTCGCGAAACCCAAAAACACGTGTTTTTTTATGTTTATACGATGTATTAAAACCGTGTTTTAAGTTAATCGGACCGCGCGGTATGTTTATTCCATACAAACTTTAACACCTCCTAAACCCCCTTTTAGGGGTAGTTTTAAAAATCTAATAATGAGAAGCTGTATTATTTGATTAAATAAGTAATAGTGCTAAGTTTCAAATTTATAAACCCAAGGAATAAGATTTTTCAAGAGAAAAAGAGCGCGACGGACTGAGCGAGCGTTGAAACATGACGTCACACGCATCAAGTACCGGGCGGTCGAATCCGGCGTCGCGCGCTCATTTAAAAATTCTATATCTCGGAAAGTAATTGTCGTATTGAAATAATTCTTTCACATATATTTTTTATTTTTTTCAGAAAATGCAATGAGCTAAAATGCAAAATTAGTGAACATTCTTCATTGAAATATAACCAAGTAAATAGTATTTAAATGAAAAAATATTTTTATATGGGTATTTTCATTATATACGCGAGGGTTCTCTGAGCAAAAACATAATGGAATGAAATTTCCTCGATAAAAAAAAATCACAAAGCTGCCTCTAATAATAATGAATTTTCGGTTTTATTCGTTCATGGTGTATCTAATTAAGACAAAAATTCGATAAATAATATCACTAACATATGACCTAGGGCTGCTACTAACGATTTTTTTAAATATTCTATACTTTACGAGTTATTTAGATAAAAAGCGCTTAGTTCATTTTTGTTACGCGGAACACGCTATCTCCATCTCATCTGCACGCGAAGATTAGACATAATAAATCAGATATTAGATAAAAATAAATCAGCTACTAATTACAAAATAAAGAGCCTATTTGAACAGTATTTTGCGAACACTTTGGTTTTAACGACTTTTTTTTCTGTTCCAATATTATATTATTTTCTTTTATATTACTTTTACATTTTCCACTGTTTTTTTTTTTTTTTCAATTCGTTTACAATTTAATGTATCTTCTTGGTCTATCACTGTTGTCTTTCATTATGTGCATAATTACGTTTTCTTCTCCTAAACCATTGAAATATAAAACTAAGGAAGCATAATTGTGAACAAAATCAACGCGAAATTCGGCTCCACACTTTACTACATTGACAAAATATCTCTAGTATTCGAACGAAAGAACACACATGCAAATAAGCCAATTACCTGCGCTTACCGCGTTTGCCTAATATACTAGGAGGTGACGACAAAAATGGTAACGATAAGGTAAATGGGTGAACTCTGGTTCATCGGATAGAGGATACCTCTCTGATGCCATATAAGTCGGTCTGCCTGCACCAAGTGGTTGCGTTGTCTAGATATGGCGCCTGAAAAACTGTTTATCGTGACCAAAAAAAAACGATAAGGTAAATGGCTGAACTCGACGTAGAAAGTAAGTACTAGTTGTACTGATGTCAATTTAAAAAAAACTGACCAAATATTCGGTTGCGTTATCTAGATATGGCGGCTGAAAAACTGTTTATCGTGACCGAAAAAAAATGATAAGGTAAATGGCTGAGCTCGATGAATCATGGAAGTATTAGTGCATACTAGCGTAGTAATAAAAAAACTGACAAAAATTTTGGTTGCGTTTCGTAGTTATAAGCGATCTACGTAACAGTTATCACTATGGATAATTTGAGTGTTTTACGGTTTTCTCGGAACTTGCATTGTCAAAAATATGAAAATGATATTGGTGAGGGAGGGAGGCGCCCTCCCTTTATACCTCCCGCCGCCCCGCCAGCAGTGAGCGGTTATATTCATCTTCTTTTATAGTTTGAGTATTATATGAAATAAATGCTTAGTTGTCTGGTAGGCATGAACCTATAGTGATGTTGTTAGCGGCAACACGCCAACAATTATGTTCCATCTACCGTACGCAAAAAATAACTGCTGATTTTGAAATCAATATATTAGTTATTTAAGACATTAAAGTTAGTTGCAAAAAATTATTAGGACTTTCCCATAATATTTATGAATTTAGATTTTTATTGTAACGTGTCGATAGTTTTACAATTATTATAGAATCAACAATTTACTTTAATTTATTGACTGAGGAAAGACTACTAGGAGTTTATCAATAGGCATTGCTCCATATGTTCCATACATATCTTGCGCGTAATATGCTGATCCAATTCTACGTTTAGAGGTGGCATTGAAGAAGCATCAAAATTCATAAGACTCTTGTAAAATTTCTCATTTTCTTTATTAGGTTTGTTTTTTTTTTTAAAGCATCTTATGGCGATCTTCGTTGACTGAATTGACATAGTTTTGCAGCCATACATGTCGCAAACAATCGGATTGCCAAGGCCCGAGCAACTCGTACATTTGCGCCCCTTATGGCAGTCTCGGAAGCTGACCCAGAGTTAAGCTCAAGATATTCGGGTCCAATGTGAAGTCTGTACTTTTTCTGTACGGGTGTGAATCATGGAAGGCAACCAAGGCCATCTCGCACCAGCTCCAGGTTTTTGTCAACCGATGCCTTCGCCAAATTCTCGTTATCCACTGGCCCGAGAAAATCTAGAACGTAGAGCTCCGAGAACGCTGCCACGAAACACCGATCGACCAATAGATCAAGCGTCGCAAATGGAACTGGATTGGCCACACTCTCCGAAGGGACCCCGACCATATACCCAAGCAGGCAATGGACTGGAATCCGCAGGGGAAACGAAAGCGTGGCCGTCCCAAACAAACCTGGCGACGCACTGTGCTTGACGAAGCGAAGAAGATCGTCGAAAGTCTTCAGAGTTTCCAGAGTTTCTGTAGACGCCCTCTGCCCCATCTAGGGGACACAGAATCATAATCCATGTCGCAAACAAATTGTTCTATTTTTTCTCATGTTTTATTCTTCAATGGCTCATCGTCATATAACTCTATTAGTGCATCTTGATAATTTTTGTTTTTAGCAAGAATATTATATAATATAAATATTAAGATGTGCCCGGTATATTCACAGTTGAAGAAATTCTACTTACAGTGTAGGCACTGTAAGTAGAATTTCTTCAACTGTGTATCTGGTAATCAATTATGTGTATCTGGTACTGCGTTTTTCTTAGTAAACTTATGAAATAAAGTGGACGTACTTTTAACTGCTGCATACTTTTTATAACATGATAAATGATAACTACAATGACAATCTATGTTATTTGGTATTATATGTTTACGTACTTCAAATACGATTACCTCGAATTTGTAACACTTTTTTAATGCGCTCGTGGTGTAGCATGGTTAGTACCTAGATGGGCCTAGTGGTATTTCGAATCGAGCGTTTCTGTGCTTCGGAAGGCACGTCAAGCCGTTTTCATTTTTATACTAGTTTCACTAATCTGGTACATTAATTCTGACATATTTATAATAAAACACTTTTGTCAACTCGTGAACAGCGCGAGTAAGCGTTGCCTGAACTTGCCTGTAAGCTCGTGCAGGTAACTAGTGTAAAATATCTTTCACAACAATGTTATAATCTTATACTATGTCTGTTGACTCGTGAATGTCGCTCAGTGCAGGCGGGGTAGCAGGGGATATAAAGGGAGGGGGGTGGCACTAATAACATTTTCATATTTTTGACAATGTAAATTCCGCGAAACCGTAAAACACTAAAATTATCCATATTGATAATTATTACGTAGATCGCTTATAACTACGAAACGCAACCAAAATTTTTGTCAGTTTTTTTATTACTAAGCTAGTATGCACTAATACTTCCATGATTCATCGAGCTCAGCCATTTACCTTATCATTTTTTTTCGGTCACGATAAACAGTTTTTCAGCCACCATATCTAGATAACGCAACCAAATATTTGGTCAGTTTTTTTTATAATGACATCAGTACAACTACTACTTACTTTCTACGTCGAGCTCAGCCATTTACCTTATCATTTTTTTTCGGTCACGATAAACAGTTTTTCAGGCGCCATATCTAGATAACGCAACCAATTGGCGCAGGCAGACCGACTTATTTGGCATCAGAGAGGTATCCTCTATCCGATGAACCCGATTTCATCCATTTACCTTATCGTTACCATTTCTGTCGTGCCCTCCTAGTCTATAACGCGTTGTATTCCGGCAAGCGCGATGATTGGTTCTCGGCGGGACAGCCTAATGCTAATTGGTCCGCACGCCTGCTGCAGTGCGAGATGCGTGGACGATGTTATGCATTGATTGTAAGAGGATAAGTTATAAAGTATCGTAATGCATATGCATATATAAGTCGGATTAATTAGTTGTAATTTAACTATACCACTCTATTATATTCATTTAAAAGTTTGTGATGTGCTTTTTGGATTAAAATATTTCTTTGTGTTATAATTGTAAGGATCTAAAATTAAGAAGTATTTTAATCAGTTTATGGTTTTTACATACGAATTATAGAGTGATGGGTCGCGTTAAGGTCATATCAGAGGGCGAACCACAAGCTCTTAAAACAATATTATTATAACCTTATTTGACTTTTGTTTTTCTTTGACATCCGACGTCAAAACGGGACAAAAGACGAATAAGGTTATTTTAACCTTGTTTTAAGAGCTTGTGGTAGGCCCCCAGGAGATACGTGAATGGTGTTATGAAAAATAAGTAAGCTTGTTCATGTGTTTACTTTTTATTTTTTGTAAGCTATGTGGCACCTTTGAAAGTAAAAAAAGTGTATGATGTGTGATCAGTAGCGAATATTGCAGAACTCTAGAACTCTAGACTGCTTGCTGTGTGCACAATAGTCAACACGGAATGCAGAACTCGGAACTCTAGAACTCTTTTCAGTGGAATCGGCGCCTAAAGTGTCACGTTTCCGAGATATTTGGAGGTAAAGATCGCCATATAAGAATAACGACAATCATTAAAAATGAACTTATTACGTGTTTATATGCATTGAATTGTATTTAAATAATAGTACCCAGGTTGATTTAACGGATAAACGTTGAGACGTGACGCTGGTCTGGGCATTCAATTTTTTTTAACAGATAGTAAATTATCTAAGAAGTCTTTCTGCAAAGTCATTTCTTGAAGCAACCTCATAGTTTGTATTGAAATTTGTTAATACAATCACAATTTTGCGACTTTTGACATGACAGTTGCGTTTCTTTAGGAAAAAGTGTAGTCCATACAGCCAAATGAGATGAGTTTTAAATGTATTTATATTGAAATTCAACTTTGATAGGTTTTTTTTTATCCAAACTTATTTTATATGTATAAAAAACTGCAATTATACATTTTACAAGAAAAATCGTAGGTTCAAACGGTTCAAAAACCAACTCAGCGCACCCCCACTCTTGTTAGTCTTGTGGTCACTACCCCTAGAGTGTATATAAAAAGCCGGCGGCGCGGAGGGAGAGCAGGCATAGGCGACCAGCAAGCATCCCTCCCCGTACCCCCTCGCATACCCCCCCTCCCCCCTACCCCACGTCCCGTCTTGGAAAGTTTTACCGATTTAACTATTTATTTGGATATTACCTCCAAATATCTCGGAAACGTGACACTTTAGGCCACCATATTGGTTAACATTTTTTGTTTGTATAAGTGTCCTCTACCCATATACATAAGTAACACCGTGCGCCGCAACATTGAAAAAAAAACTAAAATGGCGGCTGGCACGCTATGCCACAAAGGTTCTATCCTCTTTATAATTATAGGTACTAGTGCATAACAGTTTAAGTGAAATATCAAAACGTGTTAAATAAATACGCATGTTGCGTTCATGTTGCATAACACTTTCCAGAGTCACAAGTATAGGATTTCAAAATGTTTATTTACTCACATATGAAAAGTGATTCCAGCATTCTTCATATCTGTATGGCTTCTACACCACTTAACAACACATGACGGCATATTTGCACAATGTAAACAACGCAAAACACAATAATAATCACAGTTCTAAGTCCCTCGCGACACGAACGCATCGACTCAATGATACCGGCGAACTGTCAGCGCGATGAGTCTCTCTTTTTTGGCAACGCCCACCGCGGTTCGGTTTGCGTGGAATGATTTTTGAGCTCGAGTTACATTTCTTTAGTTTTATATTTCAATGTCCTAAACACAATACCTAGGTAATACGTATTTCAAAGTTCACGTTTGAATGGAGTATCATAATATGAAAGGGCTTAATTTAAGCATTTTCAAACATGTTTTTATTTTCTTTTATGTTGCGTAGTAAATTTCAAAAAATACCACCTCCCCCTTTATCTCCGAAATTGGCAAAACCAAAAATCTGAAATAATTACACTTGATAGACATTGACGTACATATTACAGGAAAAATAGAACGATGTTCCTAACTAGCACAGTTTTTTCGAAATCATCAAAACTCCAAAAACAAATTTAGTTATGCAGTCCAGTTTTTTTTCTACAATTATGGCCCAACCAAACCACGAAATTATACATCTAAAGAAGGTCGGAACCCTCAGACTCTTGGCCAAGAAAGAATCATGGCGAGATCCATACATTGATTTGTACAAACATATAAAACATTTTAGAGGGATTTAAATCACTCCAATGTTGAGATTACATTACCAGCAACATGTTAATATACTTGAAATCTAAACTAATATTATAAAGAGGAAATATTTGATTGTTTGTTTGTTTGTTTGTTTGCATTGAATAGGCTCCGAAGCTACTGAACCGATTTGAAAAATTCTTTCACTGTTGGGAAGCTACACTATCCCCGGGTGACATAGGCTATATTATATTTTCAAATAAATTTGGGATCCTTACTAAAACTCCAATCACAGATATTAAAAAAAGTCGGATATATTCTCGCTAACAAAAAACTGTGTCACTCAAGTCGGCCACTACGCTGTACGTACAAGCCGGCACGCAGACATTCACACATTAGTTGAGCGCGAGTAATCGACTCTGTGTAAACGGTGACAGAGTCTAATTTCCCGCGGAATAGCCAACTAACGTTTGCGTGAGAGATGGCCGACTCCATAGACACAGTTTTTTGTTAGCGAGAATATGTCCTCCGTAGTCTGTGACTCCAATAATGTAACCCAAGGTGTAAAAAAATTACCTAAAATATTCATTTCATCGCGTGCGCTGCGAAAACTATTGATGATAGAATAAAATAATGTACTACGAATTTGTAGAGCACATCATTATTTACAAAAAGTGTTGCGACAGTATATGTCTAAGAAGTCTAACTATTATAGTTATGCCACAATAAGTGTTCTTTTATTTTAAAAAAAATATTGAAATGCCGCCGCTAGAAAAAGCTCTTTATTTGTATCTTGGTATTAATCCTTATCAAAATAAATTACTTCATATTTGAGACTGCTTCAATACCTTTGTATAACTTTTTGAACTATTCAATTCGAATAGTTCAAAAAGTTATACAAAGTAAAATGTAAGTATTAGAACAGTGTTTGTAAAAAAACTCCTCCGAGACGGCTTGACCGATTCTTATGAGATTGGCCCTGATTCTGTTGTTCACAACTAAATTAATTTTAATGTCACTATGTCTCTTTCTAACAAAGAACATAAGAAAAGGATGTAAGAAATTTAGTCCTGTCAAATTAGTCCAATGCTTGTTTTCAATATAAATTTAGTCGCCATCTATCGCGGTCACGCCTAAATACACGCAAAATAAGACGGCAAAGATTAATTTGACAACTTAAAATATGTTCTATCCTTTTTCAATGATGTTCGTAAGAAAGAGATGAGATGTGACTAAAATTAGTTTAGTGCGCTTTACAACAGAATCGGCACCATTGTGTGTGTATATTCAGTAGGTCTGAGAATAGGACGTAGAATAGGACCCAGGGCAGGGTAGGTTAGGTTAGGTTTGGGTAGGGCAGGGCAGGGCAGGGTAGGGTACGGCGCGAAAATCTATCGACACCTCATTACGACATTGAACCCGTGCGAAGCCAGGGCGGGTCGCTAGTATTTTATAAACCCCGCAAAACATAACAATAACGGTTTTGGTCGCGAATCGCCGGCATGCCATAGAAATTCGCATTTTTATCCCGGGGATGTAAAATTATTTTAAATGCATCAAGTTATTCCTTACACAACAAGGATCAATGGTAACGTTATTCTACCTTATTTATCTATTCCGTGGTTATTCTAACGTCTCTAAAAATCTTTATTTTTTTTGTACACACGGCTACAGATCAAGCTATACATTTCCAGTATAAGCTGATCTCGCATTGTATAGGATTTCCGTACAATGGGAGGTCAGCTAATACTAGAAATGTATAGCTTGATCTGTAGCCGTGTGTACAAATCTCGCCATGATTCTTTGTTTGCTGGACGTCTGATAAGGGCGTTAAAAATGGTAAGTTTTTGTGTTTTTAAAAGGCTGCTAATTCTTATTATGTTTAATTTATAGAGAAAAACACAACCGAGGGACATACAGTGGTACCTAAAGATAGCCTGGTATAATAATCATTGTATATGTTTCTACTGTGTCTATGCAGAGAGGAAACTGAGGATTACGTTTGTATGGAACAAACGCCACCAGCATGTCCCTTGACTTGACAAGTGTCTCCTTGACTTAGCCAATCACAGCTAGGGCATCGAGACCTGGCCATATTTTGAGAACCAGTTTTTTCGGTTCTGGTTCTAATCCAGAACCGGGTACCCGGTTCTTTCGGTTCCATTAATTATTCGATATAAACTTTTGCTCTTTTTATTAATTTATCATCAAAAACATTATAGGTAGTATAATAATAACAATAAAATTGTTTTCTATGATCGAATATGTCGTAGAATGACAATCAAACAGTGAATTCGGAATCACAGCTTTTGATTAAAATAACATAAATGTAATCAAGTCCTGTTTTTTATTTATATTAGTTTTTTTTTAATAAAATTGTACCTAACATAACAAAGTACAGTATTACCCAACTGAAATGGCGCGTCGTGAACCTTTGTTCGCACCCGTGGTTCGCACAGAAAAGAAAGTATGGCCCCGAAGATTAACGAAAGAATGCTTAAAACTTACAATCAACCTTAGATCACTACTATGAGGTTCACAATACACTGCAGCTGTTAGTTCCGTCTCACTCGCAAGTCACGCCCCTCCGCACGGCGCGCGCTAACATGGCGGTAGCTGCCGACCAATAACGTTTCCCGCGCTTTGAAAATGTATCTTCGGCGCATGCATGTCGGTAAGCCATATTAATTGGGTACTGTACTTATAGATTGGTCGTGCGTCATTCCTCGTGCGCAACAAGTGTCTGAAGTTACCGGCCTAAGGCAAAGGGCCACCTGGTGGTCAGACGCGGGGTTCGTGAGTAACCCTCAAGCAAGTGAGCTCCTGTGAGTGAACTGCATCTCCGGCACTTTCCTGGATAGAAAGTAGAGGACTACCCGTTGGATTAGTTTTCCGGCAACCCAGCTGCAGGCATTGGGTAGATGCGTGGATTCGTATTCGGGAGGTGAGCGTGCATGACAGCTCCGGGACCATTCTGGAGAAATGGGAGCCAGCTTCTCTGGCGTCCCTAGCGGGGATTGAATCCGCTAGCACCAACAAGGTGCGCTGGTGCCGGTGTTTGCGCTGCGTATTTGTACGTTTGTGCTCATGCTAGCGCTGGCGTGCTGGGGTGCGTGTGGTGAGCGACTTTGACTGCTCCGGTACCATTCTGGACAAATGGTAGTGAGTGATCACGGTGCGACTCACATTTTCTCTTGAGTACCAGGGGCGAGTACTCTGGCGGCGTGACCTACCGCAGATGGTCCCAGACGCCTCGTAAGGGGTTGCCTGGTATAGTGTGCCGTCTTTTATGACCGAGAGGTTGGTGAAGGTGGCCACTATAGAAAATCTCAGTAGAGAAAGAGGGGGTATGTACTTATAGATACCGAAACGTTCAATTTAGGTGTCGGCTTACACTAAGGGTCTGCTATGATGCCTTATCTCTTCCTGGTGGTAATGGATGCTTTGTCGTTGAAAGAGTAGGATGGTGAAATGGCTACAAGAGCTGGAGAGAGCTTGACAATTAGCTGAACTAAAACTGAACATATGTTCCGCGATCATGAAGCAATATTGCTTCATGTCTGCGGTTTTGGCGGTATTTCTACTTTCACGTCTATTTTACTTGATAGACATTCATATGAAAAACAATAGAATAACAAAATAATAAAAAAAGGTACACATTATATCGGAATAGGTCAGTTAGCCACACCTACAGTTATACAAAGTAGATGGAAGACATATGTACAGTGAGAATAATCATCTAGTGTTTGCGACCAGGTAACCATCCGCTTCTGGGCTTTTTATATGTTAAAAAGATTAGGCCAGGTAAGAGACGAGGTTACATTGATATTAAGTCAACACTCAAAAGCTCCACCAAATTTAAATGCCGAAAAATATTCATTTTTGGAAGAAATCGTAAAAAATTTGAGCCCCTCGAAGCCTGTACAAATACAATATCGGGAGAAACTTACCCAACCATATCACTCATTATTCCTTTAATGAAAGGATTATCACTAGAATTTGCCAAAATGGAAAGAGAAAACATGTATGATACTGCGAAAGAGTTCTTTAAAATTTTTAAAGAGTCCATCAATAAAAGATTAAAACCATAGGAAACTAGGAATCCTTGTATGACATCAACTTTAAATCCACATTTCAAAAAAATTGGGTTTAATAATGAAAGTGATGTTGAAAGGGCCGTAGGGCGTAGGGCTAGCGTCCAAAGAGAATACTCTATTTATTTAGCTAACAAATCTACTTTTACTTCTGAGCTAGGACCAATCGATGCCAATTCAGCAGAAGTCTTAAAAGAAACGGAAAGTGCACAGAACAAGTTTTAGAACAGTGGAAATGTCGGCAGAAGATCTTAGTGATGGTAACAGATAATGCAGCTGTTATGATTAAAGAGGCCGAAACTCTGAAATTGTGCCATTTGCCGTGTTTTGCTCATACACTTAACTTAGTAGTAAAAGATGCACGGAATCAACCTGAAATCAAGTAGTTGGTGGAATAATGCAAGAAAATTGTTACATATTTTAAACAAAGCACACCGGCATCAGATCAATTAAAAGCAGCTCAAAAAACCCTCAATAAACCGGAACTAAATATAATACAAGATGTTGAAACTAGATGGAACAGCTTATTTAAACAAAAATGTAAACACCTACTGTTAGCGATAGCTCAGTCACAGAAGATTGTTATGGTTATAGTAATCTGTGGCTCAGTTTAAGGAAGACTAGGGTAATTTGGGAAACCAGGATAGAGAAACGATTCATACACAACTTGAACCAACAGCTTTTATCGACAGAAAGACATTCATATGAAAAACAATAGAATAACAAAATAAGCTGTGAATCTATGAAATAAATAAATAAATAAATAATAAAAAAAAGGAAAACATTATATCGGTCAGTTAGCCACGCCTACAGTTATACAAAGTAGATGGAAGACATATACAGTGAGAATAGTCACCTGTTTGCGCTTCTGGGCTTTTTATATGTTAAAAAGATTAGGCCAGGTAAGAGACGAAGTTACATTGATATTAAGTCAACACTCAAAAGCTCCACCAAATTTAAAAGCCGAAAAATATTCATTTTTGGAAGAAATCGTAAAAAAATTTGAGCCCCTCGAAGCCTGTACAAATGCATTATCGGGAGAAACTTACCCAACCATATCGCTCTTTATTCCTTTAATAAAAGGATTATCACTAGAATTTGCAAAAAAATGGAAAGAGAAAACATGACTGATTCAGCGAAAGAGTCCTTTAAAAATTTTAAAGAGTCCATCAATAAATGATTAAAACCATAGGAAACTAGGAATCCTTGTATGATATTAACTTTAAATCCACATTTCAAAAAATTTGGGTTTAAAAATGAAAGTGATGTTGAAAGGGCTGTAGGGCGTAGGGCTAGCGTCCAAAGAGATTCTCTATTTATTTAGCTAGCAAATCTACTTTTACTTCTGAGCTAGGACCAATCGATGTCAATTCAGCAGAAGTCTTAGAAGAAGCGGAAAGTGCACAGAACAAGTTTTAGAACAGTGGAAATGTCGGCAGAAGATCGTAGTGATGGTAACAGATAATGCAGCTGTTATGATTAAAGTGGCCGAAACTCTGAAATTGCGCCATTTGCCGTGTTTTGCTCATACACTTAACTCAGTAGTAAAAGATGCACGGAATCAACCTGAAATCAAGGAGTTGGTGGAAAAATGCAAGAAAATTGTTACATATTTTAAACAAAGCACACCAGCATCAGATCAATTAAAAACAGCTCAAAAAACCCTCAATAAACCGGAACTAAAGATAATACAAGAAGTTGAAACTAGGCGGAACAGCTTATTTAAACAAAAATGTAAACACCTACTGTTTGCGATAGCTCAGTCACAGAAGATTGTTATAGTTATAGTAATCTGTGGCTCAGTTTAGGGAAGACTAGGGTAATTCGGGAAACCAGGAAAGAAAAACGATTCATACACAACTTGAACCAACAGCTTTTATTGACAGAAAGACATTCATATGAAAAACAATAGAATAACAAAATAATAAAAAAAGGCTGTGAAAAAAGGTAAACATTGTATCGGTCAGTTAGCCACACCTACAGTTATACAAAGTAGATGGAAGACATATATACAGTGAGAATAGTCATCTGTTTGCGACCAGGTAACCACCCGCTTCTGGGCTTTTTATATGTTAAAAAAATTAGGCCAGGTAAGAGACGAGGTTACATTGCCATTGATATTAAGTCAACACTCAAAAGCTCCACCAAATTTAAATGCCGAAAAATATTAATTTTTGGAAGAAATCGTAAAAAAAATTGAGTCCCTCGAAGCCTGTACAAATGCAATGTCGGGAGAAACTTATCCAACCATATCACTCATTATTCCTTTAATAAAAGGATTATCACTAGAATTTGCAATAATGGAAAGAGAAAACATGACTGATTCTGCGAAGAGTCCTTTAAAAATTTTAAAGAGTCCATCAATAAAAGATTAAAACCATAGGAAACTAGGAATCCTTGTATGATATCAACTTTAAATCTACATTTCAAAAAAATTGAGTTTAAAAATGAATGTGATGTTGAAAGGGCGTCCAAAGAGAATATTCTATTTATTTAGCTAACAAATCTAATTTTACTTCTGAGCTAGGACCAATCGATGCCAATTCAGCAGAAGTCTTAGAAAAAGCGGAAAGTGCACAGAACAAGTTTTAGAACAGTGGAAATGTCGGCAGAAGATCGTAGTGATGGTAACAGGATGTGGATTACGTAACTTTATTTCAATGAAATTCAGATTGAAATAACTTCTGAATCGGTAGAAATATAACAAAATCGGAAATGGTTCCATTTCTAATGAAACACTGTTTGTATTTGCAGTCATCAGAACGTAAAAAAGTTATCAGAAAACCGCTATATTGAACCGATTTCAATTCGGAAATAATTGAAATTTAGTTACGTAATCGCCTCACACATAATGCAGCTGTTATGATTAAAGTGACCGAAACTCTGAAATTGCGCCATTTGCCGTGTTTTGCTCATACACTTAACTCAGTAGTAAAAGATGCACGGAATCAACCTGAAATCAAGGAGTTGGTGGAAAATTGCAAGAAAATTGACACATATTTTAAACAAAGCACACCAGCATCAGATCAATTAAAAGCAGCTCAAAAACCCTCAATAAACCGGAACTAAAGATAATACAAGATGTTGAATCTAGGAACAGCTTATTTAAAAAGATATTTAAAAAAAAAGGTAAATACCTTCTGTTAGCGATAGCTGTGTCACAGAGAATTGTTATGGTTATAGTAATCTGTGGCTCAGTTTAGGGAAGACTAGGGTAATTCGGGAAACCAGGAAAGAGAAACGATTCATACACAACTTGAACCAACAGCTTTTATCGACAGAAAGACATTCATATGCAAAACAATAGAAAAACAAAATAATAAAAAAAAGGTAAACATTATATCGGTCAGTTAGCCACACCTACAGTTATACAAAGTAGATGGAAGACATATACAGTGAGAATAGTCATCTGTTTGCGCTTCTGGGCTTTTTATATGTTAAAAAGATTAGGCCAGGTAAGAGACGAAGTTACATTGATATTAAGTCAACACTCAAAAGCTCCACCAAATTTAAACGCCGAAAAATATTCATTTTTGGAAGAAATCTTAAAAAATGTTGAGCCTCTCGAAGCCTGTACAAATGCATTATCGGGAGAAACTTACCTAACCATATCGCTCATAATTCCTTTAATAAAAGGATTATCACTAGAATTTGCAAAAATGGAAAGAGAAAACATGACTGATTCAGCGAAAGAGTCCTTTAAAATTTTTAATGAGTCCATCAATAAATGATTAAAACCATAGGAAACTAGGAATCCTTGTATGATATCAACTTTAAATCCACATTTCAAATAATTTGGGTTTAAAAATGAAAGTGATGTTGAAAGGGCCGTAGGGCGTAGGGCTAGCGTCCAAAGAGAATACTCTATTTATTTAGCTAGCAAATCTACTTTTACTTCTGAGCTAGGACCAATCGATGCCAATTCAGCAGAAGTCTTAGAAGAAGCGGAAAGTGCATAGAACAAGTTTTAGAACAGTGGAAATGTCGGCAGAAGATCGTAGTGATGGTAACAGATAATGCAGCTGTTATGATTAAAGAGGCCGAAACTCTGAAATTGCGCCATTTGCCGTGTTTTGTTCATACAGTTAACTTAGTAGTAAAAGATGCACGGAATCAACCTGAAATCATGTAGTTGGTGGAAAAATGCAAGAAAATTGTTACATATTTTAAACAAAGCACACCAGCATCAGATCAATTAAAAGCAGCTCAAAAACCCTCAATAAACCGGAACTAAAGATAATACAAGATGTTGAAACTAGGCGGACAGCTTATTTAAAAAAAAAATATATATATTTAAATACCTTCTGTTAGCGATAGCTCAGTCACAGAGGATTGTTATGGTTATAGTTATCTGTGGCTCAGATTAGGGAAGACTAGGGTAATTCGGGAAACCAGGAAAGAGAAACGATTCATACACAACTTGAACCAACAGCTTTTATTGACAGAAAGACATTCATATGAAAAACAATAGAATAACAAAATAATAAAAAAAAGGCTGTGAAAAAAGGTAAACATTGTATCGGTCAGTTAGCTACACCTACAGTTATACAAAGTAGATGGAAGACATATACAGTGAGAATAGTCATCTGTTTGCGACCAGGTAACCATCCGCTTCTGGGCTTTTTATATGTTAAAAAGATTAGGCCAGGTAAGAGACGAGGTTACATTGATATTAAGTCAACACTCAAAAGCTCCACCAAATTTAAATGCCGAAAAATATTCATTTTTGGAAGAAATCGTAAAAAATTTGAGCCCCTCGAAGCCTGTACAAATGCAATATCGGGAGAAACTTACCCAACCATATCACTCATTATTCCTTTAATAAAAAGATTATCACAAGAATTTGCAAAAATGGAAAGAGAAAACATGACTGATTCTGCGAAGTCCTTAAAATAATTTTGAAGAGTCCATCAATAAAAGATTAAAACCATAGGTAACTAGGAATCCTTGTATGATAGGTATCAACTTTAAATCCACATTTTAAAAAAAATGTGTTTAAAAATGAAAGTCAAAATCAAAATCAAAATCAAAAAGTCATTTATTCAGTTTAGGTCCTAGTAAGGCACTTATGAACGATAAATTGGTACATACAGTTGAATTTACCACCGGTTCGGAATACACTTAAGTGATGTTGAAAGGGCCGTAGCTAGCGTCCAAAGAGAATACTCTATTAATTTAGCTAACAAATCTACTTTTACTTCTGAGCTAGGACCAATCGATGCCAATTCAGCAGAAGTCTTAGAAGAAGCGGAAAGTGCACAGAACAAGTTTTAGAACAGAGGAAATGTCGGCAGAAGATCGTAGTGATGGTAACAGATAATGCAGCTGTTATGATTAAAGTGACCGAAACTCTGAAATTGCGCCATTTGCCGTGTTTTGCTCATACACTTAACTTAGTAGTAAAAGATGCACGGAATCAACCTGAAATCAAGGAGTAAGTGGAAAAATTCAAGAAAATTGTTACATATTTTAAACATGGCACACCAGCATCAGATCAATTAAAAGCAGCTCAAAAAACCCTCAATAAACCGGAACTAAAGATTATACAAGAAGTTGAAACTAGGCGGAACAGCTTATTTAAACAAAAATGTAAACACCTACTGTTAGCGATAGCTCAGTCACAGAAGATTGTTATGGTTATAGTAATCTGTGGCTCAGTTTAGGGAAGACTAGGGTAATTCGGGAAACCAGGAAAGAGAAACGATTCATACACAACTTGACCCAACAGCTTTTATTGACTGAAAGAGCCGAGGCCCAGGGGGGTCATGACACCCATGACCCCCCCTGGATCCGCCCTTGCGTGTACTTAAGGTTCAAATTGGTTCCAAAAACGGCCAAACCACATATTTTGACTAAGGTGTAGAGTTTGTGAAGTTAGGGCTTGTAGAGTTAGTTATAAGCTTGGCTCTACATGAGATATAACTTTTTGAGAGTGCAAGCCATATGATCTTGTCTTGGCAACGTTTATTTTATTATATATTATTTTACGTGAACATGTTTTTGGTGGGATAGTATTAGGCAGACAGGAGACTAAGCATTTGCATTCTTACTTCACGCTTTTCGGCGGCAACGTAATAACTATTCGTCGATAAATAATAAAACTTGTAAAATAATTATATGATTTGGACATCTCATATAATTATTATTTTATTATATTGCTTTATTATATTACATTAATTATAAGATTCGATTAAAATTTATAATTTTGCATGCTATTCTGTATGGAAATTTGCTAACCTTATTTCAAGATTCCACCTACATTGTACGACATTTCTGGCGAAATAAACAATTTCATTTTATTTCAACCATAACTCCATCTATTTTATGCAGATTTTACGATTGCCCTTTTATCAAATTCATAAATCGAAGAACGGAGTTCTGTGGTTATAGTAATCTGTGGCGCCAGCACAGAATAAATAATAGTAGGGTAAACGTACCTACCGGTTGACCGGCCACTACCCCTTATCGACCACTTGGTACGTTATTATAGCGCAAAAACAATATATAACGCATGTTATATATTGTTTTTAAGTTACAATGTATAATTAAGTAATTAATTAATATGGTATAAGTAAATGTAATTGAATTGTTATGTATTAATATCAGTAAGTAAGGACATCATTATATTTAGTTTATGAGATTTGTAATATCTTGTCTGATTAAAGGGCTTTATTATTATTATTTCGTTAATTTATTTCACTTTACGTATTTTATATTTATATTAAGTAAGTATGCACATTTTTAAATCTTTTTTTAAAATTCATTACATACACAAAACATTTAAAAATATAAAAAATAGTGTTCCGCCGGTGTCGGGAGCAGGGTCATTATTCATTATTATACTGAAGACTGCAACTTCATTTCACGTCGTCGCTTCATGAGTTGTTGAGTTTCATCCGAGAGTTTTTGGGTACTATTCGTGCAGTGGGTTCTATTCGTGCAGCGGGTCTTAAAGAACTTAGATCCTACCGCATGGACAATTTCCACGAGCCTATTGTTTGTATCGTCAATCATCCAGGCATTGGAAGCGATTATAAAGTTTGAGCTGAAAGCTTACAGGGTCTTGGATACATGCAGATTGGGCTCGGAGCGAAGCTGTTTAGCAGTAATAATAAAAAATACTGAAAGTTGCTAATAGTAATAAAAATATGTTTTATCAAGCAAAATAATAAAAAAAAGTAATTCGTATTTTATGTTGACAAAATGTACTTTATTTGAACAAAAAAAAGGTGGCAACCCTAATTACGATACTACACATCATAATATTATGGTACAAATAGTAGGTATAATTATACTACGAAAACCAACCCTGTCGCGCCGAGCATCGCCAAGCCATTACCTTCACACTTCACACGGCGAGGCGCGACTTGGGCTACCACGCGCCGTGAGAAGCCACCTTTATTGGAAGACAATACTATCGAAGTTTGTCAAGCTATCGATATGTACAATATAGTATCGATTAGACCCGGTATCAATAAAAAACGAATCGTCGTTGTATAACAGCTACCAGACGTTTTCAAGTTACCGATACCGTCACATTTTGAGTGTTTCACAATGTTTTTATCGTGCTTACCAGAGACGAACATCTTTCGGTTATCTGTTTACCGATAGACCTCTTGTTATTTATGATATTAAAGGTTAGGAAGACATACAGCCTTGTTTTATTTGAGTTTCTCGAATTATATTATTATAGTCACAAGATAAATCACTTTTATATAGTCCGCACTGTCAGCCCCCGCCCATGAAAATCATGTTTTATTGCAATTTGTACAAAAAATATTCACTGACTTTTTGAGACAACTTGAAAAGTCCCGATACACATAACAAATAAATAAAAGGCACACGTGGATGATCTCTATTGGATCAAATACCAGCGATAATATGCAATAATACTAAAAATACACGAAATAAGAGAAAAAAAAACGCAACGTCAACTCTTGAACAACTTTTTAAGTTGTCTCAAAAAGTCCGTCAAAAGTTTTGGTACTTCTTCTCTCTCGTTTCGCTCTTGGCAGAGCAGTCGTGGTCACTTTGAGGTGTCAACAACGATGGTAGAGGCGGACACGGCTCTCTGCACGATCTCTCGCCATCTCTTTCTATTGGCAGACTTTGATTTGGTCCAATACATAATATTATACTAAAATATGACGTTTATAGATGGTATCTGACAGTACGGACTATATGAAAGTGATTTATTTTGTGACTAATAAAGGACAATGGCGAATTTGGCCCTAGCTGCGTATAACGACATAATATATATCAAAAAATTGCTTTATTAAAGTTAAATTAAATAACATAATTCAATATTTTTCAGAACTAGCAGTATGTCTAGAAAATAGAAATATACATTTATATATTTTAGGCTGTTAGTTAAGCTGATTGTGATTTGGAACGCACCCATAATGTCGTTCCATGTTCCTTTGAACGTTGTTCAAAACAACATATGTCCACAATGTTTTTTTTATATTTGAAACATTTCTGTTAGTCATAATAATGATAAATAATTTTATTTTTAACAGAGTTTAGTTGAAAATGTCATTGCATTTATTAATACAAACTCTCTATGAGAAAAAAAAACTTTTTAACACTCTATAACACGATGACATATTTTTTTACGTCAAATGAAACGCGTACGTAGTCTATGGTCAGCGAGCCCTTTGAGTGAAGTTGATTGATCGACTTTTTGACGGGAAATTGTAATATAACTCGACATTGGCAGAAATAAGTCCTAATTTGGATTTGATTGCCAAACTTAAAACTAATAAGAAGTTGATTGATTTGTCTGACATTGTGTGACTGTCACACAATTCAAAAGGTACTTTCTTTTTGTGTCCTACGGTTTTTGGTTGACTCCTGACTACACCACGACCCTTTGCTTTTCTACGGATACCGATTTCTTTTCTACACGTGACTACGGCATTTGAATGGACCTTAGATAATCGACAATTGGCTGTGTTATTTGGATTTGCATGAACGCAATATAAATCCACTGGCAGAATTCTTAGACAATATTGTCATTGGATTTTATTTTGATGAATAAAAACCTAAATAAAAATGACCTTGTTTTATTGAAAGCCTGTGCATGTCCCGATACTTTAAAGTACCTACTACCTACCAGTAGGATATACCTACCTGGGTAAGTACCTATACTAGAAACAATTATTAGGTACTTAAAAACATATTTATTTAGCATCTATCTGTCTCTATTGTCTACAAAACTAGTGTAAAATCATAATTAATCGCTTGGCTCGCGGTTAAAAATATAACAATGACATCAATTGTTATAATAGGACGCGCGTCCCTCGCGAGAACCAACGGGTAGAACTAAATGGATTTCATCCACATTTTTAAAATGTACTTATAATAGGTATATCGAACGTTACTCATTTGATACGTCAAATTCGGCATAACCTATAAAACCTTTTCACTCAAATAAAAAAAAACTGCAGCTTTTTTGTTAAAATATTTTTTAGAAATAGCATAACAGTTTATTAATCTACAGGAATTCAACAGTGGTTGTCATATACGTTACAAAAAAATGTAGGTCCAAGCATGTATGGAATCTCGCCATTCTCCTTTACTCGAGAAAACTCAAATAAAACAAGGCTGTATGGCTCAACCTTTGCCTGCCTTTTGACGAATATTAAAAACATACAACTAGAGTATTTTCTTTCACGTATGATTTATGAATCTAGGTAGGTATAATGTAAATATTTAATTTACATGTTCATTGCTAATGAGCGACTAATAATTTCGTGAATTGTAATTTGCAAGAGCAAAAAAAATAACGTCCATGATGAAGTAAAGCAATTAAAAATCATCAAATGTAAACATATAGATGACTCTTAGTCAGGGTTGGATTTCGTAGTATAATTATACTATTTGTACCATAATTTTGTGATGTGTAGTATGTAGTATCGTAATGCCATTATACTACGCGAAAATACCATAATTTTACCTTTAGGTCGATTGCTACTGTAATTGGTTGAAATAAATTAAAAAATATTACTTTAATTACGAAATAAAGTTGTAATCTTTGTTATTGTTGTAGTAAATCGCTCTATTGACTCCTGATACTTTCATGCGATGCTGTGAAAGAAATTAAATGTACCTAATGTGTATTGAATTTATTCCATCTGAGGACATGCTATGTCGTGTCAATGTCAAAGACGAAGTTCCGATTGACGAATTGGCTGAAATAAACATCTACTTGCCTAAATTTGGTTGATTTGTACAATAACAATAAAACTAAGATTTCCTTCCAAATGTATTTTTATTTAAATTCATAACAAACTCGACGAAAAACGCAAAACGTAGTATTATTTTCGACAAGTAGTATAATTTTATTTGCCATAGACAATAATTTTCTGGGGGTCTGAATCCAACCCTGCTCTTAGTTTATAGATTCCACTCCAATCCAATAAATAAAATGCAATATGTCCATTTCCGAACTCGAAAATTCGATAAGTTTACACTTTTTTCATAAAACAACATTCAACCAGCCCACATTCAGATGTTGATCTGCCAAAACCGTCCGAAATCGGCAGGTAGACTGATCATCTACGGATGGTACGTTTGACAGCTCAACCAGCTGTTGATTTTTTTATAGAAACACCACAGACCCTCGTTTCCATACATTTTGGGTAGGTACGATTCGTTATTGGTAGTCCTCCCATCCGTTAGTTGCAAGCAGTCGTTGGTTTGGCATACCTGTCGTATTTTATAGAAACAGTTTAGGCTTATGCCTGATGGAATATTCGACAGTTCGTAAGTAAAACGATCCGTTTTGTCGTTATTGAAACCGGGCCAATCAATAGTATTTATTGGTCGGTATGCGATATCGATAGCACTATCGATATTGTAACTAGTTTTCGAGCGAGGTCAACTATCGATAGTTTGACAACACTACTTTGAGGTCTATTTTAAATACCTAGGTACCCTAGGCTTTAGAGGCATGACAATTGACAAACCTATCGACGGTCCCTACGTACAAACGGACATGCTCCATACATGATGTACGGGCATTGTACGGAACATGTCGTTTGTACGTAGGGACCGTCGCTATGATCTAAGCATATAATAAAATAATTTGAGCTCGTTTGTACGTAGGGACCGTCGCTATGATCAAGCATATAATAAAATAATTTGAGCTTTGTAAGCACAGATATTAAAAAAGTTTGTAAGACAGGAAATTAATCATTCCAGACCAGTTAATAAGGTATAACCAGCTTATATCAACAGCCTAATATAAAACTAAAGGGTAAGGGGAATAAAAACAACAAAATTAGTTATTGTTAACCATTTATTTAATTAATGGAATTTGTTTGAACTAAATCAGTCTTTGGCTGTACACCTGTGCACAAAACAATCGCGATACAATCACATTTCACATACCATTACAACATGGCTAAATAGGCGGATAATGAGATTAGTCTACTTCCTCCATACGCGACGCATCGTCAGCGTCGCCCTCTAGTGGGGGAACGTCTCCGGCGCTCGACTCCTCAACCTGGATGGGCTCATCCTCATCAATGCCAAGACCAAGCTTGATCATACGGTAAATACGGGAAGCATGCACCTGGGGCTCGTCGAGGGCAAAGCCAGATGACAGGAGAGCAGTCTCGTAAAGGAGGATTACCAAGTCCTTAACAGCCTTGTCGTTCTTGTCAGCATCGGCCTTCTGCCTCAGGGTCTCGACAATGGAATGGTCAGGGTTGATCTCTAAGTGCTTCTTGGCTGCCATGTAACCCATGGTGGATGTGTCACGGAGTGCCTGTGCCTTCATGATCCTCTCCATGTTAGCTGACCAACCGTACTGGGCGGTGACAATGCAGCAAGGTGATTCTACAAGCCTGTTGGATACAACAACCTTCTCAACTTTGTTGTCTAGGATGTTCTTCATGACCTTGCAGAGGCCTTCGAACTTGACCTTGTCTTCCTCACGCTTCTTCTTCTCTTCCTCGTCCTCGGGGAGTTCCAAGCCCTCCTTGGTGACAGAGACGAGTGACTTGCCATCATATTCCCTCATCTGTTGTACTACGTACTCATCAATGGGCTCCGTCATGTACACTACTTCATAACCACGTTTCTTGACTCGCTCAACGAATGAGGAGTTTGCTACCTGGTCACGGTTCTCACCAGTGATGTAGTAAATGTGTTTCTGGTTTTCCTTCATGCGAGATACATACTCTTTGAGAGAGCATGATTCATCACCTGAAGCAGATGTGTGGTAGCGGAGTAAGTCAGCCAGCTTCGACCTGTTCTGAGAGTCCTCGTGGATTCCAAGCTTCAAGTTCTTGCTGAATTGTTCGTAATACTTCTTGTAGTTCTCTGTGTCCTCTGCCAATTCTTCAAATAGTTCTAAGCATTTCTTAACCAAGTTCTTCCTAATTACTTTGAGGATCTTATTTTGTTGGAGCATTTCACGGGAGATGTTGAGTGGCAAGTCTTCGCTGTCAACCACACCACGGACGAAGTTCAGGTACTCTGGGATGAGGTCCTCACAGTTGTCCATGATGAATACACGACGGACATACAGTTTGATGTTGTTCTTACGCTTCTTGTTCTCGAACAAGTCGAAGGGAGCACGACGGGGGATGAAGAGCAAAGCTCTGAATTCCAACTGACCTTCTACGGAGAAGTGCTTGACAGCAAGGTGATCTTCCCAGTCATTGGTGAGGGATTTGTAGAAGTCACCATACTCCTCCTGGGTGATGTCATCAGCATTTCTTGTCCAGATAGGCTTAGTCTTGTTGAGCTCCTCATCCTCAGTGTACTTTTCCTTGATAGTTTTCTTCTTCTTCTTGTCTTTCTTGTCCTCCTCGTCATCCTCTCCCACATCCTCAATCTTGGGCTTGTCATCTTCAGCCTCGTCTTCCTTCTTATCTTCCTCAGCCTCATCGTCCGAGAGTTCCTTTTCCCTTTCCTTCTCAACCATCAATTTGATGGGGTAACCGATGAACTGAGAGTGCTTCTTGACGATCTCCTTGATTTTGTTCTCCTCTAGGTACTCGGCGAGGTCCTCCTTGATGTGCAGGACGATCTTGGTACCGCGGCCGAGGGGCTCGCCCATGTCTGTGCGGACGGTGAAGGAGCCACCGGCGGCGGACTCCCAGACGTATTGCTCGTCATCGTTATGTTTTGAGGTTACCGTCACGCGGTCGGCCACGAGGTAGCACGAGTAGAAACCCACACCGAACTGACCAATCATGCTGATGTCAGCGCCCGCCTGGAGTGCCTCCATAAACGCCTTTGTGCCAGATTTCGCGATCGTACCCAAGTTGTTCACCAAATCGGCCTTGGTCATACCGATACCGGTGTCGATGATTGTCAGGGTACCTTCGCTCTTGTTGGGAATGATCTTGATGAACAATTCCTTACCGCTATCGAGCTTCGAGGGGTCCGTGAGTGATTCGTAACGGATCTTGTCCAGAGCATCGGAGGAGTTTGAAATTAACTCACGGAGGAAGATCTCTTTGTTGGAGTAGAATGTGTTGATGATGAGGGACATAAGCTGGGCGATCTCCGCCTGGAAGGCGAAGGTCTCCACCTCGGCCTGGGTCTGCATTTCTTCCGGCATTTTCGCTGATTTAGATTATCACAGTTCACAAATTATAAACTTTAGGATGATGAATAATACTGTTCTATTCACAAGTTTTTACTTTGTTCTAGCGCGGTTAAAATACACGTGTTTTATATCGCAGCGAATTCCAACGCTATGCTCGCTTTGTGATTTTTTGAAATGACGCCGGGCGGAATGTCAAATTGCTTATATACTCGGTAGGAGCATGCGCCATCTGTGGTTGAGTAGAATATTCTAGATTGGCGCGCTACTTGGCAGGGGTTTGCACCTATAGGTACAATTTACACATTTCATTTTTTGTAGTACATTTATGCAACTTTTGTAAAATTATTGAATTAAACTATGCCACAATTATTTTTATCATAATATTATTATATATATTATTAATATTATCTTTGTGATAATAATGAAAAACAGATAAATGTTCTAAGTTATTAATAAATGTATAAAATAGTGAATGTACGATTTCATCTAAAAAGTAACATAGATTGTATTGATTACTTACAATACAGTGTAATCCGTTTAGTACGACTTCGCATTTAACAACCAACCGTTTTAAGCGACGTAAGTATAGGCATATTATGTTTGGTTATAATATGAGGCCACCATGAAAGTACATACGTTTATTACGATTCCGTTTACAACGACCAACCGCTTTTTACGACGGAATTTTAAACATAATTGTCCGGTTACAACGACGAGCGTTGACGTATTTACAAATAAATCGTAGAGAAGAAGCTATATCTGCCCCGCGCAACCCCCTTGCCGGCACATCGCTGATTGGAATGCAACTTTGTACCACTCCGAGTGTTTCTGAAGCTCTAAAAGTTGCAGAAGTGCTAAATTTGTTTGTACATTCTAATTTTGAAGATGATTTGAATTTGAGATGATGAAAAGAATTATGTCTCGTTTGCATATTTTTTACACTAGATGTTTCGTTTTTAGTTATTTACATATATTATATAAGTAGATTATAAAGACCGGTACATTATGTACGTAGTATATTGATTATTGAAATTACATAAAATTACATTTTTTCTTATTCTTAGTTACATATGTACGATGAAGTAAATAAATATTTTAATTTAAATATTCTTTTTATTTGCTAGTCACCTACATATTAATAAATATATTAATATGTGATTAATAAAAAAACAAAAATGTCTGTTCGTTTAGTACGACGTCCGGTTAGTACGACGTAATATCACCGGTCCCTTGGCCGTCGTTATAACCGGATTCTACTGTAATAACAATAATAATGAAAAATAAAACAGTAGCAAAAATAATAATAATATTCTATTTCAATAAAGATTTATTAATAATAATCGTCAGCGGAGTAAATAATTGGACTGTTTTACAAAAAACTTAAACCGACTTCAAAGTACACTAAGAAGTAATCAAATTCTGATCACAATGGGACCAAACGAAAAGTGTACCCTTTCAAATAAAAAAAGTTTTTTCCAAATCGGTTAATAAATGACGGAGTTATGAGGTAATAAACATAAAAAAAAAAAAAAATTTGTAGTCGGTTAAAGAGGCCCCGACTCAGTATAAAGTTGTGGGAGGTGTGTGGGAGCTACAACACTGGTATTCTGCCGGCAACTTGAGACGTGTGAGTCACGAACATCGGCGATTAGATACAAGAAATATAAAAAAAAAACTATAAAAGGAGCCAATAAAGTAATAAAAACGATAAAATATAAAAATGTTGACTATACCACACCGTACTTAGTAATTGCGCTACTCGTCGATAGGTTGCGCTAGTATCGACCTCAGAATTGCCATGGAATGTTCTCGAACAATCCAGAATTTTCTAAAATTTCTTTTAAAAAATGGCATTTATGTATGAAACTATTAATAAAACTAAATTCATTAATATAGTCATAGCATCCATAGTTTAATAAAAATGTAAAACACGCAACTTTTATTAAAAAGTAAAGTTATTTTAGCAAATAAATTGCTTTGCCTAGAATGTTCGAACCATATCCTGTTTCAAGTTTCGCCACTCACCGCTGAAGCGCTAGTTGCGTCCGGATTATTATCTATGTATTTTTGGGATACCGGTCAGTGCTACCAGTAAATAAAAAGTTACGATTATTGTAACTATTTGAAATAAAATGTATTCTAGAATTTCTACATACAGGATAAAAAGATAAGACTACACACTGTGGCTCAAACCGAAACATAATGATGGCTGTGAGTGAAGGTTTCCACTAATGTGTTTAGCATGGCACAAATCGCCCCAAACAAAAAAAGTTACGAAATACAGGTTTTAATGAAACTTACAGACATTGAGACTCACTAAACCTGAACAATGGATAGCGTTGCAACTTCAGAGTGAACTAGAAGTTTGGAGAGAGGTGTAAGAAACTGTATATTCTCGATCATTGAAATTGCGTCATTCGTATTATGAAAAGCAATATTTCTGGATGCCAATAAAATAAAAACTAAACTGCGCTTCGCCTGAAGAATGAAAACATGCAATAAAAACGCAAATGTAAATTATATAAGCTTACCTGGGTAAGTAATTAACAGTCTCCGGCAATCGTGATAGTTTATTCATCCGAGAGTGGTCACGGTATTGGTAGTTCCATTCATTAGCTATTATTTCCATTGACTCAAAGTCTAAGTCAAAGCCATTTATTCAATTTAGGCCCTAGTAGGGCACTTATGAAGGTCAAAGCTACTGAAGTTACCACCAGTTCGTAAGTCGGCCTTCAACTGACAAGAACAGGCAAGAAACTCAGCAAGGTTACATTTTTTTTATATTTTTTTTTGAACAATCTGACTATATTGGCTATTTTTTCCAAAACATTATACATACAGACTTATTATATTACTGGCGATTATTTATATACTGGGTGGAGATTTCGAGATGGCATATTTTTGAAACCTATGTCCGGTTAGTCATGCTGAACAACTTTTACCATGGGACCAACACCGAATTCTCAAAAAAAAAAAATTGTTTACTTTTCATACATTATGATCGAGCAAGGTTGACATTTACTTGTACGTAGTATTTATATACTCTGAGCATTTACTATGGAAAGCAATTTTGTTTTTTTGTGAATTCATTGTTGGTCCCATAGTAAAAGTTGTTCAGCATGACTAACCCAACATAGGTTTCGATAATATGCCATCTCGAAATCTCCACCTGTTATTTAGCTGTATAAGAAACAATAATCCTACATATTTTGAGCTTCAAGTTCGACATTATTATAATGATATAATACAGTATGGCAAGTATAGATAAATTTTTTAGGTTAAATAGTTATGTGTTTTAAATTTTATAATATCAATTACTTATAGAGAATGCCCCATTCAAACTATAGGTGATATAATAATGTCCATAAAATCAAATACCAAGGATAGAGACAAGCCATATTGTGCTCCTGATAGGTAAATGGTGAAATCATATCAAAATTACTTGTTCCGTTTCAAAAATTGTACCTATATAAAATAAATACTGTAGTTTCTTTATAGTCACATATGGCAACACTGGCGGCATTGTACTCTGTATTGATTATTATTATTATGCAGCTATTAACCGAAAATTCTCGAATTTTCTAGAAATAATTAAAACAAACGCGGGAAATATGTTTAGTTTTTTTCATCAATTTCCGATATGAGTTCAAAATCATTGGTTTTACAAGTAGGTTACTTAGAACCACAAACAACCTACACATTTATTATTTCCGGTACTTCACCGGTGTTATTATTAGTATTACTTGTACGTAGTATTTATATACTCTGAGGTATTACTTAGTACCTATTTAAGGTACCTAGTACCCAGTAGGTACCCGGTAACAAAGAACTTTTTTAAACGTAGTTCCAAGTACAATGTGACCTTTTATAAAGTTGATATAAATAAATATACCTACCTAATACCACAGCTAATACATCTAAAGAAAGAGATCTGCAACTCATGCATGCATGATGTAGGTAAGTCCTACCTAGTTTAGATCTAAAAAAACTACAAAAACAGCCTGCAGATCGGTCGTAAAAGTCGAACCTATGAGGTAGGTATCTTAAATACCATACATCTTTGGGTAGGTAGGGCCGTATTCCTATTCAGATATTATTATAAATTTTCTAGAAATGTCCCCCCAATTCAATTGCTGAGTGAACAAAGGGGCGTTGCATGCAGTTGTTATTAGTAGGTACCTACCTAATATAACCATTGAATTATATATTACTATGGTTTCATCTGAATACCATAACGCTTTTTATGAGTAATCGCTATTTCATTACAAAGATACTGTTCTAGTTATAGCGATAAAAATGATGAAATCGTTAGATTCATTGTTTTAAATTAATTAAGGAAGGAATGACGTGTTTTAAAGTTTCAAGTTGATTATTTAGAACATTTCTTCAAATCGGGGATAAACACTGATAATATATAATGTATTTTTTAAAGTATTTGTTTATCCCCGACTTATAAAATTCAAGTTATATTCAAAATTCTATAGATTAATGACACAGATTAATGAGCTTGTTTTTCTCTTTTCAGTTATTTTTTGTTTTACGCAGTCGGATTTTTTGTTTCTTTTAATAGGAATTTAATTTATTTCAGACTTTTTAGTTTTATTAATGAATGAGTTGTATGTATGTATTAGTAAGTAAATGAGCGGTAGCGGTACGGTAAAGTAAGGCTAACAACCGTCGCAACTCTGTGAGTTACGTACGGTAACCGCTCAGTAGGACCTACCTACTGTCCTTGCATTAAACTTGATTTTGCAGTTTATGTCAAAATGGTAGCATAAAGTATTACAATATATACATATATGGGAATGGGCTGTTTACAGGCTTTCATTTGATACCCATATTGTTAAAATAACGAAATTTTTGTTTTTCATGCTTTTTTTATTCGTAGACGCCATATAAAAATAATATACCCTATGGCACTCCCACGGTTAAGACGAATCCAACGACACCTTATATGTTTAAATCATTTGCAATTAATAGCATAACAGAGCGTGCCAAAGAAATAGACATACATAAATACACTCGAAAAACATAACCCTCCTTCCGGGTCAGTCGGGTACAAAGTACAGTCACCACAATTGTATTAAAAATTACATTTTTAACAAAAATACTTATTATTTTTGTACAGAATCTACCGTGCGCGAGACTGACTCGCACTTGGCTGGTTTGAATTCACTTGGTTTTTCACAGTGACACCCTGTGGTGACACCTATTAGTGAGTAGCTAAATATCAGTCTTTTTAAGTCTGTGGTCTTTTTATTTTAAAGAGTTTTTAAGATCAACACACCACAATAGGACAACACGAAAAATCTTATTATTTTTAAGAAATAAAATTGTTTTTCCATTGAGCATATTGGAGAACAATTGAATAAATTAAAAAAAAAAACACTGATTATTTGGATTGTCTGCCACCTAGTGATAAAAACATGAACTGTTTGTTACAAAAGCAGTTCACACATCCTGATTCATCTATTCGTCAACAGATGTCACGAATCACTTAAATTCATATTTTGTATCATACAATAAAGATTTGGTTAATATTCAGCGTAACAGTGATCCATTTTTTAGCATATTGAAATAGATTTAAAACTGATGCCTCATGACTTCTTTTAGGACGTGAATGATATAAAAAAAAAACTATGACATATCCCTATCTTCCTATCAAAGTCTTGCTATTCGATAATAGATGGCGTTTCAAATGATTTTCTAGATATTTCTGGCAACATCCCGATTAGTCTCGAGCCACTCGAGCTTACTAGACATTTCGACTTTCGATTCGACCCGTTCCCCGGAAATATATAAGCGAGCGAGACGCAACTGCGTCATTCACACTGAGTTATATTGTGATTGGTGATTGTGAGCAAGTTGAAAGCGAACGTAAACAAACAATAAAGTAATAAAACACAACAATGGCTCTATTACCATACCTAATGGATTGTGAACTTCGTCCTCGACGTCTTCGCGACCAACTTTTCGGTCTAGACTTGGAACCTGACGATTTCCTGACCGATATATTCGACCGACCAGCGGTAAGACTACGGGAATACGTTCGCCCATGGCGGAACCTTGCCGCGGTAGCACGGGACGTCGGCTCCACCATACACTCTGACAAAAGCAAGTTCCAAGTGAATTTAGACGTTCAGCACTTCGATCCAGAGGAGATATCTGTGAAGACAGCTGATGGCTACATCGTGATTGAAGGGAAGCACGAGGAACGAAAAGACGAGCATGGATATATTGCTCGTCACTTCAAGCGACGGTACGCTTTACCAGAAGGTTGTAATCCTGAGAGTGTTCAGTCTAAGCTCTCTTCAGACGGTGTTTTATCCGTGACTGCTCCAAAAATATCTGAGAATAAAGACGAGAGAGCTGTGCCAATCACTCATACAGGACCTGTGAGGAGGAAAGCTCATGAGGAGTCAGAGGAACAGAATGGGCAGGTGGAGGAACAGAATGTGAATGAAGAAGCGAAGACACCGCAGAAGAAAAGGCGTCGTTAGATTTAAGATTTAGTTTAAGTCCCAAGTTTCTATGACTTTTTATATGTTTCAATTTTCTTAAGACTGAAATTGTATTATTAGGTTTAATAAATAAATATGGCCTTTGCCTGTGGCCTTTGCAATTCTTTGTGTTTATCTCACAGATATTAAAAAAAGTCGGATATATTGTCGCTAACAAAAAACTGTGTCACTCGAGTCGGCCACCACGCTGTACGTACAAGCCGGCACGCACACATTCACACATTAGTTGAGCGCGAGTAATCGACTCTGTGTAAACGGCGACAGAGTAATTTCCCGCGGAATAGCCAATAAGTGCGTGAGAGGTGGCCGACTCCATAGACACAGTTTTTTGTTAGCGAGAATATGTCCTCCGTAGTCTGTGGTGGCAATATACAAACCTACAATGAAGAATGTTCACTAATTTTGAATTTTAGCTCATCGCATTTTCTGTAGAAAATAAAAAATATATGTGAAAGAATTATTTCAATACGACAATTACTTTCCGAGATATAGAATTTTTAAATGAGCGCGCGACGCCGGATTCGACCGCCCGGTACTTGATGCGTGTGACGTCATGTTTCAACGCTCCCTCAGTCCGTCGCGCTCTTTTTCTCTTGAAAAATCTTATTCCTTGGGTTTATAAATTTGAAACTTAGCACTATTACTTATTTAATCAAATAATACAGCTTCTCATTATTAGATTTTTAAAACTACCCCTAAAAGGGGGTTTAGGAGGTGTTAAAGTTTGTATGGAATAAACCTACCTCGCGGTCCGATTAACTTAAAACACGGTTTTAATTGGGTTTCGCGAAAATCGACCCCTAGTAGGGCAAAAAGGGGTAATAATGTTTTAAGGGGAGGATTTTACTACGTCTGTATTAACTCAAAAATTGTAATACATTAGTTCCCAGTGGGTAAAGAAGAGGACGTAGGTAAAACGGCGGGGCGGAGTGTTAGTTTAGAGATAAAATCAAGGCTTATTGTTTTGAAGATCGTCAGTATAGTGAGAGTCTGCTATCTACACATTATTCATTTATAGTGTGCATTATTTTGGTACCCCCGCAGTTTCACCTGCGCGTACCTACAGTTTGAATTTTTTGCGCGGAACCCCGTTATTATTTTTCTAAAATAAAATTAGCCTAAGTTCCTTCTTATAACATACGCTATCTACCTGTGATGGTCTCCTTAAAATCGGTCCAGCCGTTCCGTAGGTTAGGACACAGATTACTAAATATTTACTACGTAAGTAAGGAGGCCGGAACAAACTGTGTCAAATGTTTAATCCGCATGCGAAGACGGTTACTATAAAAATAAATAAATAAATATCCTGGGACATTCCTCACACACGGTCATCTGATCCCAAACTAAGCAGAGCTTGTACTATAGAAACCAGATAACTGATATAATACATATACTACTTTTTATTTGTAAATACATACTTAATATACATAATTACACCCAGACTCAGGACATACAGACATGTTCATGCACACAAATACATGTCCTGTGTGGAAATCGAACCCACGACCTGCGGCGCGTAAGGTGAACCTTAACCAACTGCGCCAACTGGCCCGTATAACAAGAGTATAAATAGGTACAGATAAAACATTACTACTTATTTGTTATCTATAACGTAAACTTAAACCGTCTTATTAATAAATAAGGTGTAAGTCAAGTATAGTTAAACCTAGGATTAAAATATATCCGTCACTTTCTAATGTCATATAAACAAAAAGGGCTAGAGCATGGCTGGAGCTATCTTAATACCTGGGTGTTACAAGACTGACTTACACCTTATTTTTTAATAAGGGGGAAAAGGTTTGGTAAGTACCTACTTAAAATTAATTCTTTTAGGTAAATAATGCAAAAAAAAAACAAATTCAAATACACACACAGGAAGCATGTGCATTCTTACTTACTCTTCGCTTTTCAGCGGCAACGGAATCACTATTCGTCGATAAATTAATGGGCAACTATAAGGCTATCTATTTTAATCCTTCATGATTTAATATAGGTTTTTTTGTATTGTAATGACATTGATTAAGAATACACACACTATGAACGTAACAGTAGAATAATTCACGGATGAAACAAAACACTTTCCCCTAATATTATAGCGCAAGGACCGCTGGCGACTAACGCAAGTGAGCGGAGCGTTACAAGATGACGTCACACTGGGGTCACGTGACTGCTAGAGGGCCTCGATATTTAGGGAAATTTCAAATGTCTGTAAAATCATAACTACTTGGTTTTTTTTAATGAAACAAAAACTAGTGTATTTGTATACATAATGGCTCTGCTGTTACAATTGCGATTTTGCATACCTAGTAACATTCCTCATTGGTCTTTTGTATATTGACGCCTTAATCAGATGAAATGATAAATTGGTAGGTACTTAGCAGCGTTGCCAGATTTTTTTCGGGCAAAGCGGGATTTTGTAACCTCTTGAGTAAAAAAGCGGGATTCTATCGCCGAAAGCGGAAACGTAAATAGTTCATTGATGGGTCTCAAAGATTTTTCCCAGTTTTTTTCGATTATGTTATAAAATAATCGTATTTTTTTATTTATTTTTTGTGATGTAACTTCCGGATGTAGCTTTTTGGATGTCTTCCTTTACTTGTGTGTGCTGCATGGAATTGGTTCTTGCCTTATGATTCTAGGTCAATGGGAATATGCGGCATATAGGTACGGCATTTTTTGATTGCGTGGACTCAGAATTTTGATTTTTGTACGTCACAGTGACATTTAACTCACTTTAGCGCTTTTTTTTTCTCCGTCGTGTAATCCTCGAAAAGCGGGACTGAGCCTGTCCCGCGCGGGACATTTAATTTTGGGCTAAAAATCGGGACGTCCCGCCAAAATCGGGACGTCTGGCAACGCTGGTACTTAGCATTATAAATAGATTTAAAAAGATTAATGATTTGGAACCAGTTGGTTCGCAGATGGGTCCCATCTGACGGGACCCGAGTCCTATAGGTAACTAAATATAGAATTCCAGGAACTGCAATTCAACTGATTAAAGAAGGATACTTTAGGTACTATTCACTCGCATCCCAGCAATATATAATTATGTTGTACCCAAGTTGTACCTATCTGCCTATATTGATGTAAAAATTAATAAGTGGAGCACAACTTCGCTAAGCTGCTATTGCTATTATCTTACGTGTAGGCGCTATTAAAGATATACTTACAATGGTATATTATATTTATAGTTACCAAAATGATTCAATTGAATATTTTGTTATTAACGTACACAATGTAGATGTTTATTTTGAATATTTCAAGAAACCAATCAAAAAGCATGCACCAATCATTACAGCTTTATCAACAACATTAAATTCAACTGGAATACAGATTCCAAAGTGTTTCACATTGAGCATAGCCCCTGTTTCATATTGGTTTTGTATTACACCTATTTGTTTATCATTCGATAGTATATCGAAAGTACAACTGAATAAACTTTGTCCTTGTATCTTCGAAATCTCTTCGTTAAATTGATTTTTCACATGAAACGTGTGTGCGCAAGATTGTATGATAGATCCAGCGTAGTTTCCAGGTGGGGCCCATACAATGGCTTTGTTCAAGAAGAAATTACAACGACTTTTTACTTGTATCACTTCGTTCCCGTAGATATTATAGATTCTTACGTTGAATTTCTGACAAGTGTTCTCTTGGAGAGCTAGAAATACTTTTTGTCTTTGGTTATTGAATATTGTGTAGCCAATGCCAGTATTACTCATGAGTTCGTGCAATGCATCGGCTTCTTTGACCACAATCAGCTCATTCAAAGGAAAAATGTAAGCCAGGCCCGGATATTCGAATTCACCTTTGGGGCATGTCATCCATTTCGCTGTCTTCGTCACATTGTCAGGTTTGGGGTTTTGCATTTAGTATTTTTGAGATTTCATCATTTTATTGTTTACTTCCATGATTTTTAAATAACTATAAATCTGGTATCCATTCTGTACCGTTTATAAAATATCGGTAGGTTCGTAAAACACAAGAATTTGTGACAACTGTTTATGACATAAAATTGTCATGCAATTTTTTTTCATGAATATAATCTTTGGTTCATAATTGACAGTACCATCTATTGGAAAAAACTCGTACTTTTTAAAGTTTATGATATCTGAACATGACTTTTATGGTTGTTCTTATTGGGTAACACACTCGTCAAGATTATTTTTAAAATGTGCAATAGATGGCAGTGTAATAGAAAACACTTAATAATCTATTTTTGTCCTCTCAAAATATCGATAGTCAGTGAGCGGAGACAGAAAAAACAAATCTTCTATTAAAAGGAAATCTGTAAGCTTCAGAATATTTGATGAGTGTGCAGTCCCAAGTCTACTAATCCGCTGTGTGCCATCGAGGCCCGCCGAGCAAGCGAGGGGGACCACAATAATTATTGGATTATACTATTTATTGGATTAGTTTGCTGTTCTATCTTACGAAATATTTTTTGCAGCAATTCAGTGACATCGTATCATTTAGAAAAATCTGAAAAAAGATTTTCCATAGATTTTGTGAAAGCTTAGGGTCATCAGTAAGATACTATAATGTTTTACTTTTACTTTACTTTCAGAATTTACATCCCCACTGTAGGGGCATCCTCCCCTTAAAACAAGGAATCAACTTACTGAGACATAGCGGATTGGAAGGCCTTTTAATTAGACATATGTACGGACACTTTCCTTTATCGGTAGCTAATTTCGAATCCGTAAGGTATCTGGGACGTACGGCCCATTGATTTGAACCTGTACCTTTTATGTAGGCGGTCAACATTGCTTCTTTTGTAGGTCGAAGTGTTTGCGTTAGGTAGGAACATGGTAGGAACCATAATGATTCCTATCGGACAGGACACAGCGTAGGAGTGTTAATAAATTAAATTATTAAAAGAAACAAAAAACCCGATTGCGTAAAACATAAATTAACTGAAAAGAGACAAGCTCTTAAATCTATAGAATTTTGAATATAACTTGAATTTTATAAGGTATTGCAATCGGGGACAACCAATAACCTAACTATGTATTTTTTTGGAATATTTGTTTATCCCCGACTGCAATACCTTATAAAATTCAAGTTATATTCAAAATTCTATAGATTTAAGAGCTTGTTTGTCTCTTTTCAGTTAATTTATGTTTTACGCAGTCGGGTTTTTTGTTTCTTTTAATAATTTAATTTATTTCAGATTTTTTAGTTTTATACAGAAAGAGTTGTATGTATTAATTAGTAAGTAAATGAGCGGTACGGTAAAGGAACGCTAACAACCATCGCAACTCTGTGATTTACGTAGGCTCAGTAGCTATTGTCCTTGCATTAAACGTGGTTTTTTGCAGTTTACGTCAAAATGGTAGCATAAAAGTATTACAATATATACATATATGGAATGGTCTATTTACAAGCTTTCATTTGATACCCATATTGTTATAATAACGAAACTTTTATTTTTAATACCCCCCTATTTTTTTATTCTTAGGCGCCATATAAAAATAATATACCCTATGACACTCCCCCAGTCAAGACGAATCTAAAGACACCTCATATGATTAAATCCATCAAGTCATTTAGGCTGCAGAGCGGCACAAAGAAATAGACATACATACATACATACATACACTCGAAAAACATAACCCTCCTTCCGGGTCAGTCGGGTAAAAATATTTATTGATGCATTTAAGTCTCTCTGTTAGATTATATACTTATCTTACCTAATAGAGTATTAGTCAGATTGTTCATAAGTGCTTACGAAGGTCTATTAGTATAAATGATTTTGAATTTTACTGGATAAGAGATAAACTAGTGGGTAATGAGCTGTAGACCACGCGAGTCTCTCCCTTGTCGATTTTTGTTTTTTCATTATCAAAATGGACAAAAAATTACATATAATTTAATTTTTCAAATTCACAATGTTTTTAGGGTTCCGTACCCGAAGGGTGCCAAACGGAGGTCCCGTTTATTACTAAGTATTACTAAGACTCCGCTGTCCGTCCGTCTGTGTCGCTGTATCTCATGAAACGTGATAGTTAGACAGTTGAAATTTTCACAGATGATGTATTTCTGTTGCCGCTATAACAACAAATAATAAAAATGAAATAAAATTAAATATTAAAGGGCCTCTTACAAGAAACGTTTTTTTTTGGCGTTTTATTTGTAGCAATATTTAGTTAATATTTTATGGAACCCTCCGTGTGCGAGTCCGACTCGTACTTGGCCGGTTTTTTATTTTTGTTCAATTAAAATAATTGAATCAAAGACTAACATCATTCTATTTAAAAAAAATATCACTAATGATTCTCACAGTTTTGCTCGTCTTGGGTTTTACTTATCCCAAATAATTACCTATAAAGCTAACTTTGACCTTTGACTTTTGATCGAAATTATCTACTTATAAAGCAGAATGCTAGTGCTTCTATCATTCTGAGCAAGTGAATTCCGCAACTTTACTTCACTGATGAAAACATTAAAATGAAATCGTTATCCTCAAGAAGCTTATAAGGTCAGGATAAAGCATAATAAATGAATTCTTTCCGTTTCTTATTAAGGAAAAAATCTTTAATTGAGCTTCCCTCCCCGTTGTTCCGTATATATATCATAATACACACACATATAAATGTATGAGACAAACACTTTGTACGTTTTTGTATAAATAGTTGTACGTATATATAGTAATAAAGTATAAATGATGGAACTTACATATAGGAAAATATAATATATTTGTTGGTAGCTACGGCCTGAGCTATATATATTGCTCGGTGATGGACTATGACGGGTGTGGAGTCGACTGGATTATTTAAATTGTACTTTTTTAAGTCATTTTTTTAATCGTCATAATAATAAAATCAAATAGAATCTAAATACCTGCTATCGGGCAGATTCAAAGGATTAAGTATAGTGTATACTCAGCATGAGGCGGTTTTTATTGATTTTTACCTTCGTAAAACAATACGGCTAAACCCCGGTTGAGAGGTTGCTCGCTGATTTGTCCGCGTAAGGGTGCGTAAAAGGTTGTCGAGTGACGACCACGTACTGGAAAGCGGCGAGCGAGACGACCTCCCACCAGGTGGACCGACGACTTGGTTAGGTCGCCACTGGATTGATCAATGGGGGAGACCTATGTTCAGCAGTATGTGACATTCTTAGGCTGATATGATGATGATGATGAAGAGTGCTAAGGCTAAATGGGCCGGAATCATCTTTCAATTTAAAAAAAAATGGCTAAATATTTCATTGATTCGCGACCGCTCAGTAAATAATAACAATTAATACAATTATAGGACGTAAGTCATCAGTCAGTAATCCTCATTGAGGAGGGGAAAGGGTCGGTAACGCATGAGTGTTGCATTTTTATTTTTGTATATGATGGCTTATTTAATTATGTATTCATAATATGAAAATATTCTTTTACTCTTCTTCTCTTGTCTAGTAAGTTTTACAGTACAATTTCGTAGTTATTAAAGATTAATTGTACCAAATAATTTGTAAATCATAAATCTACAAAATGTTATTAAAGTATATTTGTGCGTGCAACGTCGTCTCCACACCACCTCTGTTCCGAACACACATACGAAGCGCGGCGCTCCGTCTTAAGGACGACATATGAAGTAATTTTTTTTCCAACCCACCCTCATTCCGAATACCGCCTAACATCCACAACATTAAAGTCCAAATTCGCATTGCTCGCGTAATATTTTTTCCATTTCATATTTACGAATATGGCCCAAATTCCCGAAAAATTAGAACCGTGAAAGCGGAGGGTGGTTGGTTGTGTATGGTTGTAAGAATTTTTGCACACACACAGATGTATTGCCGTGGGGGGTAGGGGGGGAAACGGGATAGTAGATAGTTTTTAGAGAAAGAAAATATTATATGTTTTGCTGTGAATCCGCGCAGTCCGTCAGTCAGCCGATTTGTACTGATTTATATTTATTTTTTAATTTCACATTGATTCAGAAATTGTTTGATTTGATCAGAGGCTTTTGGCCTTCGTTGCTCTTATTTATTGAGATATATTATTTATGTGTTATGGTAAAAGGTCATGACAAAGGTTCCCATTGACCATTAAGTGAGTTTCTCGTGAAAACAATTAGCATATTCTACTGATTTGTCATCATCATCACCAACCCTAAGGCTCCATGGAACAGCTTCAGCATCAGTAAATCCATAAAGCCTTAAAATCTGTAGAAATCTTATCCGCAACAGATTTATTCTGTCACTTTTCAAAGTGATTAAAAAAGGGTGTAAAAATGTTAGAAAGTCTCATATATATTTCGTAGAGGCTCTACGTCGTAGCACTGTCGACGAATTGAAATGATCATTCTTTTGATTATTTCCAATGATTCTTTTTATAGCGCCATTTTTTTATAATACTTATGTATACTGTTTAATGCTTGGACTGCGTAGGGTTGTCAAAATTAGTTTATAAATATTTGTTATTAAAAATGTAAGGTTAAAAAAAACTCTAAATTCATTTTAATTCACGCTCATAATTCTCAGTAATGAGATAAAGAGAGTAAATTTTAATGTGACGATGGTTTAGCGATTGTGACTTTAATTGTCATGACTACCTAGAAAGTCGTGGGTTCGAATCCTATGAGCTTACATATTAGTTAAAGAAAAACATTGTAAGTAAACCGTTGCACGGTTCTTTTGTACTGTAACTTTTTTTTATACAACTATGTTGATCAACAAACCTATTCTCCCCCTGATGGTAAGCAGTTATCGTAGCCATATGGACGCTTGCAACACACGAGGCATCACTCACGCGTTACCGACCCATCCCTCCTCCCCAATGAGCTCTGACGACCTTACTCACGCGCAGGAACACAACATAAAGGTATTTGGCTGCGGTATTCCGTAAGGTGGAGGTACTTCCACAGTCGAGCTGCTCTTTGAGCGAGTAAACTTTATGCTCTACCTCTCTTATATTATTACTTGCCTGGATGGCTACCACCCTCAAGTAAAAAATCTATCACAAAGCACCTACTGTTGTTTCGACAGCTGACTTTGTGTGCTGCCAACTCTTGGGACACATTATCACTTACCATGAGAGAGCCTAATAGGTGAGATCATGATCAAGACACCTCGTAAAAACAATAAAATTTTATTTTAACTTTTTTATCAAAAACATTTAAATTAAAAAATAGCTCAGTAAAGATGTCTTATTTATAGTAAACGGGTAGACAACTATACTGCTAATATAAATATACTTTGTTTTTCCCATATTTAAATACTTTTATGGGTTTATAAATAAATCTAGGTATGTGGTAGCCCACAGACTTAGACTGAGATTTATTTGCTATACTGTTTACTCATAATAGTAAAAAAAACTCGTAAAGTTCTTTCTTTTTAACCGACTTCAAAAAAAGGAGGAGGTTCTCAAAACGAATGTTTTTTTAAAATGTTTGTTACCTCATAACTCCGTTATTTATTAACCGATTTGGATAATTCTTTTTTTATTTGAAAGAGTACACTTCCCCTTTGGTCCCATTGTCATCAGATCAGGATTTGATTACTTCTTAGTGTACTTTGAAGTCGGTTTAAGTTTTTTGTAAAACAGTCCAATTATTTCAAATACATTTTCAATTGCAATCGATCCTATTAGTAACTAGCTGTCTCCCGTGGTTTCACCCGCGTTCCCGGGATAAAAAGTAGCCTATAATACTCGGGGATAATGTAGCTATGTATTTGTGAAAGAATGTTTCCAATATGACTGTTAGTTCCAGTGGCTAGCGCGTAAACTCTTCTGATTTATAATATTATATATAAGGTCCTAATAAATTAGTGAACTTCCACTTGAGGGATGAATGTATAGGTCATCATCAAAAAATAATATTAGAAATAAATCCGAGGGAAAAAAAATTTTTTTTTCTTTGACTTATGTAATCTCTATGTAAGGAAAAAAATTATTTCCCTCGGATTTTTACATTCATCCCTCAAGAGGAAGTTCACTAATTTATTAGGACCTTATATATATATATATATATACTATAGATATAATTAACAGTAGATACCTATTATAGATTGGTTTTATTACATACTTACTGTTACCGTTTAAAATATTAATGAAATACGTTGGTGGCGTGAATCGATGAATACTATCTACTGGCAAGCAGCTATCACCGTGTTTGGACATCAGTACCTACTCATCTAGGCTGTGTGAGCTCATCACCTTCGCCTACATCATCACTTACAGTGGTCACAGCCGTGTCAAATAAAGCCTATCAAAAGTTAGGAAAATATAAGGAATCTACCATTGAGCTATTATTACTATGTATAGAGAAGACGCCACACGTCACAACTATGTTACATTCTAGTGAAGCCACCCGGCGACACTTGTTGTTGTAGAACGATGAACGAAACGCGTAAGCGTCGTGAAAATCACGGTGTTTGCGAGAAAAATACTCCTAAAAGCGTTCTGATAGCGCTACGTGTACTGTCTGCTTGACGACAAATTATTCTTTCAGCGCTAAAGAGAACTTTAGTTGACTGTAAAAAATGGGACATAACCTTTGCTTATGATATCTTCTCTATACGTAATACCTCAATGGAATCTACATAGAATATAATAGAAATAACAATAAGAAAATTCAATAAAAATTACGACTTTTAAAACAGTCTTGCATTTTACTAATAAAAAACATCAGACAGCAAGCAGAAATAAACTCTACACGCTCCTCAGATAAGGTTAAAGATAGCACAGAAGGGTTGAGCATTGTTATTGAGTGCGCATGAATAGGGGAATACCATGTAGACCCCCTGGAGCCATCGTTTACTTCATGGAGTAAAAACGTTTAACATGCTAAAGCATGGTGATTTTAGAGGACATTTCCGTCAGCCATTGTAGTTAAACATCTAAAAAAAATTGTAGCGGTTCGCTTGGGTTTCAGTGTATTTATGCTAAGGTATATGTTTTTTTTTATTGTTAATTATTTGGTAAAAGCCAAACATAGATTCTCCAAAGAATATTTAAAAAATGTCACCTTGCCGAGTTTCTTGCCGGAGTTGAAGGCCGAGTTCCGAACCGGTGATATGATAATATAAACGAAAACGCAACGTCACTCTGCAAGTACCCGTCAAAAAGTCCGTTGTCAGCACAGACATAATCTGTGGTTGTCAGTGTCTATGTGCTTTTCAGCCTAGTTCCTCACTACATACATTAGCATTTTATATTATCTACTAATAAAAAATAAAAAAGTTAATTGTAAACAATCTTCTCGTTTTTATTTTTGAATAGCATCAAGTTTATTGGCGTTACAAAATGTAGGGCAGTAGGAATCTTTAAAGTGAGTCAAATAACCGTCTAGGGATGAAAAGGGTGGCTTTTTATAAGGGAAACCGTGTGGAGCCATGCGATAAGCGGTTGATAGGTGATGTGTATTACGATTGTAAGGAGCGTCTATTATTTATACAGTGGTACAGTACTACCCAACTGATATGGCTTACCGATGTACCTGCCCAGAAGATACATTTTCAAAGCGCGGGAAACGCTATTGGTCGGCAGCTGCCGCCATTTTAGCGCACGCCGTGCGGAGGGGCGTGACTTGCGAGTGAGACGGAACTAACAGCTGCAGTGTATTATTAACCTTATAGAAGTGATCTAAGGTTGATTGTAAGTTTTAAGCATTCTTTCGTTAATCTTCGGGGCCATACTTTTTTTTCGTGGCTGTGGTATATATACTTTCTTTTTCTTTCGGTAAAGGAAAATATCGTGAGGAATTCATAGCACTGTGCTACTAGGTACTTTTTAGTGGCTGAGGTATATATACTTTCTTAAGTACAATTTTTTCATATCAAGTCCATAGTAGCTAACTCTGCTTTGGGGTCAGATGGCCGTTTATTATGGCGGAGAGAGTTCTGGAGTTCCGAGTTCTGCATTCCGTGTTGACTATTGTGCACACGGCAAGCAGTCTAGAGTTCTGCAATATTCGCTACTGATCGCACATCATACACTTGTTTTACTTTCAAAGGCCCCACGTAGCTTACAGTGAACGCGGAACTCTAGAACTCTTCTCTGTGGGATCGGCGCCTAAAAAAGTCCCAGTACGCCGTATGCTTGTTTACAGACTTAAAAAAACTTATAAAATATTAAAAAGACTTGATCCATACTTAATATTATACATGCGAAAGTAACTCTGTTTGTTTGTTTGTTTATTACACTTTCACGCCTCTGAACTAATCATCATGAAATTTGGCATGCAGATAGCCTATGGTATGGAGAAGGACATAGGCTACTTTTTATCCCGGGAACGCGGGTGAAACCGCGGGGGACAGCTAGTCGTATATAAAAAAAACTTATAATGACTAAGTCGGATTCGAACCAATGACGCTGCGACATTCGCCAATACCACTGAGCCATTGCCTTAAATATCGCTCTTCTAATGGCCCTTTCACCTACAAACTTGTATATTTTTTATGTTCGTGACTCGACCTTATACACTACGTATTGTTAAAATTATTACTATAATTTGTAGTTCAATTGCTTGTTTGAAGTGGTACCTCGACACTTACATTTATTACACGAGGTTTAAACTAAGTCTAATAAAACTTAGGTTTTAAATAGAGCCGGGTTTTTATTTTACGGTTTATAGTGTTTGACCACAATCTCACAATGGTAAGTGATGATGTGGCCGAAGGTGGTAAACACACAAAGACTAGAAGGTATGTGTATTCACTGTTAATTAGTTTTCTGTGGTACAATAGTTCTTATGTATGTTTGTTACACATTCACGCAAAAACTACTGAACGGATTTGAGCTTAGCTTTAGTCTTATTGTTTTACCTGCATTTTCGAGAGAAAAAAGTTGTGAGTATGATCTACATACGTGCTAAGTTTCATTCAAATCAGTTTCAGAAAGTAGGATGTGATGTGATGTGTAACACATACAAACATACATTCGCATTTAGTCTAGACTGTAATTTCCAAATAGGCTTTACAAAGCCCAAACACACGATTTAAAAACAATTGTCTATCAGTCTGTTTGTCCTTGCTAATCTCCGAATCGGCTGAACCGATTTTGAAGGGAATTTCATTGACAGGTAGACTTTTCAGAGAGACAGATTCACATCACCCCTGCCTGATGGATGGTGGCTTGATTATAGTGACATGGTCATGGGATCGATTCCCACATTGAGTTCGAACTTTTGGTGAAGGAAATCATAGTGTGGAAACGGTGGGGTACTTTATAGTTCCCGTCTGACTGGGTACTAAGTAACCAATGTCATGTAATGTATTAAATGTAAAAGAATAAAAAAACAAAAGAAAATACGATTAAAAAAAACATGTTTTTCTCAAACGTACCTAACATAAAAAAAAATTAAACAATAAAAAAAATCGCCTTCGAAGTACACAAAATAGTATGAAATAACTCATATCTGACATTGTTTTGAAGTCAGCGAGCTGTTTTGAAGAGCATGACGTGTTCTATAGCAAAATATTTTGCTGCTGTTGTAAAAATGTTTTTTAATTATTTTTCAATTTTGAGTTACGTATTGTGTTGACGAATTCCATCATATTTTAAATTTCTATGGTCAGATCATGATACAATTTATATGGGACCACCTCGGGATCTACCTTGACATATTACAGTTTAAAAAGAAAAAGGAGTAATAAGTGAACATACGAAAAAAATATACATGCGAACATAGAACCTCCTCCTTTTTTGAAATCAGTTAAAAAGGGCTTACGAGGTCACACTCGCAAATTGTCAACACGTGCTCTTTCAGGACACCACAGGGCACCACAGTTTAGATTATGGGTACCTAGTTTAGATTATACCTAAAATCTTTATATTCAGCTGATGAATCCAATTATTATCATTAAGTATGCATTTACAAAAGGTAGCATATCAGTTATCTGGTTTCCATAGTACAAGCTCTGCTTAGTTTGGGATCAGATAACCGTGTGTTAGGAATGTCCCAGGATATTTATATTGTAAAAGTAAGAGTTAGAAAAGAAGCTTTCGAAATAATCATCTGTAAGCATGTTAAACTTTATCACTATCAAAATAAGCAACATTTTTTTTACAGAGATGACTTAAAATTATCGTTTGATAATTGCAACGATTCTTTGTCAGAAACGACTCTTCAAAGTAACATAGCAATCGGTAGGAACGCATAACGTTACAAACATACACACAGAGTTTCATATAGGTAGATACTAACGTGAATAAAAGCCAATGTAGCACAATCATTGACCCGATAATATTAACTAATGCAGGCCCCAAGAAATTTTCCAGCAAAAGCAACGCGCAAAATTAAAATTTCCTATTTCTACCATAAATCTTACGGAACGTTTTTAAACCTAAAAAAAACAATATAAATTTTATTTTTTTCATTTTTCACTGAAAAGAGGCTTTAGCCTACACAGGGTGGTTTAAAAATCGAATCAGGCCCCCGTCCTTGAGCGAGAGAAAGGAGGCGCTTGCCGTCAACACATAAATCATATTTCTGGAGAATTTTTAAAAGTCCTATTGCTTTCGCGTATTTGCCATGTACTCCCCCCCTGGGGGTGGGGGGCCGTGTGTACTTACTCCCTCGTTTCCTAGTTCTGCGTGTATACAGGGTGGGGTTTTGTTGAGGCCTGTTACTTGGTGATTTGTGGTTGTGGATGTGTTTTTATGTAGCTGTTTTTGGGAGAGGATTAAGTTTATAATATATTGGATATGTTTTATAATGACGTATTATTTCATAGAACAAGTCTAGTGCTATAATTCACGATGAGATACCTAATGTTATTTTTAAGTTAGAGACAAATAAACGTTCATTTATTTATTTATTTAATGGGACTATCATTTTTTCATGGTAAAAGCTATGGAAAAATCTACAAAAAGTAATCACTTAAGTATAGTAGTAGTAGATAGTAGATACATGACTCTTTATTGTAGTGTTGTGTTGTGTATTTTTTAAAAAAGTTTACCTTAAAAACTAATAAGCTATATTTTAGTTTTGTTTAATTAATAACAATAAAACCCAATACACTTAAAACATACATACACACCGTCTAAATTAATATCATTTGAAACATCAGAATCAGAACACCATACAAATAAAAAACGATGTTACTATACAACCTAATAACAAAACGTCTTTAAAAAACCTAAATTTATAAAAAAAACTATAATTAAAATTAAATGATAATAGCTAGGAACACTCCGTATAGCGGTAAGGCGCCGCCGAGGAGCGAGGGCGGGCGGCGGCGCTCTACATAGTATACGCAAGGATAACAGAAGCAGACAAATATTAAAAAAAAATTAACATGTCACAATTATAGATAATGTGTTAGTGATTATAGTCAATGCTATTTATTGTTTAAATGTTATTCCAGGTAATGATCTACCCTTGTATCAAACTGCATCACGATTGGTTATGCCGTTGCGGGTTCAAGAGCTAACTCATTTCGCATTTATTATATTAGTAGGAAGTAGGATAGGATATTTTGTTTGTGATTTCGTGAAGCACTTAATTTTGATTATTAAGTAAAATCCAAAAAATCTGAGGAGTACAGGCAGGAAATTCAAAAAGATTATATCATGTAAATTTTTTTTGGACAATTTTACTTTATTGGCATTTTTTTTCCAAATGTTTTACAATGTTTTTCGGCAAGTCGCTGGTGTGGGATGCCACATGTGTCGATACACTCGCGCCATCTCACTTACCGGCGACTTGTAAAGCTGCAGGGGCAGCTGCGGCCAGTGCGGAAAATACAAAATTAAAAAAATACGCATCTATTGGACCCAACTATATTTTTGTGCCTTTTGCGGTCGAGACCATGGGACCGTGGGGGTCCGATGCTCGCCGTTTTGCTCGCACATTGTCATCAAAATTGATCGAGACCTCCGGAGACCAGCGGGCGGGGAGCTTTTTCCGCCAACGCGTCAGCTTGGCTATCTAAAGAGGAAACGCTGCCAGCCTTCTGGGAACCCTGCCGTTAATCGGAAGCAGCGGCAGGCTTGAGGAAATTTTCTATATATAGATTGTATTTTGTACATATTTGTTGTAAATAAAGATCTCCTTTTACAAAGTAAAATACGCAAGCATAAAAACATTAAAAAAACGAACAACTGACAAAATAAAAAAAATCCAAGAAAAAATGCCTAAATGTTACTCATGTAATAGTCGATTTCTATAAAAACACTCAATACACATGCACAGTGCACTATAAAAGGTACTTTGGAAGGAAGGAATCAAAAAATTTCGACAGCCTATAAAAATACTTTCTATTTAGCGTTAAAAGATCCTGAAAAGGTTCAAGACACTTTGAAAAGCCCATACGGTTCAGAGTAAGTTGCATCAAAATAAAACATGTGAATAGTTTCATAAAACAAAAACCAGCTCAAACCGGAAATGTTTAGTTACTGCATCTGTTTATTTTACATATACTGCGGCCGGCACACATGTGGTGGGGCACTAGGAAGAAGAAAACGGGCGAAGAAAAAATGAGGGAGACGAAAAACTAGAGCGGGACGGAAAAGTGGGCGAAAAACGAAAAATTTCACCCGCGGCCCCCCCTCGCGCCCCCTTTGCGCCCCGCGCCCCCTCTCACACGCACACACGCGTGTCGCTACCGTCACTCGGCAATCTTGATACTTGGCACTTTCACATTATTTTTTTGTGTTTATAAATTGGAAAGTGAACTGATACTATGAGTAACTTGCTAGCGTGGTTATTGTTTATCAAATGAAAATTTAATACGAATAAAAAATGCCTTTATATAACCGCATGAGCTAGCTCTACGAGGCTATGCCTGATTTAACCTACCAGGGGCCCAAGTCTGCAATTTCGATTGTTCTAATGAACTGTCAGTGGTGTCGAAATTGACAGATTTGACAGTTTTGATAGTTTACTAATTTAAAATGAATTTAGTACATTTTTAGTTAAAATAGCAGACTTAACTTGAATAACCATTATATTAATAAATATAAAAAGTTTGATTAATCTATTTATAAATACGAAACTTTGTGTGAATGTTCAAGTCAGCAGAGAGGATTTGTGAAAAAGATATATCATACTCGAGAATATCATTCTGGAAAACCATTAGTTACTTGGGAATGCGGGCAAACCCCCTGAGCGGAGACTATTTAGGGCTTAGAAATAAGAGTTGATTATTAATTTAGATTTTCTCTGTAAGATTTCACATATTTACAGAAACTAGAAGAGATTACTTTTTTATACGATGAAGTCGGTAAACAAGCATACAGCTCGCCTGATGGTAAGCGGTTACCGTAGCCATATGGACACTTGCAACACACGCGGCACCACTCACGCGTTACCGACCCTTCCCCCCTCCCCATTGAGCTCTGGCTCGCTTACTCACGCGCAGGAACAACATAAAAAAATATTCGGCTGCGGTATTCTGTAAGGTGGAGGTACTACCCCAGTCGAGCTACTCTTTGAGCGAATAAACGCTACGCCGCCGCCGCCCTTACTTGACTTAAAATTGTTAGACAGTATAAGAACTCATCAGATTATAGGTGAATATAATTTCTGGAATATTGTAATCATTGAATAACGCTATACAATTGGAATGTGTAATATAATGGGGATTGGAAAATACAGTATTTTTCAGCCGTTGAGTTATAAATTTTAAAATAGTTTATTTTAATCTAATTTTTTTACCGATACGTATTCCTTTTATGTTACGAATTTTATAACTATAAAATAAATATTTTTTGCACAATAATTTTTTATTTCGTTATTAATTATATTTTCTGTGAGTAATATAGGAAATTTTCAATATAATTGGTATTTTATAAGGAAATCCATAGCAATTAATTTATAGACTCAGGCTAGTTTAAATTAGAACGTTTGCCACTAGACGTAAAGATCAATTTTCCGTGCGCAATTAACCCAGATTTTTCCTCATATCAGCGAATTTCCCATATAGTGAAAGTATCAAGACTGCTGGTTCCCTCTGGAGGCTATTGTAGCATGTTTTTATACCCAAAAATTTTAAGTCAGTAGGCGCTCGAACTCTGAGCGACTAGAACGTTTTTATTATTATTAATATATATTTATATTTCGTTTTAATTTACAAGTTTTCCATGGTTCATAATTTTAATATTTTTATACCGTTTTATACAATGATAAAGTGTTTATAGATAGGCGTAATTACAACATAAAAACTTTAAAAAATCTACAACAAAAAATTTGAAAAACAAAAAATACGGAAGATCGAAAATAGTATCAGAGAGGAATTAAGTTTGACACCAAGTTTTCGGACGGTCCGGAGTTTGACAGTTCGCGGATTCGAAATTCAAAATTGACGTTTAAAATCCAACATGGCGGAGTGTGTGCTTGTCTGCGTGTCTGCCGGGTTCGCTGACCTCGCCGGAGCCGAGTATTAGGATGCTCAACTTTCAGAATATTTGACGGCTGCTATACCCGTGAGTATGTGCACCTTAATTTATGTTTGCTATGGAATTATTGATGGCCGATATATTACATAAGGGCGCGTTCATAATGTCGCATGAATATTGTAGCGGTTAATATGTGTGCTGCGTGTGTGCGTGGCGCGTCCTTACGCACGCACACACGCCGCCGATTGTTTTTATCGTTGGCAGTAAATTAGAGGGGTGATAGTGGTCGCCGATACGATACGATACCCAGTGACTAGTGTCGGTATTGATTTTTTTCCTTCATTCTGTTAAATTTCATTTATTGGGGGAGCGACCGGACACGCCGCGATGACGTGTGCTGGCTGAATGCCCCGCACTCCGCCATTGTGGCGGCCAAGCATTGGCCAAGATATTGGCCAAGCGTTTTTAGATACACATAAAAATATTACCAAGCGTGTGTCTCCATGCTGCGTCTTATCTATGTTGTGTTTTGTTTCGTGTGTTTATTTCACGTATTTTTGTAAAATGTCCTGAAACTACATTGTTGCTGAAATCAATTTTATATATGAGGAAATGTATGCAATTAAATGCATTTTATTATTATTTCCAGTACTGTGTCTCATATAAATTAGGTACCTACACTACAGTTACTCACAATATACCTAATATCTATAATTTAATAATGTTGTACTCTGCTCAGGAGTGGCAAAGCATTTACTACCTTTAAATTCACGAGGATTTTTGACACCTACCCACAAGATTTTTGGCTCGCTGATTGGACGCGCGAACTATAATAACATATGCAAAAAAAAGCAGGAAATGCTATTCAAGTGGTTATATCATGAAATTTAATTATCAATTTCAAAGATTTTTTTTCTAAGTGTTTTGGATTGTACATGGTAAGTTATGATGTGGCAAGCAAACCTTGTCCTGGCTCTCAGCAGTGCTTGACAACAGAATATAAACTTGGGGGGTGGTAGCTACTGTTGTCAGATCCACTCAGGCAATTGCCTCTGACTCGTTTATTTTAAACAATTAAAAAAAATTGCAACTACAGATTTTTTTAAATATACATTCGCTTATGTGGTAGATAACTAGTTCTGCAGAGTTTTGTAAATATTTTATTATTGACATTTGATATATCGGGACATTTAGGTTACCAATCAAATTAATCGGGACATGTCCACTTACCTTTAAAAATCGGTGAATCCCGCACGAATTGTGACAACCTGTCAAACCTTGTGATCGCCAGCCAGGTGTGTACTACAAAGTACATAGCTATCTGGATTATAAACTAACAATTTACTTTATTTCTTCTTTTGTAGAAGATTATAGGATCACAGGAGAGTACTAGGTACTTCAATTGTTTCTAAATTTCTATTTTGGCGCTCTTCTTTCCGCATCTAACTAATTCGCTCCATTGATCACTAGTTTACGCCCGTGGTTTCACCTGCGTTACGATACGCTACTGCCATAAGCTATCTACGTGCCAAATTTCATCGCCTAGGGTAACAGAGTAACTTATGCATTTAGGGCACAGAAACAGGAGTCAGGCCTCCTGACTCAGGAACCTAATCACAACTCTATTTACACTGGACAACATACTAAGCTTATTTTTATTAAATGGGCTTAATTGCTTTCTGCCACTGATCCATGATGACCAAAGATGGAGCACACTTGCAGAAGAAACCTATTCACTCTAGCCTTGAATTGAAAGTGTCTAGAACTCTAGATTGTAAGAGTAATAGCTGAGTAATGACATCGGATACCGATACGAAATTTCCGGATTCAATGAGCTTGAGCTTTCGGCGATGGAAAACATCGTGAGGAAATCGTAGCACGGTGGTAGGGTACTTTGTAGTACCCACCTGGCTGGCTACCACCCTCAAGACCCACCAGCCTTCCGACAGCTGCAATTTTTAGGCTTTGTGTTCTTATCTCACAAAGGCAGGAACCAAGTTCAATCCTCTTGCAGTCCGTAATAAATGAGGATCTTGGAGTATTTCTTCATCAAAAGCTCAAACTCCTATGAACTTTGCTAGGTCGTCAGCATGTCGTCAGCAGAGGACATATCCCTGTCGAGTAGTGATACTGAGCAATCTAATTCCGCAACTAGTCAGTGATTTTGCACTGATTTTGAATAGTCAGGATCAATCGTGTGATGGGTTAACTTCTTAGCTAACTTCTCTCCAATATGGCGAGGAGGGCGATGGCTGCCACACGCGTCATACTTGTGAACAGGTGCTGCTTGTTTTTTGTAGTGTTGCCGCCGCGCCGGGGCAATTGTTGTCAGTGCGATTAGAATGTAAATATTATGTAATGAATCTAAGCTTGTTTTGAAAAGAGTAATTGCTGAGTTTATTGCCGGCTCCTCTCAGTAAATGCAACCTTCCGAACCGGTATTAGAGTATTAGAGTCAGACTTTTCATAAGTGCCTGCGAAGGTCCAGAATAAATGATTTTGAATTTGAATCAATTATTACTGCATCGAATGCTTAACTTGACCAATCAGAGCACATGTGTCCTACACTTAGCCAATCACAGCGCACTGCCGGTGGCGGGGAATTGGTGGAATAGATTTCAAGCAAAATGTACGTCATTGCGCTACTTTGGGCGTCAGAGTCTATGAGCTTATCACCAACCTCATAAACATATATAAGCGTATTACGTAGGTGTAAACAAACATACATACATACAATGGGCTACATTTGCATTCAATTCGAGTCGTGCACACGAGTATCGAGTCTAGACTGGTTTCTGAGCCTGCCTGTGCGTAATTGACATAGAAACTTTAAAATTGTTTGGACATAGAAAGGAGAATGCCCAATGCTGAATAAACAAATGTAACTACTGATTACATATTTCTTGTGTTTTCATTAAATAATGTTTATACTACTTTATAGTCTATACATGTTATGAATATGTAATTCCTCAAAAAAAAAACCAATAAAAAAAGGACAGTTTTTTTTTTATCAAGACGGAACACAAATCACATGCAAATAACATCTTATTTTAAAATTATTAATAGTTATAAAAAATACTTAGGCTATACATATAACTTGCTATGCTTTCTCCCTACTTCTTTTGTATTAGAGTTACAGTAAATTGCTTGTAACAATTTGGACCCACATAAAACCTATTATTTTATTTATTCCATTTTTTTTTAGTATGCGGTGTGCCTAATACATTAAAATTAAAGTAATCTATATTACTCATTATAAAATCAGCTATCTGCCAGTGAAAGTCCCGTCGAAATAGGTCCAACCGTTTTGGAGATCAGCTGGAACAAACAGATATGCAGATAAAATAAAAAAAATGTTTTTATTTTATTTCGTATGCATTTAGTAAAAAGCTGTTATTTTGACATTACAGCCAGACATGACAATATGCCAATTCTATTATTTATTTATATTTCTGTGTGACTGTTAATACATTCCCACGATGTTGTGCCCTTTTACAGCGTGTCTGGTATTCAGCAATATCCGCAATATGTCGTTTGTTTTTATTTACACGCATTCCGGTTTAATTGTAATTAATATCTATATTTAGACTTGTTTGGTACATGATTAAAAAGCATATTTGTATAAACGACGGGTAACGGAAAGTGTATATTTATCCAAAAGAAGAGCCTTCTCAGATATAGCCTCTCTTAAAAAGTTTCAGCTCAAAATACATTATTCAAAAATTCATACAAATTTTTGCTTCCAAGTTTATTGAATTAAAATCATAACCAACGTGTCACGGCTCAATGATGGTCATTACCTTTTCACGTCACTTGCTAATGTTATAAAATTATCTCTTTCGCGATCTGTGTGCCTAGTACCAAATAAGTCGTGTTTAAAGCCCGTTACAGACGTAGCTATAATATATATTTATATGCCGAGCTATAATATAAATTACAGTACAGTTTGGCGAAGTAACAGAAATATATATTATAGCTGCGTTTGCGGTCACTCGAAGATTAGTATTGAAAATATATCGTAATATGCCTTGCTATGATTTATATTAATATATACAGGGTGTTGTTTTGGTCGGCGACAAGCGACCTAGGAGTGGTAGTACAAAATATATATTCCCCAAAAATTGACTTAATTCCATTAAATACTGTAAATATGTTGAGAAATACCTTATTCAATTTGAAATAAAATTACTGCAAAGTATGGTTACTAGGCACGTGCACAGACTAGAGCTAGGCGCAAGCCGCCATCGCCCCATCCCTTTACTCCCTCGTACTCCCGTTGATTATTCTACACTTTAGCTTATTACATGATTTTTAATTATTTTTTTATTTTTATAATTAAAAAAAAAGTTTTTTTTTTAATTTTTTTTTTGCACCAGTATCATTTGTATTATCGACCCTGATGATCCTGTGATGGGCTTATTGGGTATACTCTTTCCGTTACACATTGTATATATCTTTTTCTAAAATATTGTGTTTGGCGATGCTGTGTGCGACAGTGCTGCCCGTCTTGTTGGCACGCTGCAGCGGGCCAACGTTTTTTTTTTATACCATTTATGTGGCAAACAAGCATACGGCCCGCCTGACGGTAAGCAGTTACCGTAGCCTATGGACGCTTACAACACCAGGGGTATCACTCATGCATTGCCGACCCTGAAGAAACCGCTTCACACCCTTTTTGAAGAACCCCATGCTGTATTCCATTGGGAAAACCACGGCATTTGGCAGACATTTTCCATTTGTTTGTTTTCCTTAGGTCATAATATTTTATTAAATAATAGAAACATCTTTTTGAATTTATAAATAATGACTGTCAAAAACCAGTTTAAAAAAAACTTTGACCTTGGCATAAAAACCAGTAATAAATTAAATATTACTGGTTTTACTGTCGAGGATTAAAATAAACTAAAAATACATGAGTACATTATGTAATGAAATTATTCTTGGTAGTTAATCGGTTTTAAGTCATTAATTTAATTAGAACAGTTTTAATTAAGTTATGTTTAGTTTCATTTCTCTTGGTTTAAGTGTGGTTAAAAATAAAAATGTTTCTAATAATTACAAGTAATATTTTAGACATTTTTATTATTTTAAATGCAACCTTCCGAACCGGTGTTAGAGTCAGACTTTTCATTAATCTGCGAAGGTCTAATTGAATAAATGATTTTAAAAATACATGTGTACAATTATCTCGATTTTGAATTTTATGACGCACAGTAGACATTCGTTGAAATATGTTTTCGCCAAATATCTTATTCAAAGTCGATGACTTCAGTTTTTTTACAACCATTTTTTTTTAAAGGCACTTGTATACCAAAAAAGGCGAATTCAGGCGATAAGGGAGCCGAGAGTGTAATAATCAATGCACACGCGTGTCATACGATGTTTTTCAACACACTTGCGAAGAAAAAAACAGACTTGTATTTTGCAATAAATGTCACTTTACGAGCGAGTGTGTTGAAAAAAGTAGGTGACTAGCCGTAAATTAAAAGCAACTGAAAAAATATAAAAGTCATCGATAAACCACAGACTTAAAACCCCAACGTAACCAACGATAGACAAAAAAAAACAAATTCATGTAACGTTAATTCTGGCTGAGTAGTTTAAACTGGGTGTGGAAAACGTGTTCAAACCGCATATAGGCCACAGGCTGCGAGTGCTTTTTAATTTATTCTATATATCGTTTAACTTTTATCTTAATTAACAATATTGACGGGCCTTTTTGCATAGAGTTCTCTTTCTACGCAGTGTATATTTACTACTAGTGTAGTCTTGTTTTCAAAGTACCAGCTCCGCTTACTTTGGGATCAGACAGAGTATGTGAAGAAATTCTCAGGATATTTAAAAATAAAAATGTAGTGGTGATATACACGGTGACTTTTCAATAGTTTTTTCGCTAGAACAAACGTTGTTCAGACCAAGGTCTATAAACATTCTATAACATCAAATGAAAAAAAAATACGTCATTGGTTTTTGAAAAAACACAAAATAAAGTTAAAAAAAAAAAAATACGATGGGATTGACATGTCCGTGTGGACAAAAATCCCAAATAATAAAATAGATTAAAAAAAAAAAAAAAAAAGTTAAAAAAGTCGGGATTATCGTTATTCTTTACAACCCAGACACTGCGCTTGATCTTCAAAGTAGTTGTGGCACGGTGGCACGCCGTCAGTTTGAAGCAGGAGTGGGAATCGCTGCTTCCTGACTTTTTGAAATTTTTCTGTTTAGTGGTTTTTTTCAAAAACCACCGTCGTTTTTTTTTATTTCATGCTATAGAATGTTACTAGACCATGGTCTGAACAACGTTTGTTCTAACGAATGTATAATAAAGTAAAATAAAATAAAATATAGGTATACTTTTTTTACTTATCGTTACCCGAGGCCGTTTAAGACGATATGGGTCAATGTTCGATGAACCGTGCAAGGGTTTCCCCTCACTAGTGATGTAGTGCAGGCGCACACGGGTAGGTGCATGCGTATAGTTCATTCACATCGATCTTATGTCGCAGGTCGTTAGGCGTGATTGACAATATTGAAAAAGTGTATGACTGACAAATAAAATAAATATACTAGTGGCTCTCTGAGCTTTAGTCTCGATATGGAATTCCCTGTCGATTCAGTCAAAAATTTAATTACAAAAAAAAAACCTATAATTACCAAACCTGCTCATAAAATTTCACGGGGATCGGTTGAGGTGACCTGTGGAGGAGAACAACTGGACATACGAAAGCATTTTAGCTCAAGCTAAAACGGTGAATAGTTCTGCCAATTCTACCATAACATGGGCGTGCAATAAAAATAAATAAAAGTTAAAATAGAAAAAAATATCGTTCCAGAATAATAAAGTAGAAAATAATTACAGTTACAAATACATTTAAATAGAATTTATAATAAAGCAATATTATATTTTTTTAATAATTTTATATTTTCATACTTAAAAATAAACTAAAAATAGTTCAAAATCTAATGTTACAACTTAGACGCAGTAATACGATGTAACTTATTACTCAATCATGTGGAACTGGTTTTTTACCTAATATTGCGTCTCATATTATGATCATACGCACGTGCCTCTCACTTTATAATAGTCTACTAAACGGAGGACTTCCCCGACGCAATGACGCACATAACATAATTATACAGTTTTAAATAAATTTTATTTTGGTAAAAAAATGTTACAACACTTCTTAACGTTACTTTCTGACCGACCATAGTTTTTGCACCGATTGGTGGGTTGATGATATATCGGGATCTTCAGAAGATACTGACATTTTTAGTAACTATTTAGGAATATTCAAACGCTCACCTGAAGTGTAAATGTTGACAAAAATATCTCTTATAACTAAGATTTTCGGTATAAGTTGGAAAAAAAAAACCTTTCTTGTTTTTTTTTATTGTTATAAAATTACTTTGACTATTGTAATAATTGCTCGATACAATGGATTTTTTGTATATTTTTTTGTAATAGCTTATTATATTATTTATAATAATTAATAGCATGCTGTGGTAGCCTATATTCAGGCAACACTTAGAATTTATTAGGAATATTTTAGATAATTTAAGATATATGTCGTGCTTATCTCTTGTCTTTCATATAGTTTTCTCAGAACATTACTCTAAAATTAAAATATTGTGATTGTATCTAGAAATTTAATTAATTTTCCACTTCAACATAATTACTTCTACATAGTGTGAACGCGAATTGAGCTTACAACACGAAAACCACAAATGAAATGAAAGCAAATTAATTAAGATTTAGTTAAACCTTTTCCGCAACATATTTTCCTATTTTAAACTAACAATTAACCCGTTAACCATTGCAATTTTATTGTTTTATCTTAGTATTCTATATTACCCGCAATTATTTTACTATAATATCCTTCGATAGATTAGACAATTGATTTACCTTAAAACTAGGGCTGCCCTGAAGAATGTTTTTACATTACTGAATGGGTGTACAGTACACAACAAGTTTATTGGGAAAACTTTTCCGCGAGAGCCGATAATTTTGTGAAAAAATTATTAAAATACTAGTCCTATCCTATGTCTTAGTATAGGACATAAGTGACTATACACTTTAAAATATTTTTTATATAACCATTCTATATTTCATGAAGTGACAACCCTAAAATCACCATACTAAAATGTTAGTGATGCGACAATGTGCGTGAAGAAACCGGTTTCCTGTTGGAAATACAACTATAAACCCATTGTTTAGGGTTTCCCTTAGCACATAGATAGTTTTAGATAGCTACAGCGGTTTTCCTCTTATAATATTGCCATTTATAAGACTAATTTATGTAATTAGGTTTTTTTTATCTAATCAGCATCAGTTCATTGGGTCATTGGGAAGAGGAAAGGGTCGGTAACGCGAGTGATTCCCCGATTATTATAAAAAGGTACTAAAGTGACAATCTACTTTTGATGCTGACTGTACCCAAGGTCGCGGAAGTGAATAAGCTTATTGAGGAGGGGAAGAAAAGAATTTAGAAAACTCCTAACAAATGTAAAATTGACTGATGAAAATCCGTTTTTAGGGTTCCGTAGCTAAATGGCAAAAAACGAAGCCCTTATGGATTCGTCATGTCTGTCTGTCTGTCCGTCCGTATGTCACGGCCACTTTTTTCCGAATCTATAAAAACTATACTGTTGAAACTTGGTAAGTAGATGTATTCTGTGAACCGCATTAAGATTTTCACACAAAAATAGAAACAAAACAATAAATTTGGGGGTGCCGCATACTTAGAACTAAACTCAACAATTTTCTTTTCATCAAACTCATACGTGTGGTGTATCTATGGATAGGTCTTCAATAATTGGACTGTTTTACAAAAAACTTAAACCGACTTCAAAGTATACTAAGAAGTAATCAAATCTGATCTGATGACAATGGGACCAAACGGGAAGTGTACCCTTTCAAATATAAAAATAATTTTCCAAATCGGTTAATAAAGGACGGGTAACAAACATAAAAAAAAAAAAACATTCGAAATGAGAACCTCCTCCTTTTTTTGAAGTCGGTTAAAAATGATATTGAGGTTCCTAATATAATTTTTTTCTAAACTGAATATTTTGCGCGATACACTTCCAAAGTGGTAAAATGGCCGGTTTTTTAGTTGACCGAGCGAGCGAAGCGTCTCCGTTTCAGCTTGGACAAAAATGCTTTCGTATGTCCAGATGTCCGAAAAATCTTCGGATGTCCCGCTCTTCTCGTGGTCGCATTTCTCATCCGATTCTCGTGAAATTTTGTGAGGAGGTTCGGTAAATTATTGACCTTGCGAGCGAAGCGTCTCCGTTTCAGCTTGGACAATGCTTTTGTATGTCAGTCCGGCTGTTCTCCTCCACAGGTCGCATTTCTCAACCGATTCTCGTGAAGTTTTGTGAGTAGGTTTGGTAACTATATAGAATTTTCTTGTCGATTCAGTTTTTTTAACAACTTAATTTTTTGTGGAGCCGGAAGACTGAATCGACGACACCTAGGCCTCTACATAACGATTTTCGAACACACATTGAATCCAGAATTGTTTCGAACTGTGCGGGCTAAAAGGAGTTTTCTTCCGCGGACGCTCAGACTGTGGAATGAGCTCCCCGCCCTGGTTTTCCCAATGGAAAACAGCATGGGGTTCTTCAAAAAGGGTGTGAAGAGATTTCTTCAGGGTCGGCAACGTGCGATTGATACCCCTGGTGTTGCAAGCGTCCATAGGCTACGGTAAATAACTGCTTACCATCAGGCGGGCCGTATGCTTGTTTGCCAACTTAGTGGTATAAAAAAGAAAAACTCTCTTTGCAATGCCCGCCGATCCCACAGATAGAGTTCTAGAGTTACAATCTATAGGTAAATGGGAAAATTTGTATGGAGCTTGTCCCATTGGCGGCCAGCAATAATTTCTGTTTTCTATTAGGCAATAATATAGAAAAAAATTGAGTGCTGAATTTAAGAAATAATTGGAGATATTATGAAATTGCAAAGTAGTCGCATCAAACTTAATTAGTATCCCGTACCAAAAGGTGTAATTATATACATACAGCAAGCAAAAGTTTGTTTACATTCTTTATCTCGTCTCATTGGCCTTACTTTAGTTTCATTAGTGGCTGCTCATTAGCTATAATGCCCATTGTCCTATCTGCCTTGTGTCACGACAGTGATAGCTCAGACGTGTCACCTCAACATACTTTTACCGTACCTCAACTGCAAGCTTTAGAGAATGGAAATCCGACAGAACTCGCGTTCTCTTGAACGCACTCGGCGTTTGTGTGCAATATTCAAAGGCGCCGCATAGATTACAGTGAACGCGGAATTCAGAACTCGGAACTTTAGAACTCTCTGTGGGATCGGCGCCAGTTTTCATACGAATTTTAAAGTTCAAATCACAGATATTAAAAAAGTCGGATATATTCTCGCTAACAAAAAACTGTGTCACTCGAGTCGGCCACCACGCTGTACGTACAAGCCGGCACGCACACATTCACACATTAGTTGAGCGCCAGTAATCGACTCTATGTAAACGGCGACAGAATCTAATTTCCCGCGGAATAGCCAACTAAGGTGTGCGTGAGAGGTGGCCGACTCCATAGACACAGTTTTTTGTTAGCGAGAATATGTCCTCCGTAGTCTGTGGTTCAAATTCAAATTCAAATCACAGAATTAAATTAATTTTCCATAGAATTTTTATGTGACGTGATCACCAACATGTCTATAAATTATGACGCAATTTAATAGTTAATTAATTATATTGAATCATTGTGTCATTCCCTTTGCGTCATGGCGTGGTAGCATGGTAGATAACAAGCAAGGAAAACGCGTCAGAGAACAAAAAACATACCCACTTGGGGAAACAGATGGCAGCAAATGGCGAGGTGTATTGATTACTACAATTGATGCAATACATTTTCTTTCAATATAAGGTCGTATCTGTCCTAAAGTCCTTGACCTCCTGACGGTAATTGGTTACCGTAGGTTCTGTTGCAGGAAACTGATAACAAGGTCCTTGACTTGCTCAGGTTACTGAGAATAATATACAGTACTTCGTAAAAAGTGTCCTGGGAGAGTCTGGCGCGCGTGCTGAAGCTTTTGCATGTTATTAGAAAGCCATTCAGTTAATTTTGGAACCGCATTCAGTTTTAAGCAAATTAAAGAGATTTCGAGATGGTATATTTTCAAAACCTATGTTGGGTTAGTCATGTTGAACAACTTTTACTACGGGATCAATGGTGAATTCTCAAAAAAAAATTTTTACTTTCCATACTAAATGTCAACCTTGGTCGATCATAATGTATGAAAAGTAAAATTTTTTTTTTGATAATTCAGTGTTGGTCCCATAGTAAAAGGTGTTCAGCATGACTAACCCAACATAGGTTTCGAAAATATGCCATCTCGAAATCTCCACCCAGTATAATTTTTTTGATATTTGGAAAATAAATTTCGAAGCGTTTGTCTGGTTTTTCTTCTGCACGTTATCCAAAACCAAAACATTTTTTTGTCTATTTGTTCGGACTGCTAAAGACTGAACCGTTTTTGATTGTACTTTCATTGCATGATGTTAGGATACTAGTTACTAGACATCTTTACATACCATGGTGAGATTGTGGGAGGCATGGGGTTCTTCAAAAAGGGTGTGAAGAGATTTTTCCTTGGTTTTGCATGCGTCCATAGGCTACGGTAACCGCTTACCATCAGGTAGGCAGTATGATTAGTGGTATAAAAAGCAAGGTTTACTAAATTTTTTTTTTTTTAATACTATATTTATTACTTATTGATAAATATGTCATGTAGATATGGAGTCAACTATGTGCCTTTCCCATGGGAGTGCAACATGGGGTTCTTCAAGAGGGTGTGAAAAAATAATAATCACTCGCAGTCCATGCTTGTGTTAATAGTTCCTTACTATCATCATCAGCTCTTACATGTCCCCACTGCTGGGGAGTGTCCCTGCAGTGGGGACATGTAAGAGCTCATTTATAGGGAAGCTAGCGAGCTTCCTCTATAAATGAGGGTCATAGTCACAAAGTCCACTTCACATACCTTTGACTCCTCGTGCATACATTCCTCATGTTGTTTTCCTTCACCTCATCATCATCATCTTATCAGCCTATGGATGTCCACTGCTGAACATAGGCCTTCCCCATTGTCTTCCACTTCGAACGGTTTTGGGTCGCTTGCATCCAGCGGTGCCCAGCGACTCTGACTAGGTCGTCGGTCCACCTGGTGGTAGGGCGTCCCACTCGGCGCTTGGTTGGTTGGTTCTCGAAAACCTTTCTTCCCCAGCGCTTATCGGCTCTTCGAGCGATGTGGCCTGCCCATTGCAACTTCAGCTTACTAACTCTACGAGCTATGTCCGTCGTTTTCGTTCTCCTACGAATGTCCTTCACCTAAAAGCTGTGAATCTGAACTCTGTTAAGGTCAATCTGCATCTAGATCGTAGATAGGTCATTGAGTCATCGCGATGAGGGTTTACTCAGTCATCGACACTTAGCCCACAGAAGCTCCATGACATTTTATGATTGACTAAGTCAAGGACACATGCGCTCTGGCTAAGTCATGGACACAGTTGACATTTAAATGCAGTGACAGGACGGTATTAATCAGTGCAAAAACACTTACTAGTTGCGGAATGAGATTGCTTGTTATTCCTCGATGATTCCGGTAAATAGTCTGCCTAGCTTCTGCTCGCGGCTTCGCCCGCGTGGCCTACAGGAAACAAATGACATATTTTTCTACAACAATAATAAAACAAAACAACTTCATCCCGCTTCGAGGGTGGAATTATTAAAAATTAAAAACGCTAAGACACGTATAAATTAATTTTCAATCTTCAGCCTAAACACAAAATTTGATGATCGTAACTCCAAAACTGACGGACTTTTATACAAACTTTCATCCCCTATGTTAACCCCTAAGGGGTGGAATTTCGAAAAACCCTTTCTTATTGGATACCTACTCTTCACAAAGAACACACCCTCCAAATTTCAAGTCTCTAGGAGCAGCGGTTTAGGCTGTGCGTTGATAAGTCAGTCAGTCAATCAGTCAGTCAGTCAGTCAGGACTTTGAATTTTATATATACATTAGATTCTATCTATACACGATAGTCTGATTATTGTTTTGAAATATTAACCAACTAGCTATCCTCCGCGGTTTTTCCCGCGTTTCCGGGATGAATAGCCTATATTCGGGGTCAATGTAGATACCAATTTTTTTGCTGTGTATAGGCTTGTGTTTGACCGCAATCTCACCATGGAAAGTCATGATGCGGCCGAAGGTGGTAAGCACACGAAGCCTAGAAGGAACTGGCTTTCAAGTGCAGCTGTCGGAACACACCGGTATGTGCTTAGCGACAGATTTTCAACTTGAGGGTGGTAGCCAGCTAGATGGGTACTGTAGTACCCTACCACCGTGGTATGGTTTCCTCACGATATTTTTCCATAGCACAAGCTCTGCTTAGTTTGGTATCAGATAGCTGTGTGTGGGGAATGTCCCAGGATATTTATTATACATAAAATTTTTCAAAGTCCATTAAAACTGCCAATTTGACACGTGTAGATATGCCAATGTATTGTAGAGTTTTTATAAGTCAAAAAAATTACAACCAGTGAGGTGTTCCACCTGATGGTAAGCGGTTACCGTCGCCAACGGATAGCAATACCGTGGGATTGCCAATGTGGTAATAATCTTAAACAAAGACTGGCTCTCCAAGACGTCGGAACACACTAAGATGTTTGGCACCACACTTTCAATTTGAGGATTGGGTTCACCACCATGCCATGTATTTGTTTCCTCACGATGTGGGAAAATGCATAGAACTATATTATGTAAATGTTTCCATTAATATATAATTTGCAAAAAACCAATTGATCTTCAAAACCCACAATACTGGTTTGGTTTCTCGTTTTAGAGTTCCGTAGATCAAAAGGAAGAAACGGACACTTTGTTATCTGTCCGTCTACACGACTGTCCACTTGCAATTTTTGTAAGTCTAATATTTGAATAAAAAAGCGTGGGGCAATTATAAACATACTTTTGCAGTAGGAACATTAAGGTACGGAACCTTCAGAGCACGAGGCTTACTCTCACTTGTCCCATTTTTTTATACTCATCCGAAATTGAGTCAAAAAATTACCCAAGCGTAGTTTTCCTTGATTGAATAATATAATATGTTTCTTTTATATATTTTTTGATATATATATTGGTCAAAGATTTAAATCAGATTACACGGAAAGTCCAACAAAATGCAATGGGCCTGCATATGCTTATTAGTAACTAGCTGTCTCGCGCGGCTTCACCCGCGTTCCCGGGATAAAAAGTAGCCTATAATACTCGGGGATAATGTAGCTTCCTATTATTGAAAGAATTTTTCGAATCCCACTGGTAGTTCCAGAGATTAGCGCGTTTAAACAAACAAAAAATCTCTTCTGCCTTATTATATTTACTATTTAGTATTTGTTATTTAGTATAGTTTTGTTTGAATGTATTGCTTTGTTTAATAATATACTTACCTAGAATAAAATTACTCATTATATTATAGTATATAGATTCCCTTTCATTGATTGATTTGGTTCGACTCCCACCCAGCACATATGTGTACATAAATTATAATTTTATATAAGGTCCTTCTAAAGTCTTGGCGACTATTTTGAGGAATGTATAGGTAAAAATTTAAAAAATAATCCGTCTGATGGTTCAAGAGAAAAACAAAAAAGCTGAACTTTATGTAAGTACCAAGGATTAATTTATAAATAATGTAGTATATTCAATGTACAGATTATATTTCTAATGTTTTTTTTTAGATTACTAATGACCAATACATTCATCCCTCAAACTATCCGCCAAGACTTTAGAAGGACCTTATATAAGCATTCTGTCAGATCTGTTATACTAGAAATTGTTTGGAAGAGAGGTCTACCTCTCTTTCACCCAAGTGAGTTTGACCCAGTGAAGTCGCTATGCTGTAGCATAGCGTTTATTCGCTCAAAGAGCAGCTTGACTGTGGAAGTACCTCCACCTTACAGAATACCGCAGCCAAATAACTTTATATTGTGTTCCTGCGCGGGAGTAAGGTCGCCAGAGCTCATTGGGGAGGGGGACTCACGCGTTACCGACTGAAGAGTCGGTGATGCCTCGTATGTTACAAGCGTCTATATGGCTACGGTAACCGCTTACCATCAGGCGGGCAGTATGCTTGGTTACTGACTTCATCGTATAAAAAAAAGTCAGTAAAAATAATTAATAGGACAACATACACATAGTTTATTTATTTTATGGGGAATGTATAGAAGTTGAATAATGATTTATCTGTTTTCTGTCGGTATACTGGGTATAACAAAAATAAAGGTGTGAAGACATCAGGGGCTCAAGTCTGCTATTAAAATTGTGTTCCAATGATCTTTCAGTGGTGTCAAAATGGTGACATTTTATAGTTTTGGCGTGTTCCAAAACTGTAAAATGTGACAATTTTGACACCACTGAAAGTTCATTGGAACACAATTGTAATAGCAAACTTGGGCCCCTGGTATAGACTCTTTATAAAAAGTTTCAGCTCAAAATAAATTACTCAAAAATTTGTTCTAAATTTTTGCATCCAAGTTTATTGAATTAAAATCATAACCTTGTCACTGGTCAATGAGGGTTATTATCATTTTATGTCACTTGCTAATATTAATATAAAATTGTCTCTTCCACGATCTTTTTTTTTTTTTTTTTTTTTATACCACTTAGGTGGCAAACAAGCATACGGCCTGCCTGATGGTAAGCAGTTACCGTAGCCTATGGACGCTTGCAACACCAGGGGTATCACTCGCGCGTTGCCGACCCTGAAGAAACCTCTTCACACCCTTTTTGAAGAACCCCATGCTGTACTCCATTGGGAAAACCACGGCAGGGAGCTCATTCCACAGTCCGAGCGTCCGCGGAAGAAAACTCCTTTTAGCCCGCACAGTTCGAAACAATTCTGGTTTCAATGTGTGTGGATGGACTCCCTGTCGATGGCGAGAGTTGCGATGGTGAAAGGTAGCCGTGGGCATCATGTCGAATAATTCCTTAGAACACTCTCCGTTGTACAAGCGGTAGAACACACATAACGAGGCAAAGTCTCTCCTCAGACTGAGTGGCTCTAAACCGCTTGTGAGCTCGGGATCGTCAACAATTCTGATGGCACGTCGCTGAACCGAGTCTAAAGGCCCAAGCTGGTACTCAGCAGCTCCCGCCCATAGATGATCTGCGCGCCTAGTACCAAAAATAGTACTACTGTTATGGATATACCCTCTCCGTTACACCCAGTATAAAACGTGTAACGGAAAGGGTATATCCATAAAGTACACGACTTCTTTTGTACTGATCGCGAAAGAGAAAAATAATCGGAGGGAAAAAAAAAAGCCGCGCGGCTTGTTTGACTTGCATAGAGACAGTATGGCGACTATTTGGATAAATTTTTCCCACGGATAATTTTTCTAATATTATTTTTTGATTACTAATAACCTATACATTCATCCCTCAAGAGGAAATTCAATAATACTTCACCCCTTTCGGAAATTGACACGTGGACTAGAGCTTACAGCTCAAACCAAAAACTAGCTTCACTAAAGTGCTATCAAAATTCAACCCCTATGGGGTAAAATAGGGTGAAATCGAGGGGTGGATAGCTAATTCATTATATTTACTATAATTGTAAAATTATAATTAGTAATGTGTTTGTATGTAAAACGATTAATAATCGTAATTAAATAAATGCTTATTTAATTAACGATGTCTTATCCATTGATGACTTAAAGTAATTATCCAATTGTTAAATCATTATCGTAATTTAAATGTTGCGTCAAGTTATGAGATTAACTTAGTCACTTATAATCATGTGTTAATAGACAGTAACTCAATTATAGTTATTTTTAAGCGGTCTTTTTATTCTATAATTATGATGCAATGTAGTAGCAAATTCATTTGAATTGAATAAAGTCCGATAAACAAAGGGCCATTGAAAAGTCAGGCCTAAGTTAAGCAGAATACTGTCTTTTACACCTTCAAGATTAGGCGTCTAAAAATATGATCTGATTAATGGACGAGTCATAATAAAGTTTAAAGAATCTACTAGATTTCATGAGAATCTCATGTCCTAAATACGTTCGACGTATAGATGAGTCATAAGCCATATTTGTCTAGCTAGACCGTAAGTCTAAATACCATACCGGTAGCAAAATAAAAACATTTATACAATTAAAATTATTTTTAATAAAACCTACAATTCGATTATTAAAAACTACACTTTAATAAATAGTTGTTCATTATTACTAAAAATATAGCTTCTTTCAATAAACTTATACTTAAAGACTAGCTTTGATACTGTCATGGTGATCGAACTAAGAAATAGTTCTAATAAAATTTGTTATCTAGATTTGCACGGGATTAGCGTATAGTCACATAAAACGCGAAGACCACTTAATATCACATCACTCGAGCTCTTCTAAGGAGAAACAATAGACGCCAACCCTGGCGAATCCCGCGGGACACCTCCTATCGTCAACTTTCACTGATTTCTTCTCCGAATCTGTCTCTTCCTCGAGAGGTACTGCAACTTCCACACTGTCAGCTGGCTCGGGGAAGATCTTCCTCTTCTTCCTGTTATTCTCCATGCACTCACACCTTAGAAGCGGTGATACCATTCCTGGTAAAGTTGCATACATGTTTCTTTCCTCTTCTGAAGCGCCGTCGAGCTTCGTAGCGTATTTATTTAATAAATCCCATAGTAGATTTTTCTCCTTTTGTTTTTCTTCCATTTCACAGTCGCAGATGTTGTTGGACTCCTGGCTCTTGACGACGACTGCTGCGAGAGCGAGAAGGAAGATGACTTTGACGGCCATGTTTACTGTTTGAATGTGTCTGTTGGAATGATGCTCAGCGGTCTTGTTTCTGCATATATACGGGTGATTCTGACGTAGCGTGAATCATAACGATTGTATTTTCTGTAAATTGTTATCGGCGTTAATTAGTTCGTATTTGTTAGTTGAAGTACGCACGTAATTTGTTATTTTAAATTGTAATTATGTCATAGATGGTCGCGTTGACGTGCTTAGATTTTTTTAGTTTTTTTTTTGAGATTGATTGAATTTTGTGTTTTAAGGAAATAGTGTATTTAATTGGTATTACCCGATATGGATAAAACTGTATATAATTCTATTGTTATATATATTATTGCATTGGTAATTCCTTTATAGGGAAAATGTGATAATTATGGATTATAATGACGTCTATTGATCAAACTATGATTTTTATTATTTTACAACTCGTTATAATAATTGTTATTCAAAACTAGAATTTTCTTGCCGGTAAGCTTTACACCAGATTTTTTATTTTTAAACTAAATAAGTTTTTTGAAATAGGTTAGATTTATGTAGGACAAACAATATTTCAATGAGGACAAACCTTTAAAAAAAAGTATTTGATATATCATAATGATAGAATTTGAGAATCACCCAAGTTATTACCTACCATCCCCTGCTGTTATAACGAGCCAGTTTTTATATTATTCTTTACGAGTTCATAAGAAATATTCTTTCATATTATAACTAATCAAAGTCGAAAACATTTTCAGAGCAAAATATTTCTTTTTCCTACCTCCATTTACATTATATATTGAAGCTTATGTGTAGATAATTTTAAGGTTTCTGGTTCAAATTAATCCAAGTACTATATTATTATTGAACCCTTATCTAGTATATTAAATAATAACTTTATATTATCTGGCTGGTTGGTTGGTACAGATAACCCAACTGATATGGCTTACCGATGTACCTGCGCAGAAGATAAATTTTCAAAGCGCGGGTTTCGCTATTGGTCGGCAGCTGCCGCCATGTTAGCGCGCGCCGTGCGGGGGCGTGACTTGCGAGTGTGACGGAACTAACAGCTGCAGTGTATTATGAACCTTATAGTAGTGATCTAATCTTCTAATTCTAATCTTCGGGGCCATACTTTCTTTTCTGTGCGAACGAAAATTCACGATGCGCCATATCAGTTGGGTACTACTGTAATGGGCTGTTGCTCTATTTCAGCTTATCCATCAATGACTTTCTCCAGATTCCTTCCAATTCCAATATTTTTAGTGTAGAAGGAAGCATAGATGTTGAGTAGGCTAGATACTGCCGTTGCTAGCGTGTCTTGTATGTAGGTGCAATGCACCAATCTGCCTCGCTCCTATTTAAGACATTTATTGAGTTTAGTCATGACTCATGACACATAGAAGTGCCAAAATAAATTCTACAAGGGGAGTGAGTCAATAGGGATGATTCATTAGGGGGCGTCCATTAATTACGTGAGGCGATTTTGGAGTTATTTCGACCCCCCTCCCCCTTAGTGAGATGTCGTGAGATTTGACTAGACCCCCCTCCTAATCTCACGTAAGTTTTTCATAATTAACATTATTTGTTTAATTTATTTTTATTTAAGACTACTAAGAACGTAGTCCAGGATGTCCCCCCCCCCTCCCGGTGATATTGGGTGAGATTCGGCTTGATCCTCTCTACCCCCTAAAAGCCTCACATAATTAATGGACGCCCCATTACATCTTAGGTTTAAGGCGATGATAGCTCAGACTTAGGTCCCGGGGTCGAATCCTACAATGAGTTTGACCATTCGGTGAAGGAAAACATCGTGAGGAAACCATAGCACGGGGTACTTTTGAGTACCCACCTGGCTGGCTGCCACTCTCAAGTTGAAAATCTGTCACCAAACACCTACCGGTGTACACCCAGATTTTAAATAACTATTATATACAACGTGTAGGGTATATTTACCCGAAAGGGGTGAAGACTACAACAGATATAGACCATCTATACAGGTCGTTGTTTTGGTCAGCGACGAGCGACTCAGGGTCGATAATACAAATGATACTGGTGCTAAAAAATATATAAAAAATTACTTTTTTTTAATAATAAAAATGAAAAAAATAAAATTTTGAAAATCATGTAATAAGCTAAAGTGTAGACATAATACTCAACGGGAGTACGAGGGAGTAAAGGGATGGGGCGATGGCGGCTTGTGCCTAGCTCTAGTCTTTGCACGTGCCTAGTAACCATACTTTGCGGTAATTTTATTTCAAATTGAATAAGGTATTTCTCAACATATTTACAGTATTTAATGGAATTAAGTCCATTTTTGGGGAATATATATTTTGTACTACCGCTCCTGGGTCGCTTGTCGCCGACCAAAACAACACCCTGTATAAAGTTTCAGTTCAAAATATTTTTTTTCAAAAATATATACCAAGTGTTTGCTTCTAAGTTTATTGAATTAAAATCATAACCAACGTGTCACCGCGCAATGAGGGTCATTATCTTTTCATGTCACTTGCTAATATTATTATACAATTTTCTCTTTCGCGATCTGTGCGCCTAGTACCAAAGAAGTCGTGTGTCCGTTACACGTCGTATAAAAACTGTTCTAATATTAAATTAATTTGTACCTTTTATCTAACTTTTGGAAAATCGGTTTTGAATATCATAAAATCATTACAACCTCAGGCAAGCAAGTGTATTCAGGTTTCAATCAATAACATAGAGATATGAAACTGACGGTAAGCTGAGTAGGCTGTGGAGTAGCACGCGTCGTCTACTTCCGACAGTCGACGCTTTCCGAAACATTCGTCAGGTCACTAGGGTTACCATGATAACTAGCTTAAAAAATCAATGACAATCACGCAAGCTAAAACGTAACTAATGCCAGAGAGTTCCATTTTCAAATTATACAACTGCTTTTTAGGGTTCCGTACCCGAAGGGTGCCAAACGGGACCCTATTACTAAGAGTCCGCTGTCCGTCCGTTCTTCTGTCAGTGAGCTGTATCTCATGAACGGTAATAGGTAGACAGCTGAAATTTTCAGAGAATATGTATTTCTATTGCCGTATCACAAAAAATAATGTATGGAACCGTCCATGTGGGAGTCCGACTCGCACTTGGCCGGTTTTATTATTTTGTTTTATTAAGTAGCCAGTTCCAGAAAGCAGCATGCCCCACGTCCTAATACTCAAAAACGAGATATTAAACTGACCTGCCCCCCCCCCCTCGCCGATGAGCTTTGGGTATTCTGTAAGGTGGAGGTGGAAGTACTTCCTAAGTCGAGCTGCTCTTTTAGTGATAAAATGATATGCCCTTATTCTCTTAAAAGTGACATCCAAAACAAATACTAATACATGGATTCTATAGGTGAATGAATCTGGACACCTCAGGGTTTGAACTTTGCGTGACTTATGAGGAACCTATGTCAGATAGACAGACAACACACGAGGTCATTCCATAGTTAATGGTTACAGAACACCAAAACCTATTTTGTCTGTATCCCGTGTCAAGGCCAGGACAAATCCCACCGCCTGGTCACCCTACTCGCGGCCAATTTCCTGCGGCTCGTTCCTCAATGTTGTCGCCATATAATAAACTGAAATTGCATTTTTATTGGTTTATCATTCACATGTGACCAATATTCGAGGTGGCCTATTTACTTAACTTTATTATATTTTACGGCCTCACCCATTCGGATTAAAATAGGTTTTATAAGGCTGAAAATAATTGTAATTAAAAATATATCTTTATGTATTATCTCCGAAAGTAGGCAGGTCTTCATATATATATAGGGCAGGAGCCCCGGTTTTGGCCAGTACCCCGGTTGTGGCCACTTGCAATTTTGAAAGTCAATAAATAAGGCGTTGCAGCCTGACTCGTTTATTGTCTATAGTAAATAAAATCTTTGATGATTATCGTTTTTGAAAAGCAATTGTGGCACCGTTAGTGTATAGGAACTTATTTGTGACACTGTAAAAGCTAAAATAATAATTTCCGTTAATTTCTTAACAGAAACCATTGACGATCCATGGTAATTAATCGATAAATATCTTGCTCAAATTTTTATTTGTAGCGTGGATTCTTATTGAAGCATACTAAATGAATGTCTCAGATAAGAATTTGATTTTGATGTTATTTTGACAGTCAATGAATTCCCCTAGCTGGAAACTTAGGTAGCCAATGGTGCCGATTCTGTTGTAAATCGCACTAAACTAATTTTAGTTACATCTCATCTCTTTCTTACGAACATTATTGGAAAAGGATAGAACATATTTTAAGTTGTAAAATTAATCTTTGCTATCTTATTTTGCGTGTATTTAGGCGTAACCACGATAGATGGCGACTAAATTTATATTGAAAACATGCATTGGACTAATTTGACAGGACTAAATTTCTTACATCCTTTTCTTATGTTCTTTGTTAGAAAGAGACATAGTGAGCTTAAAATTAGTTTAGTTATGAACAACAGAATCAGGGCCAATGAGTGGCCACTGGATCAGTAGTGATTTTACGCCTTTCATATTTAGAATTTTTTTATAAAAAAAAATTGTCTCTCAATACACACTTCTACAAAATCTGAAAGCTAAATAAACGAGCTACTTTATTATGTATGTAACTAATCAACACAATATCCATTTATTAATTAGAGGCGAATTTTTTTATATAAAAAAATCCTAAAGGTGGCCAAAGCCGGGGCTCTTGCCCTATTATAAAATTGTAACGGAATCGGTATATCTATTAAACACGACTTCTTTGGTACTAGGCGCACAGATCGCGAAAGAGAACATTTTATAATATTAGCAAGTGACATGAAAAGATAATGGCATCATTGAGCCGTGACACGTTGATTGTGATTTTAATTCAATAAATTTGGAAGCAAACATTTGGTATGCATTTTTGAGTAATATATTTTGAGCTGAAACTTTTTATAAAGAGTCTATACCTGAGGTCTTCACCCGTTTCGGACGTTGTATATTTTAACGTTGTAGTGGGTTAGGTACTTTGTAGTGGGGACCTATCAAACTGACTGATTGACAAATATATACACAGCTCAAATCAAAAATTTAATTATTATATTTATTACAGGTATCCCACTAAAAACATTTTCAAGTAAAATGTTTCCAGGACAAGATCATATGGCCGTCAAAAAGTTATCAGATCTCATGTAGAGCCAAGCTTATAACTCTACACGCCCTAACTCTACAAGCCCTAAACTTCACAAACTCTACACCTTAGTCAAAATATGTGGCTTGGCCGTTTCGCTACCGTCACATGGGCGTTAAGTGAAATATGTATTCACTTTTCTGTTATACAATAGTTCTTGTATAACGAAACGGCTAAGCCATATATTTTGTTATCAGGGTCCCTTGCGCTCAGCTCGTCTTGGCGGGGGCACTACCTAAATTCTTTCTTTGATAATTAATTAAAAGCCAAAAACAAAATTTCATATAAAACTACAAATGTACCACAATATAATAATAAAACTAACACACGTATAAATATTAATCTTGTTACATAAGTTCACGCACACATCCCATTTCTTAGTGTAGAAAAATCTTGGTAGAACCCCCCCTCCGCCCCTGGCTCGCAATAATTAGTTTAACAGTCTTGGCGCACCCTCCCCACCCCAAACTACCCCCATTTCAACAAACACAGTGATCTGAAACTTATATGGTATGTGTGTGTGAACTATAGGGGGGAACATCCAGGAAAATTGCGAATAGTCATTTGTGTTTAGGCACGGTTATATAATTATATTGTATTTTATATATTATACCAGTTTGCGCGCTGCAGGTCGTGGTTTCGATTCCCACACAGAACATGAATTTGTGTGCATAAACATGTCTGCATGTCCTGAGTCTGGATGTAATTATGTATATCCCACCAAAAACATTTTTATGTAAAATGTTGCCAAGACATATGGCTCGCACTGTCAAAAAGTTTTCAGATCTCATGTAGAGCCAAGCTTATAACTCTACATGCACTTACTCTACAAGCCCTAACGGCCAAGCCACATATTTTGACTACGGTGTGTAGTTTGTGAAGTTAGGGCTTGTAGAGTAAGTGCATGTAGAGTTATAAGCTTGGCTCTACATGAGATCTGAAAACTTTTTGACAGTGCGAGCCATATGTCTTGGCAACATTTTACATAAAAATGTTTTTGGTGGGATTTCACTTCTTTTTGTAAGTTGATTAAATTTTTTTTTTTGAAATTTCCAAGTTTTATAATTTTTTTGTTGTTTGTATACTAATACAAGCTTACATACCAAATTTCAGCTTTCTAGGACTTCAGGAAGTACCCTATGAGTTTTGATGATCATCAGTGAGTCAGTGACGAAATCGGGGTTTTTAGATATCAATAAAATCTAAAGTATAAGAGCTACATTATTGAAACTTAATATGTTTAATAAGTTCACTATTGACATCATGTCCTGAGAATTTTGTTTATCTAGTATAATCCAAACCCAAGTTATGAAGGTTCAAAAAATCGACGAAGCGCTTCGAGAAAAGGTAGGTAGTGCCCTTTCGCTTCGCTTGGCTGTCTTGGCGGGGGGCACTCCCGTGCCCCCAGATTAAGTATGTATTTACAAACAAAAAGTAGTATATGTAGTATATCAGTTGTCTAGTTTCTATAGTTCAAGCTCCGCTTAGTTTGGGATCAGATGACCGTGTGTGAGGAATGTCCCAGGATATACAGGGTGTTGTTTTGGTCGGCGACAAGCGACCCAGGAGCGGTAGTACAAAATATATATTCCCCAAAAATGGACTTAATTCCATTAAATACTGTAAATATGTTGAGAAATACCTTATTCAATTTGAAATAAAATTACCGCAAAGTATGGTTACTAGGCACGTGCACAGACTAGAGCTAGGCACAAGCCGCCATCGCCCCACCCCTTTGCTCCCTCGTACTCCCGTTGAGTATTATGTCTACATTTTAGCTTATTACATGATTTTCAAAATTTTAATTTTTTAATTTTTATTATTAAAAAAAAATAAAGTATTTTTTTTATATTTTTTTTAGCACCAGTATCATTTGTATTATCGACCCTGAGTCGCTCGTCGCTGATCAAAACAACGACCTGTATATTTATGTGAGATTAACTCGTACGATGCGTTTTATCATGTAAGATTAACACTGACAGTAGATTTGTTTAAACTGAACCATCACTACGGTTAAGTCTCAAAAAGGGTTAAAAACGTCTATTTCAATGTTTTTTTTTTTTTTTTTTTTTTTTTATACGACTAAGTCGGTAAACAAGCATACGGCCCACCTGATGGTAAGCGGTTACCGTAGCCATATGGACGCTTGCAACACACGAAGCATCGCTCACGCGTTACCGACCTTTCCCCCCTCCCCTATGAGCTCTGGCGACCTTACTCACGCGCAGGAACACAACATAAAGTTATTTGGCTGCGGTATTCTATAAGGTGGAGGAATGTCTGCATGTTTGTTGTTTTGTTTGTTAATTCGTATAGTTTCGTGGTTTTAAATTAAAATGGAAAATTACAACAGTGATTCAGATTCGGGTCATTCGGATATTGAAGTATTAAAGTCTGCGGTTAATTTGCACCAAGAGACTTCCTTTAATTGATCATAGGTCTGTTTTACAACCGACTTCAAAAAAATGATGAGGTTCTCAATTAGGTTGTATGTTTTTTTATGTTTATCACCGTCATTTATTAACCGATTTGAAAAATTGTTTTTTATCTGAAAGGGTACACTTCCCGTTTGGTTCCACTGGCATCAGATCAGCATTGGATTACTTCTTAGTGTACTTTGAAGTCGGTTTAAGGTTTTTGTAAAACAGTCCATATATTTACATCAATCAATTTGAATCATAAACAAAATAAAGAAGGAGATTTAAAAATTGTGTTGTTGTTTTATTTTGCGGGGTTTATAAAATATTTCAAGTATATTAATATGTTGCTGGTAATGTAAACATTGGAAGTGATTCAAAACTCTCTAAAATGTTTTATTTCATTGTACAAATCAATGTAAAGATCTCGCCATGATTATTTAAAGAAATGAGTTAGTGTTGCCTTTTACGAGTATAATTGAGTAATCATTGTTTAGCTAATCTCGCCATATTGTGCATTCGATCTCATGACAAAATATTAAACCATAGTTTAAACTTGATCGTGGATAACGAAATCCACAGTTTAAACTGTTATTGATCAGACTACCATAAGGAGCTTAGGTATATAAAGTACCTACATAATAGAATCATCTTTAGCTTATAATGTCCCACTGCTGAGCACAGGCCTCCTTGCACAAATTAGGATGAAAGGGAATGGGCAATACTCCACCACACGTGCCCACTACGGATTGTTGGAGGTAGGCTAGTGGTCAACCTACTGTTGGAGTTTTCAAGCCGCATAGGAGGCTTCCAACTAGCTTAACGACTATCACTATTAAGCCATCTATTGCAGGTACCGAATAGTCCACGTAAGGGCATCAATAGTGTTGCCAGGTCCCATGTGTCAAATTTCGGAACGTAAGGATAAAATAATCGGGATTTTGGGTTTCAAATCGGGACAGATGCAAATTTTTTTTTTCATAATCATTTATTTTAATTTTTTCCATGAAAGTCTGATTTTGGTGAGAAAATTTGAAAACAAAAATATTTTTATGAAGTAAGAAGCTTAGTTATTTTCGTCTTTCCTGTTAAAATATCGAATATACTAAACACTCATGAGGTTGGTGAAAAATCGGGACATTTGGCGTCCCGATGAAGGGTTAAGCGGGACGTGTCACCGGACCCCTGAAAATCGGGACGTCCCGCGCAAATCTGGACACCTGGCAACACTAGACATCAACCATCTAGTCTTTAAAGTTTAAAAAAAGTGTAGTTTTCCGTGTCAACAAAGCCAAAGGAAATTAATCCTTAAACACTTACATAATAAGTTTTTGTAATACTATTGACGTAGGTGGTTAACCCTCAGGCCTCTGAAATCAATTTTAAATACACTTTGTGACCCAAAAACGTTGGTCATTGCTACGTCGCCTTATAGTAAAGTTACAATGTCATCAACCCACTGAAGAATCGCCGTGGATTCCATGTGACGCATTCTGGGTATATCCGATTATTCGGCGATTTGTGATGGTCCACTTTCCTTCTAGGTAAACTTCCGTAAGCAGGTTATTGCTTTTATACACTTTTTAAGAGCAATAGCATCGGCTATTGATATAATATTGATACTTTCATAATAGTTTCTTGCCGGAGTCTTCTCAGTTTAAGTGTATTCCGAACCGGTGGTAAATTCAACTGTATGTACCAATGTAACGTTCATAGGTGCCTTACTAGGGCCTAAACTGAATAAATGAGTTTGATTTTGAATAATAAGGTCACCAGAGCTCATTGGGGTGGGGGAAGGGTCCATATGGCTACGGTAACCGCTTACCATCAGGATAGCCGTATGTTTGTTTACCGACTTCGACGTGTAAAAAAATATTGGAATTTCCGCGATGCAATTAGTTACCTGCTCTCTTATTCCCTATTAAAAAGAACCTAATTACGATTTTTTTACATTGTATGCTGTAACCCCCACGATGCCTATATGAAAATCTTTGGCTGTAACTTATGGTGCGTCTATGCTACGCGAACCGAGTACGAGCCAAGCACACATGGAGCACGAATTCGCGTCGCGTAGACGGACTTGCGAGTTGCGAGGCTCGAACGAGCGTTGTACGTCCACACTTGACTTTGCGAGCAACGAATAGAGGCTCGGCTCATGCTCGGTTCGCGTAGCGTACACGCACCATTAAGAACGATTTTCAACTAGAGTTTCATCAAGGGATTGAGGCGGTTCGTTCGTATTGTGAAATGATAGATTTAATATGGGCCAAAAATTATACATTACACCATGTGTCAAAACGGATTGATGTGAGTCACTTCAACAGTATCATATCGTGATTAGGGTTACATACCAAAAAGATAATATAGGAACCTTCATGGTGCGACTCCGTCTGTATGTCACAGCGGTATATTTCAGCAACGACTATAGCATTAGTATCGCGAAAGTGAGTTTGTTAGTTTGTTACGCTCTCACGCCTCAACTACTCAACAAATCACTATGAAATTTGGCATGCAGATAGCCTATGGTATGGAAAAGGACTTAGGCTTTTTATCCCGGGAACGCGGGAGAAACAGCGGGGGATAGCTTGTTATTTATACAGGGCGAATTTTTATATCTAGCCAGTGTGGGCAACTTCTGAACTACAGGTCTTAGAGAAAAACGCTGAAAGGAACCCCGAGCTGAATTTTGAAGAAAATTAAAATGACATTAAAATTTATTTAAAAAAATTAGTATTTTCGAAGATATTGAATTAAAAAAAAAAAAATTACCTGTATACGATTTGAATTTTGAAATTTTTATATTTCTTACCCAAAAAGGAAAAGGAGCAGACATGTAGGGGGGGGGTCGAAATTACAATGTAGGGGTACAGGTGTAAACGGATTATCATATAAAAGGGTTTCATTTGTACATTCAAAAATTTGTTTAAATTTTCTCGACCATTCAGAAGACTTCCCCGTATCTCGTCAGACACGTGGAATTTTGTTTATCGTCTCTGTTCATCCCTTCCTATTATTCATACTGGTTCAATGGATGACGTTGCTAATACAAATAGTTGAGACGTTTGCCTCTCGCTCGCACCTTTTAAAAGGGATGAATTCCTTGATTTGTATTTGACTTATATTTTACTTGATTTAAACCAAGTCCCCGGTTGAAAAGTGGAGAACTCCGGGCCGATAGGACTTTTTTTTTTACTGTGTATAAGCCTGTGTTTGACCACAATCTCACCATGGTAAGTGATGATGCGGCCGATGGTGGTAAGCACACAAAGCCTAGAAGGAACTGGCTCTCAAGTGCATATATATATGTTTTATAGGTTTTTAAGCTGTCTTTTTACAAACTATGTACCGTAACACAAAATTTAAAGGCTAATGACCGATCTCTGTTATTGGAAACTCCAAATCAAATAACTTATCATATTATTTTAAACGCCGTAGATTTCCTATCGTCCATTCAAGAGGTCAAAAATTATACAAGATGATTGTTCAAATCTAAACTATAATTTGATTAAATGTTGCGGTTAACAATTATTGTGGTACTGTATACTGGTTTTACACGTGTCAAGTATCATAATCTTTATATATAAAATTCTTCTGCACGTGTGTTTGTCACTGAACTCCTAAACGGCTGGACCGATTTGAATGTGTTTTTGTATGCGTTTGGATGGCGCCCTGGATGGTTTAGATTCACAAATCAGCCCGGCAGATGGCGCTGCAGTCGGTGTAGGGTAGGGTAGGGTAGTAGGTTCGTAATCTCGATCAGTTTATAACTTCAATACAAGAAATAAAGATAAAATTGTGACACCTAGATTCAGGTTATCTAAAGCTAATAAGTCTCGGGAATTGTGTTGTATTCTATAATAAAATCCCACTCGAAGTAACTAAAATGTTTTATAATAAGGTTATATATAAACATAAAGGTTCGCCTTACGCGCCGCAGGTCGTGGGTTCGAATCCCAGACAGGACATGCATTTGTGTGCATGAACATGTCTGTATGTTCTGAGTCTGGGTGTAATTATGTATATTAAGTATGTATTTACAAACAAAAAGTAGTATATGTATTATATCAGTTATCTGGTTTCCATAGTACAAGCTCTGCTTAGTTTGGGATCAGATGACCGGGTGTGAGGAATGTCCCAGGATATTTATTTATTTAAACAGACTCGACAAAAGAAAAACATATAATTACCGAACCTGCTCACAAAATATCACGAGAATCGGTTGAGAAATGCGTCCTGGAAAAGGAGAACTGGACATCTGGACATTCGGATATACGAAAGCATTTTTGCCCAAGCTGAATCGGAGAAGTTTCGCTCGCTCGAGTAACTTGGAGTTACGTTAATATCAAATGAACAGCGTATTTTGTACTAATTTCCAGAAGTAAACATATTTTTTTCTTAATCACTTGAATAGCAATCGAGTTACGAACAGTTCTATTTATAACAATATTCTTAAAAAAAATCTTATAACCTTTTTACTCCAGCTTTATTATACGGTTCCCACAGAACGAGGTTTCACAGTCGCAAACCCATTGAACAAGCTATTTTATACCGTATTACAACTCTTTAAAAATTAAAATCGAAGTTTCTTCTTTCGTCCTGCTATTTTGAACTTCATGTTGTTAGGTATAAATTCACTTGAGAAATAGACCACGTGAGAGTAGCGTGTATCCGCGAATCCTTTAGATTTTTTGCAATAAAAATTCTTTCACATATATTGTGTAGTTGTTTTCTAAGAAACAATTTGGCACTGCATCATTATCCCAAACGACGAGGGTAACCGCAGAACACATAAATATCGCGATAACAAAACAAAACCACAAAATTTGACTCCCAATTTATTAAAAAGAGAAATGGATGGCGGTTCAGTTTTTGTTTGTTATTTTTTACGTCCAAAAATGAATTTAATTAAAATGTGAATAGGTGTTGGTTGCGGCTTTGACTGTTTGATTTAAAAATTGATTTAAACAAAACATTGTGTTGAAACAACACAAACTTTCTTGTAAAAGTAGGCATTCACCTTTTAAACCTTTTTACTCAATTAGAAGTCTCTTCTAATAACAATATAAATATGTTGATTTTAATAACAGCCTGGGCTCTGTGTCTTTTCTTTACCACTTACGACCACATCATAACTGACCACAGTGAGATTGTGGTCAAAATCCTGGACTATTCAAAGTAAAAAAAATATCAGCAAACATTTTTATCAGTCATCACTGATGCAAATACTGAAATTAAACGTAAAGGATCATGGCGAGATTTGTACAAAAAAATAAAGATTTTTAGAGACGATGGAATGACGTTATATTTAATCCTTGGTACCTAAGGAAAAACTTGAGCCATTAAAAATATTTTTAGAACCCCGGTATAAAAATGCGAATTTCTATGGCATGCCGGCGAATCGCGACTATTCGCGACCAAAACCGTTAGGTTGTTGTTATGTTTTGCGGGGTTTATAAAATATTTCATGTATATTAACATGTTGCTGGTAATGTAATCTCAACATTGGAAGTGATTCAAAACCCTCTAAAATGTTTTATTTTTTTGTACAAATCAATGTATGGAGCTCGCCATAATTCTTTTTAAAGTGTAAGTAACAAATTGCAATAGCACAAAAACATAAAGAAGAAAAAAAAATACATAAACCTGCTATCCAACGATAACTACACACAAATAAAAAATTCACAATAAAGAAAAATACAAAATAAATGAAACCATGATCGAAAATGATATTAAAAATGTAACATAAAATTTCCATTATGTTTTCTAAACTTTATGTCTTCATCATCATCATCATATCAGCCTAAGGATGCCACTGCTGAACATTGGCCTCCCACTTTAACATCCACTTCGACTTTTTGGCGGAACTTGCAGAGTGACGTTGCGTTTTCATTTTATTTCCATAAATTCGTGTATTTTGAGTTTTATTGCATATTATCCGGTGGTATTTTATCCAATAAAGATCAATCCATATGCACCAGTGAAGTGAAATGAAATGAATCATGTGTATCGTGTCTTTTCAAGTTGTCTCAAGAAGTCCGTGAAAAGTTTTAGTACAACCACCATTGTACTAAAACACGACTTTTATGGACGGTGACTGACTGATGACTGAACGTGATTTATAGTGACTAGAAGTTATAATATAACTGGAAAATGGCAAAATACACAAGCCGTGTGACGCCAACATATAAAAAAAAACCACTTCGAACGGTTTTGGGCCGCTTGCATCCAGCGGCGCCCAGCGACTCTTACCAGGTCGTCGGTCCACCTGGTGGGAGGTCGTCCCGCAAGGCGCTTTCCAGTACGTGGTTCCTTCCCTATCGGCTATCGGTTCTTCGAGGGATGTGCCTTGCCTATTGCCTCTTCAGCTTACTAACTCTACGAGCTATATCGGTAATTTTCGTTCTCCTACGAATTTCCTCGTTTCGGACCCTGTCTCGTAGAGAAATTCCGAGCATAGTTCGGTCTGTAGCTCGCTGAGTGACTCTGAGCTTATTTATGCGGCCAACAGTAAAAGACCACGTCTCTGTCCCGGATGTTATTTCTTCGGACCCCAATTAAGATCAATATGTCAATATTGGCACAGACGTACAGATTAATACTCATTTTCCCATTTTTTAATCCTATACCACTATTTATCCGGGGCTGTGCTCGCGTGACAATTCGTAATTCAATAATTTTACAACGTACATTAATTTATATTACTAAAACCTTTCGGAATTTACGAGTTTATGTTTAGACCTGAAATAAAATGTCTAAATAAAACCACCTTAATATATCTGGGCCATGGTCCACCACGAGGCCCATTGCCCAATTATCTACACAGGGTGAATTTTTGAGATTTTTAGGGTTCCGTACCTCAAAAGGTAAAAAAGGAACCCTTATAAGATCACTCTCTCAGGTCTGTTCGTGTGTCACCATTGATTTTCTCAGGAATGGGTGGACCTAGCAAGTTGAAATTTATAACAGATACTGAGGTCTATAGTCCCTATTAGGTGTATAAAAATCAAGGTCCTGAGTCAACACGATAAAAAGGTATAGGCAAATTTATTTTCGGGAAAACTTGTTGTTAAGTACCAAAATTTACCTTCATTATCAATTTTTATATCATTTATAAAAAATTTCGGAATTTTCCCTTTACTGTAAGACCTTGCTTTTAACCAAAATTGACAATTCTAGTTCCACCGGAAGTACCCTATAGGTTTTGTGTCGAAAACCTATATAGTAGTTCCCGTTGACCTAGAATCACGAAATTTGGCAAAAAGCAAGGTTACTACTTACAGCAGGAGTAAAAGGAAAATTCAAAAAAAGTTGAAAATTAAGGTAAATTTTGTTACTTTTTTTTTCGCCTACTATTCATTTCACAGTCAATTTGAGTAAGGATACATTATTATTATTATCGTACTGTTATACGGAGTCTGGTGATTAGGTTTTTAAAAAAAGTTTTGATTTGCACACACAAAGAACATTTATTAAATGTTAATAAAAAATTAATAAGAATATACAAAAATTAATACGACCGGCGCGGATGGGATTTAGGAACCGACTAACTGGGACTAGATGATATGAATATAGGTTTGAACTAAAAGGAGTGGATTAGGGATTGGTCAGCAGAATTGAAGGAGAGAATCAAGGGTATAACAGTACGGAACCCTCCGTGTGCGAGTCCGACTCGTATAATATTTGACGTCTACTTACCTACTATCGGTGCCAAAAAAAACCTCAATAACATCACCGAGAATCGAACCCAAAACCTCAAGTAAGACTCAAGGTCAGTTACATAAATCCATTTGGTCAGTTAACACAAGATCCCGTGAAGAATACATATTTATAAGGTACCCCAAGTACCCCTGTGTACCCAAACATGGGCAATCGATATTCCACCCGCGTTAATTAGGGTCTGAAGCTTATCGACTGCTTCTATTTTTCATTCGTATGAGGGATTTGAGGGAAATGAAATACTAGCTATTTCCCGCAGTTTCACCCACGTTCCCGGGATAAAAGGTATAGCCTATGTCCTTTTCCATACCATAGGCTATCTGCATGTCAAATTTCTTGATGATCCGTTGAGTAGTTGAGGCGTGAAGGCGTAACAAACAAACAAACATACTCACTTTCGCATTTATAATAGTTAGGATGGGCTAGGGCAACCGCTTACCATCAAGTGGGCCGTATGCTTGTTACATCATCATCACCTCCTGTCCTATTCCCAAACACTTGGGGTCGGCGCAATATGTATGGTTCGTCCATTCGGCCGTATGTTTCAAATTTGTTTTTCAAAATTCAAATTCAATGTCAGAATCAAATAGACCTTCGCAGGCACTTATGAAAAGTCTGACTCTAATACTCTAATACCGGTTCGGAAGGTTGCATTTGCTGAGAAGAGCCGGCAATGAACTCAGCAATTACTCTTTTCAAAACAAGCTTAGATTCATTACATAATATTTACATTCTAATCGCACTGACAACAATTGCGTGCCCCGGCGAGGCGGCAAAACTACAAAGTAGACTGAATCTATATTGGTTAAGTAAATAAATAAATGGCAAACTTAAGCAGACCAGCCCCCACAAGCAGCACCTGTTCACAAGCATGACGCGTGTGGCAGCTATCGACCTTAAAGTGAGCATGACTTACTTAAGTGCTTGTATTATGCTCGCTCGCTAGTATTATGCTTGTTTATAAATGCCAAAAAAATCCTGTCTCTTAGAACCATAGAGTTAGTCTACTGTAGAGTATGGACCGTAAGCACGGGTAGGAAAATGCCTTAAAATGAAGTGTACTTTGCACGACTAAAATACATATAATGAAGGCCAATTTCTCGTTTTTAGGGTTCCGTACCCAAAGAATAAAACGGACCCTATTACTAAGACTCCACTGTCCATCCGTCTGTCTGTCTGTCCGTCTGTATCTCATGAACGGTAATAGGTAGTCAGCTGAAATTTTCAGAGAATATGTATTTCTATTGCCGCAATAACAACAAATTATAAAAATGAAATAATATTAAAAATTAAAGGGGGCGCCCATAAGAAAAAACGTCTTTTTTTTGGTATTTTGTTTTCATAGCACAATGAGTTAGTTAATATTGTACGGAACCCTGCGTTTGCGAGTCCGACTCTCACAAGGCCGGTTTTTTATAGATACTTTTACCGAGAACAAACGTTTTGTTTGACTGTAAATAAACTAGTATACGATATATCTGTGAATGCTTATAGAATCTGTACCTAGCGTTGTTAACGCTATCACTCTATAATATTCTTACTCTATGGTTAGAACCGATCGCGAAGATTGAGTCGCAAATAGCCTATGGAAATAGGGTTTAGTTCCAGGAAAGCGAGTGAATCTGCAGGGTAAAGGTAGTTAATAATCATCCAGAGATCTTTGGGATTTTAAGGCGATGATAGCTCAGTGGTATAGACGTCAGATGCCGAGACGAAGGTCCTGGGTTCGAATCCTACAATGAGCTTGAGCTTTCGGTGAAGGAAAACATCGTGAGGAAACCATAGCACGGTGGTGGGATACTTTGTAGTACCCACCTGGCTGGCTACCACACTCAATTTGAAAATCTGTCGCCAAGCACCTATCGGTGTGTTCCGACAGCTGCACTTGAGAGCCAGTTCCTTCTAGGTTTTGTGTGCTTACCAGCTTCGGCCGCATCATCACTTACCATGGTGAGATTGCGGTCAAACACAGGCCAATACACCGTAAAAAAAAGAAAATAAAATTAACGTTCATTGTAGTTAGCTAAATTCGCCCTGGCTTATTGGATTAAGATGAATTTTGACACATAAGTAGATCACACCATAGAATAAAACATAGGATAATTTATATGCTGAAAGAATCTCGGGAACGCGGGTAAACCGAAGTAAAGATCTGTGACTGTGACTAGGTTTTAACGATTTCAGATTTGGTCCCGTTGTAAAAGTTGTCGAATGTAATGTTGTAATTCGTAAAGATATCTCAAGTATCCACCTAGTGTTAAGTCACAAACGGTTTAGAGCCCCTCAGTCTGAGGAGAGACTTTGCCTCCTTATGTGTGTTCTACCGCTTGTACAACGGACAGTGTTCTGTAGAATTGTTTAAGATGATGCCCACGGCCACCTTCTACCATCGCAACTCTCGCCATCGACAGGGAGTCCATCCTCACATATTGAAACCAGAATTGTTTCGAACTGTGCGGTCTCAAAGGAGCTTCCTTCCGCGGACGCTCAGATTGTGGAATAAGCTCCCTGCCGTGGTTTTCCCAATGGAGTACAGCATGGGGTTCTTCAAAATGGGTCTGAAGAGATTTCTGCAGGGTCGGCAACGCGTGAGTGACACCCCTGGTGTTGCAAGCGTCCATAGGCTGCGGTAGCCGCTTACCATCAGGCGGGCCGTATGCTTGTTTGCTACCTAAGTAGTATAAAAAAAAAATGTCATATACGAAATAATGCCGATTTCGCTGATACGTGATTTGACTGTATTTATATAAGTTTTAATTCATACCATGAAATATCATTTTAATTTTAATCTAATGTATGAGCTACGTTTTTATTTTGATTAATCGACCTCAAATCGAAGTTTCTGAATTTTTGCCGAGAGGTTTAGAATATCACATATTTACGAATAATTTTGACATCTAAACGGTATACCCTGTTAACCACAGACATAAATCTAAATAGATAACGCAAGTCCCTCCATCCGTATGAAAACCAAGCGTTTAACTTTTTTTGTACCTACCATAATGTCACAAGATTGATTTAGTTAGGCTGGCATTAGTAACGTGAAAATCCTATTTGTCAGCTAAACACATCCCTCGATGCACATCTCTGGTGGACATGCAGCCTTATGCGAGTTCCCTGTCCGCGCGAAACTGTTTCAAAAAAAGAACATTGTGCCCCATTTTGGCACAGATTTTGACATGCGAAGTACATACACTCGCGTCATCTATTTAGATGTATATCTGTGCTGCGATTAAGCGGATAATTAAGGAAGACATGTAAATATATGTCCATGATTTGGATGCTTATTCATCATTATTTTGTAACTTATAAATAGCTAAAAATCTTGAACACATCAGCGATGGTAAACTATTAAACAAAATCAAAATCAAAAAGTCATTTATTCAGTTTAGGCCCTAGTAAGGCACTTATGAACGATACATTGGTACATACCGTTGAATTTACCACCGGTTCGGAATACACTTAAACTGAGAAGACTCCGGCAAGAAACTCAGCAAGGCTTTTTTTTTTGTGGAAGATCTTTTAATTTACAATGTATACATTATTATTTTATGCTTATTCGTACAATTGTCACTTAGCCAGGGGGATGCAAGTGCAGAGAGAAGCTACTACAACCATATATTCTTGTCCTCGACGTAATGAGCCACCTTATAGTAGGCTCATAGATACGCAGTTTCGTTATCTGGTTTCTACTGTACAAGCTCTGCCTAGTTCGGGATCCGATGGCAGTGTGAGTTATATATTCATTTATTTAGACACAGTTCTCGATATACCTGTAGTACAATATTTGAAGCATTATCAACAAAGATGTATTGAGTAGAAACAAACACAACATTATTACATTCTTTTTCAAGTGTTCCACGGAACTAGTCCCGGGGGATGCCGCTGCCGTCAGAGCGGGACAGCAACACCGACCTTTCAATTTTCGTCCGGCGTTTCTTATTTAGTTTCTCGCAAATTATCTCCAATTCTTCATATTATTAAACATCTAGGGGGGCTGGTGGCTGGCCCCCCAGTAGGGGCGGTAGGGGGCTTAATGACGAAGAGCGGTCAGCGCCCCCTCCCCTCGCGTCCGGCGCACTTGTTTCTTGTAAAATTTTTCCCCAATCTTTATTTTCTGTGTAGACGTATATAATTAGAGTTTTGCGCGTGTGTGCGCCCGTGTGCGCGCGTGTGTGTGAACAGGGTGGTGTAGGTCCAGTTATTAGTTTTCTTGCGAGTTTCGTTTGGGATGCTTTTGTTAGATTTCGATAATTTCGCCGAGACCACGCATGGGGTGGAAAAATCAATATGGCTGATAGCGCCCGACTAGTTGCCGTACGATGTACGTTAATTAATATATTTACTATGATGTATTGATTGAAAAATACAATATTATTTAATGATTTTTATGAAAAGAAGTGAAAACTTCTTTAGCGGCGTTGTGAACTTTTTGGGATGGGTAAAAAATGTTAAACTCGCGTCAGATGTCACGTGAAAATTAGACTATTTATACTGGGGATATGTTAAAATTCTTATAATATACTTTAGCTAGCCGGAAGGTAGGTACCATTTTTGTTCCCATTTTAAGTTAATAAAAAAATCTTATTCACAAGTATTATATGTATCTTGAACTAACTTTCCCTTGTATAAAAACAATATGTGAAAAATGTCTAGTATCAAAAATGCACAACGTTAATATTCAAGTTTTCACTTCTGCCGGCACTCCCGGAGTGCAACCCGTTGTTTTTTTAATTGTAACACAATTATATCCCTTATTGAGTTTGAGCTTTGTAAAACTGCTTAGAAACAAACTACATTTAATTACGACAAATCAGACTTACTCTCTGCAATGTGTCCCGCTATATTCGCCGTTTTTAGGTTTATGGATTTCAAATCGTCGGTTTCTGGTACGAAGTAGTTTTCGAGTTTCTTTACATCTGTGTTACCTTTTAATCCAGGGATTTTTAAGTTCAGAGTGGTAAGGTTTCTTCTGGGTAAGCGTGTCCCAATGCTTCGTCATCGTCCTTTAGGGGCGGGTCAGTGGCTAAAAGCAAGCCCGTTTATAAAAAACTAAGGTATACCTAAATCCTACTTAAAGATATTTTTTGCAACTGAGAGTTAGGATAATAATAAAGATGTGAAAGAAAGAAAAAAGATGTTTACATGTGGTTACTCATACAATTGTCACTTAGCCAGGGGGATGCAAGTGCAGAGAGAAGCTACTACAACCATACATTCTTGTCTTCCACGTAATGCGCCACCTTATAGTAGGCTTTGTCAATTAACCTCTGATTTTTAAAATCTTTGAATTAAAAAAATTAAAAAATGGAAATTTCCATGAAATGAAATTATTTTAATCACACCTATTGGAAATTACTTTGAATTCCGTTTTAAAGGCCATAATAGCTCAGTGGTAGTGACGTCGGATATTGAAACGAAGGTCCCGGGTTCGAATCCTACAATGAGCTTGAGTTTTCGGTGAATGAAAACATCGTGAAGAAACCATAGCACGGTGGTAGGGTACTTTGTTGTACCCACCTGGTTGGCTACACCCTCAATCTGTCGCCAAGCACCTATCGGTGTGTTTCGACAGCTGCACGTGACAGCGAGTTTCTTCTAGGCTTCGTGTGCTTACCACCTTCGGCCACATCATCACTTACCATGGTGAGATTGCAGTCAAACACAGGCCTATACACAGAATAAAAGCTGGGGCTGAGAAAATATCAAATCATAAAGATTTCGTCGACGAGATCTTCGATGAAACATCGTTGCCATGAATTTTTATGACGATACGCTTTAATGACAAAACTGATGGTAAGCAGTTACCGTAGCCATATGGACGCTTGCAACACACGAGGCATCACTCACGTTTTACCGACCCTTCCCTCCTCTCCAATGAGCTCTGGCTCGCTTACTCACGCGCAGGAACACAACATAAAGTTATTTGGCTGCGGTATTCTGTAAGGTGGAGGTACTTCCCCAGTCGAGCTGCTAGCCGAGCGAAATAACGTTATGCATCTAAAGCTCTTTAATTGCCACACAATAACCAAATGAAATATCTAATCAACAATACTATCCCACCAAAAACATTTTAATGTAAAATGGTGCCAAGACATATGGCTGTCAAAAAGTTATCAGATCTCATGTAGAGCCAAGCTTATAACACTACATGCACTTACTCTACATGTCCTAACTTCACAAACTCTACACACCGTAGTCAAAATATGTGGCTTGGCCGTTTCGCTACCGTCACTTGGGAGTAAGGTGAAAAATGTATTCACTGTTAATAACTTTTTTGTTATTCAAGCCTTTCGCTTCGCTTGACTGTCTTGGCAGGGGGCACTTCCGTGCCCCCAAATATCTAGTAACTGGATTAAGAAATGTAATACAAAATATAAGTTTTCATATGTTATCAATGATATGTATTTTTTATTCCCAACAAATATGTACAAATTACAATCTATATATAGAACATTTCCACAAGTCTGCCGCTGCTTCCGATTAACGGCAGGGTTCCCAGAAGGCTGGCAGCGTTTCCTCTTTAGATAGCGAAGCTGACGCGTTGGCGGAAAAAGCTCCCCGCCCGGTGGTCTCCGGAGGTCTCGATCAATTTTGCTTCGGACCCCCACGGTCCCATGGTCTTGACCGCAAAAAGCATAAAAATATAATTTGGTTCAAACGATGCGTATTTTTTGAATTTTCCGCACTGGCCGAAATTGAATTGAATTCCACATCAATTTTAATTTTATCACTTCAGTTAACAGGCAATAGACACAAATGAATCCAAATGTCGGAAATAGTTACTTTCTCTGTTAAAACTGGTCCCAATTCCGTCAGTGTCTAGTTGGACAAATAAATTGTGGAGAAGGCCGCGAGATGGATGGACGGCAGCCCCCGCCCTGTGGGGGGACCACGCCATACAATATACACGGGATTTGACCTGGATGTAAATTTCCTACTAATATAATAAATGTGTATATTGATGAAATACTGGGGTTAATTGGCGCAGTTGGGTAAGATTCCACCTACCGCGCCGCAGGTCGTGGGTTCGATTCCCACACAGGACATGCATTTGTGCATGAACATGTCTGTATGTCCTGAGTCTGGGTGTAATTATGTATATTAAGTATGTATTTACAAACTAAAAGTAATATATGTATTATATCAGTTATCTGGTTTCCGTAGTACAAGCTCTGTTTGGTTTGGGATCAGATGACCGTGTGTGAGGAATGTCCCAGGGTATTTGTTTATTTAAAAGTTGCTTTTTGTCGAAGAAATGGATTTAAGTAATATTTAAAATTTGATAAAACTATATGTTTGATTTACAAGTATGTTGTTAACTATTGCTAACATGTTGTTTTACAATATTTACAATAATTAACAGTTATTGTTAAATTGAAAAGAAAATAGTTTTTTTTAAATTATATTCGAGCCCGTTGATGTCTTTTTTATCGATCGATTTAACTTTTTATAAAAACCTAGTTTTTTCGAGACAAACCTAATGTATTCCAGCACTTAAAAGTTTACTGTGTCTTACTCTAGGAAATGATCTATTTATTTGTCAAATTTCATCGAAATCCATTCAGCCTTAATTCACATTATTAGTATAATGAAATATACATATCATCATAATTATCATAAACTTTTTTTTTGTCTTAAAGTTTATAAAAATTTTCTATGAAAAAGAAGTTGTTCATAATCATTACTCATTAGTGTACAAAAATATTTTATTTCGTAAAAAATCGCACATATTTTTTAAATTAATAGGGATGTTGCCTGGGTAAAAATATAATAATTCTAATTAGTCCGTCAGTTAGATTATCAAAAAATATTGGACACGTATTTTTTGCTTTACAAAATCATTAACAATTGACGAAGATAAAGCGCGACTAAGTTTGGGAGTGGGGGCTTGTGACGTCACTTGTTCCTAAAAAGTGTACCACACCGTGACGTCACGCGGAACTTCAACACACGATATCTTCGTATTTTTTTGTTTAATTTACAAAAGAAAAAATACGTGTCTAATATTTTTTGATAATATAAATGACGGACTAATTAGTTTTTTTCAGGAAAGTAGCCAATGTTTTGACCTAGTAACCTAACCTAACGCAATACTAATAGTATTTTTAGCACCTTGTATATTATAAACTGTCCTACTCACCACAGTATGATGGTCACCCTACCGCCCGGCCCTTCAAACTACAGTAATATCGCGAAAATGTTTACAAGTGGCTACATAGAGAAATACAAGAGATTTATCATTTGATTTTATTTATTTAATTAATTAGCTTTCTAATACTACCCTCAATTTGTTTACATAGATTACGATATATCACTCTAGTTGAAGGACCTGTTTGCATGGAGATTTGATACCTTGACTGCCATGCAAGTCATCAGTTCGATTTCCATGTAGTACAGGGCCAGTAGACAAGACCTTTGTATGGGATTGACATAAGAGATCGTTAAAAATCATGTGATATTTCGATTTGAAATGTCAATCCCATACAAAGGTTGATCGTTTACTAACGATGGCGATTGTCGACATTCATCTTGTCTAGGGGGGCTGACATGACGAGTCTGGTTTCTGTCTATCTGGTTTTTATAATACGAGTTCTGCTATCTATCTATACTTAATAATATAATAAAGCGGAAGAGTTTTTTGTTTGTTTGTTTAAACGAGCTAATCTCTGGAACTAACAGTTGGATTCAAAAAATTCTTTCACGCTAACTATATTATTCCCAAATATTATAGGCTAATGTTTATCCCGGGAACGCGAGTAAAACCGCGGGGAACAGCTAGTTTAAAATAAATTAATATTTGAGTATCTTAGTTTTTGATAAACGAAACTAAATCTGGATGTAATTATCCCTCCGATGTGTGTAAGCCTTCATTCATACGTACCGCAACCACACCACACTGTCGGGACAAAAAGTGGTCAATTTGTAGTTAAGCGTCTATTCACACAGTCATTCTGGTGTGGCTGTGGTGTGGCTGTGGTGTGGCTGTGGTGTGGCTGTAGTGTGGCTGTAGTGTGGTTGTGGTGTGGCTTTGGTAAATGTGAATACAGCCTTAGGATGGCAACAGAGAAGCTATCCGATATCTAGCGTCAAGCACTAAATATGCTATTTCATCTCAAGTAATAATGAGTGAGCGAGCGCGGCGATAAATTGGTCATTATTTTACCATTTTTATAATTTCTCGTAATTGTCATTTGATTTCTAGTTCATAATAGTTATTTTAATCATTATTCATTATTACCAAATTGACTATATTAATATTGTTTGCGATGAAACGGTTTTTTGAAATTCTTTGCTATATTTTGATACGAAATATTTAATCATTTTAATAGGACTTGTAATTTCCAAAAACACTAAACTAAGTTGAAAAACTAAACAACTAAAAAACTGTATAATAAATTAGCTACAGTCTTAGTTTGCGTAGGAAAAACATTCGTAGCTCTCTACGGGGCCCTGTGCGGTCAGTCGCGACGCTACGGCGATTGCGTCCTTCAAAATAATACCTTGTTTACATTCTATTTAGGTATACTTTACCTTGTTTTGAAATACAAGGTTATTTGGTATTTGAATTTTGATCTAGAAATTATTGAGTGGAATCCGCACGAGTTTTATAGGGTAACGTAATTAAGCTTTTATTTTGTTAGTAATAAAGTTAAATATGCCTTGTATTGAAAATGAACTTTGGTCAGCATTTTCTTCCCCTTAATAAGGGATTGGTGCCGATTCTGTTGTAAATCGCCCTAAACTAATTTTAGTCACATCTCATCTCTTTCTTACGAACATTATTGAAAAAGGATAGAACATATTTTAAGTTGTAAAATTAATCTTTGCCGTCTTATTTTGCGTGTATTTAGGCGTAACCACGATAGATGGCGACTAAATTTATATTGAAAACAAGCATTGGACTAATTTGACAGGACTAAATTTCTTACATCCTTTTCTTATGTTCTTTGTTAGAAAGATACATAGTGAGATTAAAATTAGTTTAGTTGTGAACAACAGAATCAGGGCCAGTGTCATCTAATTTTCAGTTTTCGCAAATAAGAAAGAACATGTACCTATATTGATAATACAACGATAGCAGTTGGCAACACCGTCCGCGACATAGCGACGTCAAAGAAAATATAATAAAAGTGAAAAAAAATAGTACGTCACATATAGAATAAAGTAAAATGGAATAAAAAGGCATGCGAGTAAAATACGTTCCCATTTCTGTGAGGCGCACACATACGCACACTCCAATTTATAATATTGTTTTCCTTAGGATATATTTTTTCACTAGTGTGGGGTGGGGTGGCCCCGCGCTCACCCCCGGGGGTGTTCACCCCCCAGATATTATTAAAGACGTAGACTCACACATTCTTGGCGAAACGGAGTGTGATTAGATTAATATAGCTACAGTGTGTTTGTATGGGAGTTGCTAAATTGGTAAATGGGGGGCACTCCCCCTCTATGATGGGTATGTATGATTTGGGCAGTCAGTTTAGTACAATGTACGGTACATTATAACTGACAGTTTGGGGCATTGAATTCTATAAGAAATCTATTTTTAATCAACACAAACTTGTGTGTAGGTAAGGACTTGATGGAGTCAAACGTTGATTAGCTAAAATTCCGAAGTCTTTATCTGACAGGTGACATTTGTGATCGAAAGAGTGAGACGGGGCACACTACTACACTGATTTAGTTAAAAAGCGATTATGAATAAGGGGGTTAGTGTCCAGACCCAACATTTTTGACTTGGATCGTATTCGCCTTTGTACCGATGCAAAAGAGTTCAGAATATGACTAAAATGACTTGAAAATTCATCCCCGAGAAATTCATATCTGTCGTCTGTAAAGTACGACGGAAACCCATTAAAATATATGTCATGAAAAAAGGTTGAAGGCATACGTTTGTTATTACAAAAAATAAAGAAAAGATTGATTCAAGAGAAGCCATTCCTCCAACTTTTTATACAACCAGCCATCCTCTCGCATATTGAAATTTAATATACAAAGGTCTGCGAACTACGCGCGGGTATTAGGAGATATTTTATATTGAAATACGTGTGTTATGTCAAAATATAATAGCCAGGAATTCCTTAACGTCTGACATATTAAATATGTGATATATCCATCTGACTCTAATTTCTTTTATATATTCATAGCGCTGAAAATTGTCACGATCCAAACTTATTACGAAACTGAGAAAATACTGATCTCTATCTAAAATTAATATCATATTTTTCATCATGACAATAGAGCACTCGTGGTGTAGTATGATGAGCAAAGTTAAGCTACCACCGATGAGGCCGGTACCTGGATGGGCTTCGGAAGGCACGTAAAGCCGTTGGTCCCGGTTATCACTTAATTGTAACAGTCGTTAAGCTAGTTGGATGCCTTCTAGGCGGCTTGAAAACTCCAACAGTAGATTGACCACAAGCCTACCTCCACCGATCCGCAGTGGACATGCATGGTGGAGTCTGCCTATTCCCTTTCACCCTCATTTGTGAAACGAGGCCTGTGCTCAGCTGTGGGACATTATAGGCTGATGATGATGAATAGAGTACCTATCCAGGTACACACTGGTAGGTGCTTGGCGATTTTCAGCTAGTTGGTAGCCAATCAGCCTAGGTGTTATGGTTTCTTTACGATGTATTATTTCAGCGACGTTCGTCACATATGACGTAAATAACCCTGAACTGTCTTAGTAACTAGAAACCAGAAGGACTTTTGCAATGAAATTGCTCTTTCGGCAATATTGTAAATTGTAACATCTTGGAAGCTACTGATGGAAGGGCGACTTCCGAATCGTTGGTAACTTATCGTGGTTTAACCAAATAAATGACTTTGCTTAGAAAACAACCTGGATTATCATATAATAATGAATTCAGTTTACGTTGTAAACCATATAAGCGGGATAATCTGCAATCTTTCAGTAAAAATGTGTATTTGGACCTAGAAGACATATTATATGTCGAGAAATCAGTGAGATATCAACAGATACAACAGACATTTATTATTCTACTCAGTCTCAATACATTAAAAAAAAGTGTATGTTAAGAAAAAGAAGGAGTTAGAGTTTTTATCCAGGAAAACAAACGGGGCGGAAGCGTATATAAAAAAAGTCAATTAACCTGTCGAAATATGCCTTAAATAACTTAACAAACTTAAAACCTAAGCTTAAAACAATGTCAGCCAAGCCTGCTTACACAAGCTTAAAAAATCATACACACACGCCACATCCACATAAACATATGACATGCCGTGAGACGTCGCAAGTATTGATTTTGCGTCGAAATTTATATTTTTATCAGCCCCAAAAGCCACGCAGTTTAAAGATAATATTATAGTAGCGATAAGCTAAATTAAAAATGTACTAAATCATACGTTGATTGTGTGTTATCAATGTATAAATGTGTCAGGTTATATTGATCATTTTGAGCGTTGGGTTTAATGAGTTTTTCTACTAAAGTTTAAGTTAGTCGGCAAGACACGTATTGCGCTAAAAGTTTTTCGTTGGTATAGCAATAAAAGTTAATTCATTATCAAAACTATTGCGATATGGTTCAAACTGATACTGACTTGTGTCAAGCTTGTAAAATGTGTGATCACAGAATATTCAATCCCACCAAAAACATTTTCATGTAAAATGTTGCCAAGACCATATGGGTCGCACTGTCAAAAAGTTATCAGATTTCATGTAGAGCCAAGCTTATAACTTACGCCTTAACTCTACAAGCCCTAACTTCACAAACTCTACACCTTAGTCAAAATATGTGGCTTAGCCGAAATACAAGCTTACGTACCAAAATTCAGCTATCTAGGACTTCAGGAAGTACCCTTATATTTAAAAAGTTCACTACCACAGGTGTTTACTAATACCTAGTATTCGTTGGAAGAGTTAGTTTTACATATAGTGGTGCTGATTCTGTTGTAAATCGCACTTAACTAATTTTAGTCACATATCTCTTTCTAACAAACATTATTGAAGAAGGATAGAACATATTCAAAGCTGTCAAATTAGTCATTGCCGTCTCTATATTTAGACGTAACCGCGATAGATGGCGACAAAATTTTTGAAAACATGCATTGGACTAATTTGACAGGACTAAATTTCATACATCCTTTTCTTATGCTCTTTGTTAGAAAGAGATATAGTGAGACTAAATTAGTTTAGTAATCAGCACCACTTGAATGTTCCATGCTTATATAAATTCCTGGAAAATTGTTTTTATCGAATAATATACATTTAGTTTTAGGGGTGTTTTTAACTATTTCTTGCCGGGGTTTCGTCTGCATGCACGTTAAAGGCTGATTTGACATTAGCTCAAACGTCATAAGTGACCCTAAAACCCAAACTGGATATTATCCCTTTGACGTGGCCTTGACGTGTATTAAATTAAATTATATATTATTTATTAAACCCAAGGAATAAAATAAATCACTATTAAATTCAAATTCAAAAAGTATTTATTCAATTTAGGCCCTACTTATGAACGTTAACAAAATGACTATACACCGGTTCCAAATACAACTTGAACTGAGAAGACACCGGCAAGAAACTCAGCAAGTCTTTTTTTTTTATGTGTACTTAGAAGTATTACAATTTACAAAATATATACAACAATAGCCTGCGAAGCGAACAATTCATTCAAATGCATTCTTGTCACCTATAAAATCTGAAACATTATAGTACCCTTTCGTGCATAACTTCTGTTTAACTATCTTTTTGAATCTATGTATAGGTAGCTCTTGGATTTCTTTGGGTACTTTATTATAGAAACGTATACATTGCCCTTGAATGAGTTAAGGACTTTGCTGAGCCGAGTTAAAGGTACAGCAAGTTTGTACTTATTTCTAGTGTTCAAGCTATGAGTGTCGCTATTCTTATTATTACATATTCATCGTTTTATTATACAAGCGGAGCACGAATTCGCGTAGCGTAGACGGACTTGGGCGCTTCGAACGAGCTTGTAAGCGGCAAGGCTCGTGCTCAGCTCGCATACCCCAGTCGAGCTGCTCATGGTGCAAAAAGTCGCAATACTCTACAGTAGTACCCAACTGATAAGGCGCGTCGTGAATCTTCGTTCGCACAGAAAAGAAAGTATGGCATCGAAGATTAACGAAAGAATGCTTAAAACTTTCAATCAACCTTACATCACTACTATACGGTTCATAATACACTACAGCTGTTAGTTCCGTCTCACTCGCAAGTCACGCCCCTCCGCACGGCGCGCGCTAACATGGCGGCAGCTGCTGACCAATAGCGTTTCCCGCGCTTTGAAAATGTATCTTCTGCGCAGGTACATCGGTAAGCCATATCAGTTGGGTACTACTGTACCTCTCTTAAGGAGGATAATGTTGCTCGCGTCCGTACGTTCTGCCTTAAACACCGTACACGTGTCCTCCGGGTGGTGCTAAATGAGCAACGCCCACGTCTGTACGACCCGAACAGATGGGGTTCGCAGCTGGAACTACGGGTCCGGCTGTTTGGATAAGGGTACGCGGGGTCAGGTAGGCCCTCCACCATTGCAAGCGCAAAGGTGGAACCTGACATTGGGTATGGACTCGCGTTGGTCTATGTGGTGGTTGCAGAGGAGTGGCATGTTGTCTGCTCGACTGTGTGTTGGTCGTGCGTCATTCCTCGCGCGCAACAAGTGTCTGAAGTTACCGGCCTAAGGCAAAGGGCCACCTGGTGGTCAGACGCGGGGTTCGTGAGTAACCCTCAAGCAAGTAAGCTCCTGTGAGTGAACTGCATCTCCGGCACTTTCCTGGATAGAAAGTAGAGGACTACCCGTTGGATTAGTTTTCCGGCAACCCAGCTGCAGGCATTGGGTAGATGCGTGGATTCGTATTCGGGAGGTGAGCGTGCATGACAGCTCCGGGACCATTCTGGAGAAATGGGAGCCAGCTTCTCTGGCGTCCCTAGCGGGGATTGAATCCGCTAGCACCAACAAGGTGCGCTGGTGCCGGTGTTTGCGCTGCGTATTTATACGTTTGTGCTCATGCTAGCGCTGGCGTGCTGGGGTGCGTGTGGTGAGCGACTTTGACTGCTCCGGTACCATTCTGGACAAATGGTAGTGAGTGATCACGGTGCGACTCACATTTTCTCTTGAGTACCAGGGGCGAGTACTCTGGCGGCGTGACCTACCGCAGATGGTCCCAGACGCCTCGTAAGGGGTTGCCTGGTATAGTGTGCCGTCTTTTATGACCGAGAGGTTGGTGAAGGTGGCCACTATAGAAAATCTCAGTAGAGAAAGAGGGGGTATGTACCTCTCTTAACTTAATTTTTTTTTAAATCTACAAATAGATCAAAACTTTGTATGACATAACATGGATGACGCCTCCACAAATGTAAGGAACCCTACAAATATTGAGTATTAAAATATCGTCCATCGGTCACAACTGTCAATTATAAAATTGTAAAGCATTCGCCACCTGGCCCCGGTGGCTTAGTGGTGCGGGGGCGTTCGCGCGGTCGCGCGTTCGATTCCCGCCCCGTCTTGATTGAATATAAATACCGACATGAGTGAGGAATATGGGAGGCGTAGAGATGACATTAGGATTTAAAATATTTGTTCTGTATAAAATCGTAGTTGCGGAAAATTGCATTATTATTGTAGTGCATGATTTGGGCGAATCTTGAAAATCATTTCAATAGGGACATGTAAGCACTAATATTGCTCATATCTATAGACGAGGCCACTGCATTAGGTAATCTGTCTACGAAAAATAGAGAATAATAATCTCAAATCAACACACCAAAATATTCCATAACTTCCTTGCATCCCCGCATGACGTCACAATCAACACCATTCAAACATAAATCAAAGCATTTCCCCAAAAAAACATCGTTCCACTGACATTTAAAAAACAAGTCGTCTCCACGGGTCCCGCGCTCGCGCCCGCGCCGCCGCGGCGCCCGCATGTCATTTCAACGTCCATTATAAAATGTCGGCCGTAATCGGCCTTTATTTTTATTTTATTTGCCAACCGCCCCCCTCCCGTCGCCCCCATAACCCCCCTACACACCCTCGGACACCCCCTCGACCGATATTTCAAACTTAACGACTGCGCCGTAAAAATAAAGCACTTGACTTGAAAAATTTCTGAATGAATATCGAAATATTGAGAGGTTTTAGTTGATAACTTATGTTTTAAATAACATACAATTATGTGTAGGCAAATCGTATGAATATGCATTGATTTTGCTATTTTTCTAGACATTACTAGACTAAAATAGTGCACCATCCATGTCAGAATTTCAGTCTATTTTAAATACTTCACAGGCACACATTTTGATTTTTCTAAGCTAAAATACTATCCCATAGTACAATTGCAGTGTATTTAATTTAATTGATACCGTACATAATTAGATATAACAGGCTGTTGAGCTTGTAACCTTTGCATTTGTACGCAGTAGCGCCACAGATTAAGTAATAGTACGTAAGTATCAGTGTCTGCAGGACGGGAGCGTGTTTACTAACCCTTAGCCCTTCCTTTTGTCAACCTATCAACTCGTTGTCACCTTTAGGTAGTCCCTACTATAAACGCGTAGATTGGTAGCAGACTGTTTTATTCTTTGAGGGTTGCAGTTGGTATATCTAGTTTTTTTCTGTTTGTTTGTTTAAACGGGCTAATCTCTGGAACTACCAGTCGGATTCGCAAAATTCTTTCACTAGTAGGAAGCTACATTATACCCGAGTATTATAGGCTAATTATGATCGCGAACGCGAGTGAAACTGCGGGAACGGCTAGTTTTTAATAAAATTTAAATATATAAAAAATTGTATTATGTTGTATTTATCAGTTTCCATAATGTGCCAGGAATGGCCAGGATTTTATACACTTAATTTTTTTTAAATCAAGTTATTTTATTTTAAAAGCAATGTGACTTGTTATAAATCTTTTTAACCGACTTCAAAAAAAGGAGGAGGTTCTCAACTCGAAAGTTTTTTTTTTTTTTTTTATTTTTATTACCTCATAACTCCGTCATTTTTTAACCGATTTGGAAAATTCTTTTTTTATTTGAAAGGCTACGCTTCCCGTTTGGTCCCATTGCCATCAGATCAGGATTTGATTACTGCTTAGTGTACTTTGAAGTCGGTTTAAGGTTTTTGTAAAACAGTCCCAATTATTTGAGGTATGAACAGCTATCGACAAAGTTATTCCGTAATTTAAAGTTAAAATAGCTAAACACATAATTATAGTGCTCAATCTGGATACCTATATCATTAATCAAAGGTAGTTAAATTATTATAAGCTCCAATAATAATAGTGACTCTTCTCTTTTTACTCTGTGGTGGTCAGTATTCTGTGTCGTAGCAAATTCTCTCGGTAAACACATGGTTTCCGGTTGCATAATCCTTATCGAAACCTTACAACTGTATTGTTACAAACAAATTTGGAAAGGATTTTTACGTTTGAGAAACTTTGTCAAAAGTTGTTGTTTTGTTAATTTTTACGAAGTATTTTGTAGAAAACTAGCTAATGTCGGACACGTGCTATGCAATTAGTCTTTTTAGGGTTCCGTACCCAACAGGACCCTATTACTAAGCCTCCGCTGTCCGGAAGTATTGAATAACAATAATTGGACTGTTCTACAAAAAAATTAAACCGACTTCAAAGTGCACTAAAAAGTAATCAAATCCTGATCTGATAACTACTAATGGGACCAAATGGGAAGTATACCCTTTCAAATAAAAAAAAGAATTTTCCAAATCGGTTGATAAATGACAGAGTTATGAGGTAACAAACATTTAAAAAAAATACAACCGAATTGAGAACCTCCTCCTTTTTTTGAAGTCGGCTAAAAAAGTAATGAACAGTGAATAAATTCTTCACCTTACTCCCATGTGACGGTAGCGAAACGGCCAAGCCACATATTTTGACTAAGGTGTAGAGTTTGTGAAGATGGGGCTTGTAGAGTAAGTGCATGTAGAGTTATAAGCTTGGCTCTACATGAGATCTGATAACTTTTTAACAGTGCGAGCCATATGTCTTGGCAACATTTTATATAAAAATGTTTTTGGTGGGATATTATACCCTTTCCATTACACGTTGCGTTGTATATGGCCCGGTTTCAATAAACAAAAACGAATCGTTTTGCTTACCAATGGTAGGTTTTTTTATTGCCAAACTGGGCATATAGATCATTTCGTAAGCTAATTTTACCTGTGATAGCTACTTCCATATGGGAGGGTCTGCTATGCAAAGCTTTGAGGTCTTTGCTTCATTATTAGTAAAGATATAAGAGTCTTAATTTTAATAAATCTTAACCGATACCGGTCGGTAAATTATTGAAACCGGGCCTATGTCACCGTATTTTTGTGAAAACCGTTAGTTTATAATCTACCTAGCGAGATTATAAACACCCCGATACATTGTGAACTGTACCATACTGCTTACAATATAACGTATTCATTTCCGATAGTTTATAATCTATCCGCAACAAACCGTTAAATTGTGAACTGACATCATACTTGAACCCGACGATTTTTCTAATATTATTTTTTAATACATTCATCCCTCAAGAGGAAGTTCACTAATTTATTAGGACCTTTTATATAAGAGTTACTTTGTGAATTAATCTAATAATCATATAAAATTAATCTTCTGTTAAACAGTCGAGCAACATGCATTAAAATCCCTCAAAAATAAATCACTTAAGAAGTTTAAAACTCCCATATTTCACGATATAACGCGGAAAGTCCATTCGATAAAATTAAAAAAAAAGGTAAACAATCAACTTTCTCATCTTAAATTACAATAACACTTTAATAAGCCAAATTGCTGTCTGCCTACTACCTACCCACTTCCCGAACAAGTAATTAAACTTGTTTTTGCGAGTTTTTAATATAAAACTTTTTACTTTGGAGTAAAAAATATGAAAAAAGGTGCCTCGGACCGCCCCACGGTTGTTTATATCAAATAATAATACTCTGTGGAAGTTTTCTTTTTTTTTTACATAAAATTATGAAGGTAAAGTGTGAACTGTTTAGGGGAAGTATTTTTTTTATCTGTGTGTAGAATCATAATGTCATCATGCGTAGACAATTTTGAATGTAACCTGATAATAATTGGACTGTTTTACAAAAAATTTAAACCGACTTCAAAGTACACTAAGAAGTAATCAAATCCTGATCTGATGACAATGGGACTAAACGGGAAGTGTACCCTTTCAAATAAAAAAGAATTTTCCAAATCGGTTAATAAATGACGGAGTTATGAGGTAAAAAACATTTTAAAAAAATACATTCGAATTGAGAACCTCCTCCTTTTTTTGAAGTCGGTTAAAAAAGGGCTTGAGTAATTTAAATTTCTCAATTTTATTTGTCAGAACTTAAAAAAAACTATGTTTCCAATTTCTTGCAAATGTTAATTGTATAACCTACGCAACCCTTTTCATGTTTTAAAGAACCCTACAAATAAAAATTATAGTATCTTCGAAAACAAAAGTTAAATTTATTACATCATAACTTATAATCTCGATTATTGAAGGGAGATACCATGATAGAGAAAGGTGATGAGACAGATATATGAATATTGTTTGTGCTAGAGTGAGACTGCGCGTGTTTACAGAGAGACGCCCTTTTGATAGTGTTTCCAAATTTTCGGAAAGCGGCGTGTATTGTTTGCAGTTAGGGACTGCTTACATGAAAACTGTTTTTTTTATCGACGCAAATATTGATTAATAGAAATAGGTATGTGAAATTGTATGAAGTTATATTACGCATATAATAAAATGAACCTCGTTATTTTAAATATCACTTTAAGAAACAAAACAAACAAACTTAGAAAAATAGTTAAATTATGTCAACAACTTAGGCGGCCTTATGACATCGCTAAGCGACACATTTTTAATAACTTGAATAGAAGTTCCTGTTTTTTTTTCATATAATGTAGTTATGGGACGCACTTCCCAGCGAGCCAACCGTTTAAATTATCTTAGCAAAAAAAATGTCTTTAAAATAATAAAATATTTAACAATAGTCATTGCAAGATGTACTTATCAACTATTTATATGTTTAATCTACTTATATGTCTAAATATATTTAATGACTAGGACTGATTCGCGTCATGTAAGCCCTCGCTAACGCGTAATGCACCGGCCCCATGGCAAATAATCGACAGCACTAGGGGTAGTCGGGTGGGGTTCCATTTTTGCTATTTTCTACAAAAAAAAAAAGAAATACGTGGCACGCGTTTTTACCTAAAACATCAGTTTTGAGCGCACGCGCAACGGATAACACGTACTTATAGAAATAAAAAAAATAGAAAAAACTTTTTCGAATGAGTGTACTTTTAAGAAAAAAGTGTTTCTGTAGAAGTGTTTTGGAAATAAGTGATTAGTTTCTTGAGGAATTGTATTTTCGTGATAGTGATTGCTATTGTGATGATTATAAGGATGATAAAGTGATATTGATCAAATGAACGAGGGAACGATTGATTTAAGAATTAATAGGTAAGGTTCTTATTGTTTAATTTTGAACATATAATATATTGTCTTAATTAACATCGGATTTTGTAATGGAAGATTTATTATAAAGAAGTCCTTTAAATAGGGGATGTAGGTAAGTAGTTAATAAAAAAACAAATAATAAAAGAAATGCCTTTAATATTAACTAAGGAAAAAGAGTTCTAGGAAATAAAATATTATATTAATTAAAGTTTACCTAAATATTATTTGATTTATTAGTTCATTGGAATAAGTGAGTATAATCTGTTTTTACAGAATAATTTGAGTCATTGTTTGTAGTGGTTTGCCTTGCTTTGCGGCTTTTGTAACCTTTGTAAATTGTCGGCAAAACTAATTGAATATATTCCAATTAATTTAATAGGTATACAATTCTATTTATGAAAAATTTGCACTATTACTGTTATCAATAAGTCTTTATTTGTAGTTCAAATTAAGGTAGGTAAGTACATTATATTTAAGACCAAATAGCTAAATGCTGTCATATGGTGTTAAAAATAAAGTACATATAGCTAAAAATATGTTGTAGGTAGGTACTGGTACCTAATTCAACATTAGATTTTATTATTTTAAAGAAGCGGTATATTGTTATTAATGACAATTAATGATTTTTGACATTTATTGATAAAATTGTGATATAATAAATGTGATAACATTTTTTTTTATTTTAATTAAAATCTCGTCCATGACCTTAAAACGGGAAACCTTAACTTTGATTTTGGTTAAATTTATCATATTTTTGAAATAAGATAAGGACTCGTTAAAACTACTTTCTTTTTTTTATTTATTTTTTTAATATACACAACAATATCCGATCACCCAACAGATAATTTATAAAATAAACAGTAAAAACTAAGCAGATTAAATAACGAACTATTTTGCTCGACACACACTTGACATTATCAAGATATACTTTCAGCGAACATTTAGTAAACATCGGAATAAAAAAGTGGCCGAAGTGTATTTCTATTTAAATAATCAAGCGACAGTCACTGGGCATATATTTTATATATTGTGGTACTATGATCAACATAATTATATATTGTGGCCCGATCCTAAAATATCGCGTCATGAAGTGTACGATAATTGATGATTGATGATGAGGTCCTGGTATTTCATGATATGGCCAACAATCATTTGGCTAGTCGTTCTTTGGGCAAATCATTGGTAAGGTGGAAAAGGTGAACTCCATGGAATTATCCATGTATTTAATTATTATGAAATTATCATTCATATCATGATGTGATTAATTCTACGATCAGGGTATCAGGACGTCATATACGTATTTATATACTTTTGCTCACGGTTCAGATCAAAACTAGGATTCCCTTCACATACGGCTATCTGATCCTTAAACTAAGCTTGTACTATGGAAACCAGATAACTGATATACTACATATAGAAATGTCCTTTAACTGTTCTACTTTTTTAGAAGTAACTGTACAAGTTTATGTCGGCCCCAGACATGTTCTTGCACAAAAATAGTTGTCCTGTTTGGGAATCAAACCCATGGCCTGTGGCGTGTCAGTCAGGGTGTAACACCACCAACCCAAGAATATTGCTCTACTATTTTATGTTCGTTGGGAATTAGTATTGGGGAAATTGGGGATGATATATTCCGAAAATAACAGGTTATTCTCTCTTTTCTAGATGCGGCGGTGACGCGATGTCTGTCGCGCCGGCGGTGAAGCGCGAGCTGGAGCTGGAGAGCGGCGGCAGCAGCCCCGGCCGCAAGCGTCGCAAGCAGGCGGCGCCCACGCGCGCTCAGCCGCAGCCGCTCGCACCCCCGCCGCTCGACCTGCACGCCAAGATGGCCGACATCTACAAGAGCGCGCTCGCCTTCGGAGAGCTCGCCATCCCGGCTTTCGACCCTCTCGCCGCGTTCCGGCTGCTGCCCCGGCACGAGCCACCCCGCATCTTCAACCCTGAGGCCTACTGTGACCTCTGCTGCAAGGAGTTCTGCAACAAATACTTCCTCAAGACCCACAGGGCCAATAAGCACGGCATATATGATGGCGGAGATCCGCAGCCGACAGCTCCACCGCCGATCCAACCTTCTCCACCGAGGCGGGCGTCCGACGAGGACTCGGGAGGAACACCGAGGCGTCTATCACCGGACTCGGCTCGGCGAGCGCGAGAGGCCGGCTTCCAACCCGATGCCCTGCGACGGCTGGGTGTCGTCAACCCAGAGGCGTTTTGCGAGATATGTTGCAAGGAGTACTGCAACAAATACTTTTTGAGGACGCATCGAGAGAGGAGACACGGCGTGCCGATGCATCGGTCGCCGGTGGCGGAGCACTCCCCGCCGTCGGTGACGCCGCCGATGATGCAGATGGGCACACCGATGGGAACGCCGATGGGCACGCCGCTAGGGACACCCCTGACGACACCGCTCGCCACTCCACCCGCCATGCCGGCCCCGCCACCCGATACCCCACCCCGGTCTCATTCGCTGCCGCCACCCTTCGACCCCGAGGAGATGGTCGAAGTGAAGCGCGAATGTGAGGACGAACTCGAGGCGGTGCTACGCGACGGGCAAACTAGCCCATTGAATTTGATAGTGGAGGAGCGCGGAGTGGCGTCCCCCGGCTCCGCGAGCGAGGAGCTGAGGAAACTACAAACGATGATCTCTCAGCTGAACGAGCTAGCGGCCGAGAGGCTTGCGGACGAGCCCAACGACCTCGGGCCGCGCCCCCCGTCCTCCTCGCCACCGCCACCCGACGAGCGCCGAGCCTCCTCCTCCGG